>CM052552.1:16831417-16842982 GCA_028533065.1 Trachops cirrhosus | reverse complement strand
CAAGTACACAGGGAAAAAAAGGCAAGGGATAAGTATCTATCAAATGCTCCATTTGATAGATAATTTACATTTAAGGATACATTTAAGTATCCTTAAATGTAAATGGATTAAATGTTCCAATCAAAAGACATAGAGTAGCTGAATGGATAAGAAAACATGACCTGCATATATGCTGTCTACAAGGGACCCACCTTACAACAAAAGATCTACACTCACTGAAAGTGAAGGGATGAAAGAAAATACTCCAAGCAAATGGATATGAAAGAAAGCTAGGGTAACAATACTTATATCAGACAAAATAGATTTCAGAACAAAGGCCATAAAAAACACACAGAAGGATACTTCATAATACTCAAGGGACAAATCCATCAATGAGACATAAACATTATAAACATATGCACTCAACATAGGAACACCAAAATATATAAGCATAATTTTGGAGGGCTTCATGAAAGATATCAGTAGCAACACACTCATAGTAGGGGATTTAACATGCCATTTTCAACATTGGATAGATATTCCAAGCAAAGAGTCAACCAGGATATTGTGGTTTTGAACAACACTCAAGATAAAATGGACTTAATTCATATATATAGAACCTTTCACACCAAAGAAGCAGAATATACATTCTTTTCAAATGCACATGGAACATTTTCAAAGATAAACCACACAGTAGGTCACAAAACAAACCTCAAAAAGCTGAAGAAAATTTAAATCATATTAAGCATTTTCTCAGTTCACAATGGCTTGAAACTAGAAACCAACCTCAAAAAAAACCTCAAAAATATTCAAATTCATTAAGACTGAATCACATGCTATTAAATAATGAATAGGTTAATAATGAGATCAAGGAAGAAATTAAAGTTTCTGAAAACAAATGAAAATGAACACACAGCATCTCAAAAAACCTATGAGACACAACATGGACAATCCTGAGAGTGAAGTTCATAGCAATACAGGCCTACCTGAAAAAAGATAGAAATATTTCAAATAAACAACCTAACCCTACATCTATAAGAACTAAAGGAACAACAAGAAACAAAGCCCAGAATGAGTATAAGAAAGGATATAATCAAGATCAGAGCAAAATTAAATGACACAGACTAAAAAAGCAATTCAAAGGAACAATAAATTCAACAGATGGTTCTTTGAGCAGATAAGCAAAACTAACAAGCCTTTAACCACACTCATCAAGAAATAAAGAGAGAGGAACCAAATAAATAAAATCAGAAATGAAAGAAAAGTTACAACCAATAACACAGAAATACAAAGGATTATAAGAAATTAGTATGAACAACTATAGGCCAAGAAATTTGAAAACCTGGTGAAATGGACCAATTTCTAGAAACATATAATCTTCCAAAACTGAATCAAGAGGAAGCAGAAAGCCTGGATAGACTGATAACAATTGGCAAAATTAAAGTGGTAATCAAAGCACTCCTGGCACACAAAATCCCTGGACTGGACAGGTTCATAGGAAAATTTTAGCAACTATATACAGAAGAACTAACTACTGTCCTTCTCAAACTTTTTTAAATAATTCAAGAAGAAGGAAGACTCCATGACTTTTTTATGAGACCAGTATTATTTTATGAACCAGTATTTTATGAACCAGTATCCTAAATCCAAAACCAGGTAAAGACATAACAAAGAAAGAAAACTATAGGCCAATATATCTCTATGAACACAGATGCTAAAATCCTCACCAACAATAATGTTAAAAGATCATACACCATGGTCATGTGGGATTAATTCCAGGGATGCAAGGATGATATAACATTTGGAAATCAATAAATATAATATACCATATAAACAAAATGAAAGACAAATATCACATGATTATATTAATAGATGCTAAAAAGCATTTGATAATGTGCAGCACCTATTTATGACACAAATGCTTAGCAAAGTGGGAATAGAGGGACCAAACCTCAACATAATAAAGGCCATATATGAGAAACCTACAGCCAACATCATATTCAACAGGTAACAACTAAAAGCTTTCCCCCTAAGGTCAGGAACAGCACAAAGATGTCAACTTTCACCACTTTTACTCAATATATTATTGGAAGTCCTAGCCACAGCAATCAGACAAGAAAAAAAGGCATCCAAATTGGAAAGGAAGATGTAAAACTGTCATTATTCACTGACAATATGTTAGTGTACAAGGAAAACCCTGTAGGGTCCACCAAAAAAACTAATTGACCTAATAAATGAATTTAACAAAATAGTGGAATACAAAGTCAATATTCAAAAATTGAAGGCATTTTTGTACACCAACAACGAAAAATCAGAAACAAAATCTAGGGAAAAAATGCCATTTACTATAGCAAAAAGAAAAATACAGCATAGTACATAGGAATAAACCTAAACAAGGAGGTGAAAGACCTGTACATAGAAAACTACACAAAACTGAAGAAAGAAATTAAGGAATATACAAACAAATGGAAGCATATCCCATGTTCATGGATTGGAAGAATCAGCATTATTAAAATGTCCATAATACCCAAAGCAGTCTATAAATTCAATGCAATCCCATTAAAATACCAATTACATATTTCACAGATTTAGACCAAATATTTCAAAATTTATATGGAACCAAAAGCAACCCTGGGTAGGCCCAGTAATCTTGAGAAAGAATAACATAGTAAGATGTATAACAATGCCTGATATCAAAGTATATTATAAGGCTACTGTAATCAAAACAGTCTTGTATTGGCATAAGAACAGACCCATTAATCAATGAAACAAAATAGCCCAGAAATAAACCCATGTCTCTATGGTCAATTAATATTTGACAAAGGAGACAGGAGCATAAAATGGAGTAAAAATAGCTTCTTCAACAATCAGTGCTGGGAGATCTGGAATGGTACATGAATAAAAATGAAACTAGAGCACCAACTTATACCATACACCAGAATAAACTTAAAATGGATAAAAGACTTAAACATAAGCTGTGACACCATAAAAGTCCTAGAGAAAAACATAGGCAGTAAAATTTCAGATATCCCATGCAGCAATATGTTTGCTGATACATCCTGTTGGACAAGGGAAATAAAGGAAAAAATGAACAAATGGGACTAAATCAAGTTAAAAACCTTCTGCAAGGCTAAAGAAAACATCAAAATGAAAAGGTAGCCAACCATATGGGAAAGCATATTTGCCAGTAATACCTAGGATAAGGGTTTGATCTCCCAAATATGTAAAGAACTCATATGACTCAACACTAGGAAGGCAAACAATCCAATTTTAAAAAAATGGGAAAAGGACCTGAACAAATGTTCCTTCAAAGAAGACATATAGAAGGCCCATAGGCATATGAAAGGATGTTCATAATTACTGTCAGAGAGATGCAAATGAAAACCATGATGAGATACCACCTCATACCAGTTAGAATGGGCATCATTCACAAACCAAGGACCAACAAGTGCTAGTAAAGGTGTGGATAAAAGTTAACCTTACCATACTGTTATTGGGAATGCAGACTGGTGAAGCCACTGTGGAAAACAGTGTGGAATTTCCTTAAAAAACTAAATGTGGAACTGCTTTTTGATACAGTGATCCCATTGATGGGGTTATACTCTAAGAATTCTGAAATACCTATTCAAAAGGACTTATGCACCCCTATGTTCATAGAAGCATTATTTATATTAGACAAGTGGTAGAAACACCCTAAGTGCCTATCAGTAATGAGTGGTTCAAAATATATGGTACATTTACACAATGGAATACTACACAGCAGAAAGAAAGGAAGAACTCCTACCTTTCATGACAGTGTGGATGGAACTGGAAAGTAAATGCTAAGTGAAATAAGACAGGCAGTTGAAGACAAATAGCATATGATATCACCTATAAGAGTTACCTAATGAGCAAAACAAACAAATGAGCAAAATAGAACCAGAGGCATTGAAACAAGGGACAAACTGACAGGGATCGCAGGGGTTTGGGTGAAGGGGATAAGGGAGGAAAGAATGGAAGGGTCCAGTTAAACAACATATATAAATGACCCATGGATATGGACAACAGGGTGGGGATTGACTGTGGGAGTGGGTTTTGGGTAGGGTAGGGGAGAGCAACAGGAGAAAATTGGGACAACTGTAATAGAGCAACAATAAAAATAGTAAACAGAAATAAAAATTTAAATGTAAAATTTTTATTGAGGTGACATTTGTTCATAGGTCCATATAAGTTTTAATTGTACATTACTATGACACATCATCTGTATATTGCATTGTGTATCTACCACCTATAATCAGATCATCTCCCATCACCATAAACTTGATCTTCTTTTCCCTCTACCATCACCCACCCCCTTCCCTCTGGGAATCACCATACTGTTGTCTGTTTGTGTCTCTAAGTTTTAGTTTTATATCCCACATATGAGTGAGATCATATGTTTTTTAGCTTTTTCTGTCTGTCTTGTTTCATTTAGCATAATATTCTCAAGGTTCCATCCATGTTTTGCTTGATTTGCTAATATTTTATTGAGGATTTTAGCATCTATGTTCATCAGGGTTATTGGTTTATAATTTTTTTACTTTGCCTCTTTCATTTCTGAGTTCAATTATTTGGGTCCCTTTTTTTTTCTTGATGAATCTGGTTAGAGGTTCATCAATCTTTTTTTGATTTTTTTAAGCACCATGCATTTCTGTCACATTGAAATATTTATTTATTTATATATTTTTTAGATAGAGGGAAAAGGAGGGAAAAAGAGAGGAAGAGAAATATTGATGTGAGAGAGAAACATTGAACAGTTGCCTATTGTACACACCCCAGCATGTGCCTCTTATACACGCCCTGACCTGAGACCAATCCCATAGCCTAGGCATGTACCCTCACTAGGAATTGAACAGGTGACTCTTCACTTTTTGGAACAGTGCCCAACCAACTGAGCCAAACCAGTCAGGCCTCATCAATCTTGTTTCTCTTTTCAAAGAAGAAACTCTTGGTTTCATTGATTTTTAAATATTGTTTGGTAAGTCATTGTGTCATTTATTTCCACTCTTATCTTTACTATTTCCTTCCTTCTACTTAATCTGGGCTTTGTTTGTTTTGCTTTTTTCAGTTCTTTTAGATGTAGGGTTAGTTTGTTTATTGGAGATCTTTCTTGCTTCTTGGGGTAGCCCTGTAATGCTATGAACTTTCCTCTTAGGTCTGTTTTTTCTGTGTCCCATAAATTTAGGTTGTTGTGTATTTATTTTCATTTGTCTCCAGGTAACTTTTCATTTTTTCCTTGATCCTATTGATAACCCATTCATTGTTTAATAACATGTTACTTAGCCTCCATGTGTTTCAATGTTTTCTTTCATTTTTTTTATGGTAGTTGACTTCTAATTTCATACCATTGTGGTCAGAGAAGATGCTCCATATGATTTTAATATTCTTGAATTCATCAAGTTTTATTTTGTGTCCTAACATGTGGTCTTTCATTGAGAATATGCCATGTACAGTTGAGAAGAAAGTATATCCTGCTGCTTTGGGATGAAATTTTCTGAAATATCTATTAAACGTGTGTGTTATTTAATGCTGCTGTGGCCTTGTTGATTTTCTGCCTGGAAGATCTATCCATTGTTGTCAATGGGGTGTCAAAATCCCTTACAATAACTATTTTGCTGTTACTCTTAATGTCCACCAAGATTTTCTTTGTATATTTAGGTGCTTTTATGTTGGATGCATATATGTTTACAAGGGTTATACCTTCTTGTTGGATATATCCCTTTAGTGTTATTTAGTGACCGCCTTTATCTTTTGTTATGACCTTTGTTTTGGAGTCTGTTTTTTCATATATAAGTACTGTTACTTCAGCCTTTTATTTGTTTCTATTTGCATTAAATATTTTATCAATTCCTTTACTTATAAGCCTATGTAAATCTTTGTTCTGAGGTTTGTCTTTTGTAGATAGCATATTTATGTTTTCTTATCCATTTATGTAACTTATGTCTTTTTATTGGAGCTTTTAATTTGTTTATGTTTAAAGTTATTGATAGGAACTTATTTATTGCCATTTCATTCTTTATACCTATGATGTTTCTCTCTAGTTTTTTTCTTCTTAAAGCAGGCTCTTTAATATTTATTGCAATACTGGTTTGGTGATAATGAACTCATTTAGTTCTCTTTTTTTTTGCCTGGGAAGTGAAAGAGTAAAGCTTTGAATTCACATTGCCATGGGTTAGAAACTGATAAGTAGGGATATGAACTGGGTTAAATTACTTAATCTCTCTGAGACTCTTATTCTACTCTTGTGAAATAAGATTGAGGATACTTAACTGAAAAGTACATTTTTAATCTTTGAGGTACCTCCATGCTGCTTTCCACAATGGCTGCACCAATCTGCCTTCCCACCAACAGTGCAAGAGGGTTCTCCTTTCTCCACATCCTCATCAGCACTTGTTATTAGTGATAGCCATTCTGACATGTGTGAGGTTATATCTCATTTTGGTTTTAATTTTCATTTCTCTGATGTTTAGTGACATTGAGCATATTTTCATATGTCTATAGGTCATCTTCGTGTCCTCTTTGGAGAAGTGCTTATTCAGTCCCTTTGCCCTTTTTTAAATTGGATTTTTTTTGGTGTTGAGTTTTGAAAGTTCTTTATAAATTTTGTATATTAACCCCTTATCAGATGTATCAGTGAATATATTCTCCCATTCAGTGTGTTGTCTTTTTACTTTATCGGTGATTTCCTTTTCTGTGCAAACACTTTTTAGTTTGTTGTAGTCCCATTTGTATTTTTACTTTTGTTCTTTTGTCTGAGGAGATACAGCATCTATCAGGACAAAGTCCAGCCATCTTTAACATAACAAGAAATGTTTGCATGACAATGATGTAACCCAGCAGTCAAGATGAGTGGACTAGAATGCACAGGTGTGAACAATGTTGACTTCACTGTGCTAGTCACTGGGGGCAGTAGACACCATTGAATGAGCATGTGTACTGTGTGGCCATTGCATTAAAAATGATGACTGAGTGAGTAGAGCAATGGATTTGCATCAACTTTTGCATTAAACTTGAACATTCCTCTGAAGAAATTATTTGGATGATTCAGAAGGCTGCAGCTATGGGCAACTGGTGATTGGCAGCTTCATCATGACAATACAACCACTCATGCATCATATCTCATGCATCTAGTTTGTTGGTGAAATATCAAATCACCCAGGTGACTCAGCCACCTTACAGCTCAGATTTGGTACCCTGTGACTTCTGGCATTTACCAAAACTAAAATCACCTTTGAAAGGGAAGAGATTTCAGAGCATCCATAAAATTTAGGCAAATATGATGGGGCAGCTGATGGCAATTGGGGGAACTGTGTGATGTCCCAATGTGCCTACTTTGGTAGGGAATAAAGCATCATTGTCCTATGTACAATGTTTATTGTATCTTCAATAAATGTATCTATTTTTTGTATAACATGGCTGGATACCTTCTGGACAGACCTTATATATCAGAGAAAATATTTTTATGAATAATGTCCAAGATTTTACTGCCTATATTTTCTTCTAGGATTTTTATGGTTTCGAGTCTTCCTTGTAACCCAGTGGTTCTACTTCTGGGAATTTATCCAAAGAAACCTGAAACATCAGTTCAAAAGAACATAAATACCCCTTGACCTAGGCAGGCCTAGGGGGAATAGAAAATCACCAGGTGAGAAACTGTACCATGGGAAACTGCCTACTGACCCTACCCAGGACAAACAGATGCCTGGCTAAGATCGGGGTCTGGGGTCAGCCTATCTGGCATAACAGGATGCAGCTTTAACTTGAGCCTGAAAAGATGTATCAAGAACAATGGTCAGCAGAAAAGGCACCAAGCAAGCAGCTCTAGCCAATCAGACTCTGACACCCCAACCAGTTACCCTTCATGGGTTTTTGCATTTAAAAGTCCTGCCCTAAGAACAACTGAGCGAGTCTTAACCTCCCTTGGTTGGCTCAAATTTTCCCTCTTATTACCCACTAATAAACCCTGCTCCTTAGCTTGCTGCGTCTGTCAGGTTTCTTGGGCAACTCCAACCTAACACCCCTAAGTTCATTGCAGTGTTATTTACAATAGCTAAGGTTTGGAAGAAGCCCAAGTGTCTATCAGTAGATGAGTGGATAAAACATCTATGGAACATTTACACAATGGAATACTACTTGGCTGTAAAAAAGAAGACAATTTTACCCTTTGTGGCAGTATGAATGGACCTAGAAAACATTGTGATAAGTGAAATAAGCTTGTCAGAGAAAGACAAATATATGATTTTACTCATATGTGGGACCTAATGAACAAACTAAATTAATAAGCAAAATAGAGACAGAGTCATAGATAGAGAGCAGGCTGACAACTCTCAGGGTAGTGGGTGGTTGGGGGTGGACAGATGGAGCAAAAAAGGAAAAGAACTCATGGACATGGACAAGATTGTGGTATTTTCAGGAAGAAGGCATATAAGGGGGATAAATCATAATGGAAAAATACAATAAAAATAAACTATTAAAAATGTACTTTTAGTATTGAATGTGCAAATACACGTAAATTGTCCAGTGTGATGCATTGGCAGTGACCACCAAATGATATTGCATCTGTTGACATTGTTATTATTTCTAAAGGAGTCCTCTGTAATAGCATTTTTCTTTTTGCTAGAAGCCTTTTTTATGTCATTAAATATTGGACTAGAGTCCAAAGCAGGCAAAAAATCTTCAAGCCTCTATCAGTTGAGTCCAAATAATCATACAGCTGCTCTGTGATTGTGTTGGCTGCAGGGAAGAGATATAATTTGATTTAAAAAATTCAATTTGGGGAACTCTTATGGAACCCTATTGCATAAAGCAGGGCACATCTGCACAGCAGTAACAACACACAGAAACACTTCCATTGAAAAATTGTCTTCTATAAAAGTGTAAAGAATTCACATAGTTTTAGCCTCTAGCTGAGTAGCAAATTTCAGAATACATCCTGAACAAAGGCTAGTAAGCATGAGGTGTGTCATGTTTGATCATTAGGTAATTCAACTGGAAAAAAATAACATACACCAAGACAGCAAGGATCATCAGATCTTTCATGTGGTGCTTGCAGAATTGAGGTCCTTTTATTTGCTTTTTTGGATTCTAACTTGAACTTCCTTCAGTTATCCACAGAATGACCTCAGGGATGCTCAGCTGGATTTTATCTCATCTCTTTCCATTAACTCCCCCATCCTGCCACAAGCTTTTCTTTGTATTACTGATCAATAGTGAGATCTCTTTCTATGAAAAAATAACAAAGCCCTGAGCATTGCCATTCTTTTAGTCGCTCTGGCTGGCTCAACCCCAGGCCAGGAAGTCAGAGTTGTGGCTATTGATTTGATTACAGCTTTTGGGAGGAGAGGGGGAAGAAAGCTTTTTTTTATTGCTGTTAGATTAGGAACTAGTTGCCATGACTAATCTGGAGCCTGAGTACAAGCAAGCCTGCATAATTGATAGAGAAGGCAGGAATTGAGATGCTTGTGGGCAAAAAAAAAAAAAAAATCTGATTCATGTGTTGTATCTAATGAATGCTCTGGTGGCAAATAAGCAGTTTGTTAAGGTTTGACTTATGAACTATGTCATGATTGTTTCTCTTTGGAAATAAAAGTAAAATTAGACATTTTTAAATGTCTCTTAAGACCATTAGTATAGATAGGAGAGATCGTGTATATAGAATCCACTGTTTGTTGTTTGGAGCATGCGAGAGGCAGAGGAGCTGGGTTCTCTTGAACTACTTAGGATTCTACTGGGAGAGTTACAGGTAGGGTTAGTTGGCACCCCATCTAACTCCAATAAACCATTCAAAAAGATATAGCCACAATGACATCCAAACAAAGAGGAAACTCCAGAGAAAAAAGGAAATAAATAAACTTCATGTCCAAGTGCCAAAAAAATTCAGGTGTGAACAATCTGTAAAGTTTTCTTTATAATTTTTTGTTTATGCTATTAGAGTTGTCTCGATTTTCCCCCTTTACCCCCTTCACCCAGCTCATCCCCCACTTCCATAGTCAATCACCACACCATTGTTTGTATCCATGCAACATTCATATATGTTTTTTACAAAAGACTAAGGTCTTCATCTTCTTTCAATCAGTCCCCACCTTACACCTTTCCTCTTACACCTTTCTGTTCCAGGATTCTGTGCCTCTAGTTCTATTTTGCTCATTGGTTTATTTCGTTCATTATAGTCCTCTTAAAAGTGAGATCATATAGTATTTGTCTCTCACTGCCTGGCTTATTTTACTTAGCTTAATACTCTCCAGTTCCATGCATGTTGTCGCAAAGGATAGGAGTTTCTTCTTTCTGCTGCATAGTATCCCATTGTGTAGATGTACCAGTTTTTTGATCCTTTCATCTACTGATGGGCACTTAGGCTACTTCCAAATCTTGGCTATTGTAAATAGCACCACTATGAAAATAGAGGTGTACAAATTCTTTGAATTGGTGTTTTGGGACTCTTCCAGCATATTCCCAGCAATGGCATTGCTGGCTCAAAAGGCAGTTCCATTTTTAGCTCTTTGAGGAAATTCCATACCGTTTTCCACAGTGGCTGCACCAGTCTGCATTCCCACCAACAGTGCAGTAGATGCCCTTTTCTTCACAGCCTAGCCAGCACTTGCTGTTTGTTGATTTATTGATGATAGCCATTCTGACAAGCATGAGGTGATATCTCATTGTGGTTTTAGTTTGCATTTCTCTGATGATTACTGGCATTGAGCATCTTTCCATATGTCTATTAGCCATCTGTATGTCCTCTTTGGAAAAGTGTCTACTCAGGTCCTTTTCCCATTTTTTCATTGAATTGTTTGTCTTCCTGCTGTTGATTCACTTGTGTTCTTTACATAATTTGGAGAATAAATTAAACCCTTGTGCGATATATCATTGGCAAATATGTTCTCCCATACAGTTGATTTCCTTTTCATTTTGATGATGGTTTCTTTAGCTGTGCAGAAGCTTTTTAATTTGGTGTAGCCTCATTGGTTTGTTTATTTTTCTTTATTTTCCTTGCCCTAGCAGATATATTGTATTGGCAAACACATTGCAATGCAAGATATTTGAAATCTTACTACCTATGTTTTCTTCTAGGATTTTTATGGTTTCACAGCTTATGTTATCCACTTTGAGTTTTCTGGTGTATGGTGTAAGTTGGTGGTCTAGTTTCTTTCTTTCTTTCTTTCTTTCTTTCTTTCTTTCTTTCTTTCTTTCTTTCTTTCTTTCTTTCTTCTTTCTTTCTTTCTTTCTTTCTTTCTTTCTTTCTTTCTTTCTTTCTCTCTTTCTCTCTTTCTTTCTTTTCTTTCTTCTTTCTTTCTTTCTTTTTCTTTTTTTTGCATGTACCAGTCCAGTTCTCTGAACACCATTTGTTGAACAGGGTATTTTTACTCCATTTTATGCTTCTGTCACCTTTGTCAAATATTAATTGGCTGTACTGACATGGGTTTATTTCTGGTCCATTGATCTGTGTCTGTTCTTATGCCAGTACCAGACTATTCTGATTACAGTGGACTTGTAGTATAGTATGATATCAGGTATTATGATCTCTATAACTTTGTTCTTCTTTTTCAAAATTACTGAGGCTTTTCAGGGTCT
>CM052552.1:16807666-16824541 GCA_028533065.1 Trachops cirrhosus | reverse complement strand
GGACACGCAGAGGATCCAGAAACACATGAAAAGATGCTCAATATCACTAGCTATCAGAGAGATGCAAATTAAAACCACAATGAGATACCACTTCACACCAGTCAGAATGGCCATAATAAATAAAACAACAGACAACAAGTGTTGGAGAGGTTGTGGAGAAAAAGGGACACTAGTGCACTGTTGGTGGGATTGCAGACTGGTACGACCACTGTGGAAAACAGTATGGAACTTCCTCACAAAACTAAAAATGGAGTCTTACCTTATTTTAAAGATAGACCCAGTTCCTGGTTTCATAGAATTCTCAGTCTAGTGTTTCTAACTGGCAAAACCATTATGTCTTCCCCTCTTTTCTTACTCTAGTATTCTCACTGGATACCAAATGATACTGTGACAAACATGAACCATCCTGAACATTATCCTCATCCAGACCCCATACCTCTAAATGTACTGACACACATTAGCAGTTATTACATGAGATTCTGGGTTACTTGATCAAAAAGTCTCAGCTCACAGAGAACAGAGTTCTATTAGAAAAGGACTGGGAACACAAATACTTTAATTAGAAGATGAAGGGTCTGGCTTGGGTTGGGATCTGTTGTAGAATGCCCTGAGAAGTTAGGACCATGGTTAAGTTTGAAATCATTGGAAAGGTATATAAATCAGCTTATGGTAACTGGTGTAACCCAAATCCCCACATCTCATTGGCATAACATGTTCAAAGTATATGTCTTTTTCATGTCACTCTCCATTACAGTACTGTAGGAGAGCTGTGCTCCATTCAGTCATCACGGTCTTAACCTCTTTCTATCTAGAACTGCCCATAATAACCATTACATTATTTCTTTTTGTTTTCAGACCAAGGTCTGGGAGGCCATGTGCATTTCCAGGGTTTCAGTGTTACTCAACTTTTGTCTGGCCTTCGTATCTTCTGGCATATTTCTGGCATCTAAAGAGAGTGAACACAGAATGTGTATTCACTCTTAAGATCTTTGTCCCAGAGGTGATCTAAATCACTTCTGCCCATTCCTGAGAATTAGCTACATGGTCCCATGTAGATGCAAGGGGCTTGGAAAGTATAGTATAATAGTGTATTCAAGAAGGTAAGAGCATAGATTTTGGTCAGCATGGAGCATTTTCTTTGGTACAGAGGAAAACAGATGGCAGGGAGAAAGAAGAATAAAGAAGGTGACAAAGAGCTTCCCATAGTAACCATTACATAATTCCTTTTTGTTTTTAGATCAAAGTCTTAGATGTTAGGTGTAATTACTGGGCTTCAGTGTTATACAACTCCAGGCAGCATCACTCACATTGTAGTCTATATCAGTGACATCTGGAGTGTAAATATATGTATTTGTCTTTTAAAAATGGTTGGGGTTGTGTGGAATTCATGGGTAATATAGTTTCTGAAAGCACAACCCTTGAATTTCTTCAAAGATTAAAGCAGAAAGCAGAATACAAGGAGGCAGAGAGTGCTAGTGATACAATGACGGGATTTGATTTAAGACCAGTGAGACAGATGGTGGTGTGTTTTCTTAGAATCAAACAAGGAAACAACAGATTTGCAAACAAATTTTAACTGACTCATTCTTCTAATGCCCCACATAAGCAATGCAAGTTGTTATGAAACATAATGCTTCCTGAAAGCAGCTGTACCTCAAATGTTTTCCTTCCCACCTATTCAGAAGACAGAATGACCTGCAGCAATGTTAATGAAATAATTCCACCCCTCATATTATTGAAACTCACCTTTACTCTGAACTTAGAGCAATTGGAATTGATCATGCCTATAATAGAAGAGCCTGTGAGAAGAGCATAGGGAAATTTGTAAATCAGTTTGATTTACTTGTTGGAAGTGATAAGAATCATTTCTGGTTTGAATCCTCACCCAGAAATGCAAGAATCAGCAGATTCAAACATGCATACAAATTACAGAAACACTTTCCCCCTTAAATGGTTTCAATTCCACTGGAATATTTTAGTGAAATAAATGTTTACTTTAGGACAACAAAAGAATACAAAAGTACAACTTGTAAATAATTTCCTTTTTCTTCCTGATTAGCCTACACTCTGGGGAATCATCTAAAACCTGTCACATACTTGGCACAACTGGTGTTTGTAAGTCTATGCCTGACCACTTACTTGTAATGAAGTTGAGCCGCTACAGCCTCACTTTGGCTCATGGTGATTGTAGACATCTAGTCTTTGTTTTCATGAGATTCTTTTTAATGAACATACTGGCTATAGTATAGTGAGGAAGCATGTTTTCTCACATATATTTAAGTTTGGAATTTCAATGATTAACTCATTTCACCTTTCCTCCTGTTCATCTAGCAGGATCTTTAGGGAATAGACAAATGTTAAGAAAGCTGTTGGTAGGGGCTTGCAAAGGTCAGTGAGGTACTCTGTGGTACTTTCAGAAGTATTCCAGAGATAGATTTTACTTATCACAACTCTGCCCAGATAGTATTATTTTGTTTTCCATCATAACAGCTTCCCAAATAGTCTTTTTGCCATTAGCCTCTGCTTTTCCTTCCTTGCATTCTACACGATAATGCCAGATTACATTTCTTAGTGCACCATTCTACTTCTGCCATTTCTCTGATCAAAATTCTTAAATGATCCAAGATTTCCAAAAATTAAAGTCAAATTATTTAGCCATGTACTTAAACTTCTCCATGTGAGGGCCACTGATTGCCTTTTCAGTTTTACCTTCTTACTAAAGTCTCATGAAAATATGTCTGCAAATTTCTTGCCTACAGGCCTTTGCTCTTACTGTTCACTCTAGAATACTCTTTTTCCCTTCTCCCTAAACATTGCCTGTGAAATATGCTCATTCTTTAAGTCTCAGATGTAATTTTCCCTGATCATTGAAGGTTTCCTGACTCAAAGAAAAAGGAATTACTTCTATGTGTACCCATAGCATATTGCTGGTACTCTTATTTGACATTGATATTACTCTGCTTCTAGTCTTTGTTTCTTATTTACCAGCCTGTCACCACTAGTGTGAGAGACCCTCAAAGACAAGGTTTGTGTCTTTTTCACTTCTGTATCTTCCACAGCACATGACACAGTGACTGGCAGAGAGGAGGTATGCAGTGAAGAACTGATGACTTAAATTGCTAGAGTTCTCAGTTTTCTCTTGTGATACAAGTGGAGATAAATTGTTTCTTGTGGGCACCAACTACATTTCTGCCAGTGGAGTCAGAGGTTGAGGGTCAAGCTACTCCCGTTTGGTATTAAAGCCAGTTTTCCTGGCTGAGAACCCCAAGTTGTTGAATCTTAAATCTTTTTCAATGAAGCCATCAGGAAACATTTATTATAAAGTTATTATAAGAATAGCTTAGTGTATTAAAAAAGGAAGTTTGCTAAAAATTTGAATCAAAGTATATGTCCCACACTGCTAGCAGGAAAGGCCCAAATCAGGCAGTAGAAGCCTACAGGTAGAGCCAATGAGGTTGTTGGTAATATAATATTACCTTGTCACCTGCCAAGCTTCATTTTATTTCTGTATTCATTATTACCTTCCTCATGATCAAACGTATGCTCCATGCTTTCTATGTGTACAATATTTAAGATAAATGTGGTACTGTTACTTATACATAGCTGGGAAGACAGGATATGCACATAAGAATATGGACACTGCCGTATATAACATAACAGTTAAGAACAAAATATTATATATATACATATATGTGTATATATATACATATATACCCTTTCCAAATCTTTGTTTTCTAACTATGAAATGAAATATAAAACTAAATAATATCTAAAGTTATTTCTAGCTTTAAAACACTGATGTTGAATATTGAATATAAGATCCTTCCCCAGTAGAAGATAGTTTATTTAAAAAGAAAAAGTACTAAAGGATGTAATTTATATCTGCCAGGAGAAATTTTTCTTCTCCTTTCAGTGGCTTCTGATGACCAAAAAAATCAAATGTGTATCAGTTTGCTTTTATTCATCCTATCTTGATTTTCCATCTGTCTTTCCATCATCAATTTGCCAGTATTCAAGGAAATGAAAGCCCTCAAAAATAAGAATTCTTAAAGGCTACTAGCTGCAAAACAACAGAGGTGATTGTCTGGTGCAAAGATTCAGCTCCTTGTAGCCTTACTTAGAGATCATTTCGTGTAATTAAAAATATAGTGTAGCCAAGGAGATAGCAATCTTCTCTGTGGAGAAAAAGCTTTTATTAACTAACTTGTTAATTGACATGAAGTTTTAAAATAACTTCCTTTTTGAGACCTATGAAACAAGATTGAAGTGCGCTCCAATGCAGTTACCATTTAATAACATACTGTTATCAGCCCTAATGAGAGAAACATGTGCATCTCAATGATCCCCAGGTTCTATTTCAATTTATTGAATACTCTGACACCTCTCTGTTCTTCCACCACATCTACTCCCCAAAGCAAAAATAAGATAAAAAGTGGTGTACATTTCCTAGTGTTTACTACCCCTTGGCTTTTAAAACTAGGCTGATGTACTTGTGAACCATTTCTTAAGGGCTCATAAAGGCTGATTGACAGTCACTAAAGCTTGACCTAGGTCCAGCTTCCCTGTATAAGGTGGTAAGAGTACGTAGAATGACAAGACTTGAAAGTAAGGAAGTGAACTTTGCTTAAGAATATATTTCACCTTAAAGTTCGTATGGTGGGAAGCTATTAGGATTATGTTTTCGTGGGTGAAAAATGTGTTTAAATGTTGCTATTTAATATGGGTTAGCCTAATAATAGTTGGACCTGGATTCAGATGCACATCATTGGATACCTGTTAGGGAAGTATTCACTTATGCCATTAGTCACCAGTCTTTGGTACCATAGATACTTAAAGGCAAGGTTTAAGGAAATATTTTTCTAGTCTTTGTATATAAGAGTGTTATTGATTAATATAACCTGTCTCACTTTTGCCATTTCCTTTCTTAAATTTTACTTCCCTTCACATTTCCTTTTGTTTCCTTCCTTTTCCTCCATTGTGTCAGTTTCTTTTTTGTGCTTTTGCTGTCATTCTTGCTTTCTCTTGAGAAGTAGTTAAGAATGGAGATTGGAATTCTGCTTTCATCACTCACTTCTTATATGACCCTGAGCAAGACAATTTATCTGATTCTGCAGTAGATTATCCAGCTGTACAATTGGATAGTCATACTTACTTCATCTGGTTGTTGAAAAGATTCAATGAGATAACACGAATAAAACATTCAATGCTGTACCTAGTACATAGTAAACACTTAATTTTAACTCAAATTTAGCATTATTATTTTCTCCTTTCATGTTTCATTTCTCCTTCACATTGTTTTATTTTTTCCTGTCTCTTATTTTCGTCAGTATTGAAAGGAGATCTCTCTCCTTCATTGGTAGTTTGTCTCAGCCACTGGACAGCTCCAGGCAAGTCCTTGACACATTGGACTCTGTGATACATCTATTAATCTCTTTCCTGTAGCCTGCCCCCATCTGTAAGTTAGAGTGATTTTTCTAAAATTCAAGCATGATTATTAATTCTGTGTTATAAATCTGCTTATAATATATATTCCTAAATCCTCATCATGGATGAGGATACAAGGCTAATCACAAGATGGCTCAAACTTTATCTCTGTCACTAAAATCATCTTTAAAAATAGGTCAGATAGGTGGGTTTCCTCCCACAAACACATGAGCTTTTTGGGTTTTCTGAACTGTGCTGCATTACTTCAGCTCTTCTACCTAGCAAATTGCTGTGCAGCCATCAGATCCAACCACAAATTCTTCATCAACTCCCTTGTCCAGATTTGATTTTTCTTTCTTTTTGCATCCATAGAATTTTGTGTCAATTACTATTACAGTGCCTATGACACTCTTAGTATGGATCTCTCCAAATAGAGTGTGAGGTCCTAGGAACAAGGCTCTGTTTTACTCCTATTTATTATTTCTGAGTTCTATAACTGAGTCTGTCACTCAACAAATAATCACATTCTATTTCTAAACATAGTCTCCCACCAGTCTAGATAAGATTTATGTTTGGAGTTTATGTCCACAAAGATTATATAATTTAAGTAAACTTTGATGTCTTTGCCTAATTGCAGACAACCCCAGGGGAAAGTTGCATAATGGCCCTTATTGAACATCTTTGTAAATGGGCAAGTAATTCCAATATATATAGGACTATACTGTGAAAAGACCAGTGGATGGAAAAGGATGATCCTTCCAGTCCCCATTTAGCCTTAGGGTTCTATTTTAAGAAGCCATAGGGTTAACATATCAGGGTAAGCTCTTTAAGTTTTCATTAATTATTCTTTTTTTAATTTATTTTTTTATTGTTGTTCAAGTACAGTTGTCTCCATTTTTTCCCCAACACTCCCCCTTACCCCAGCCATCCCCACCTCCCACCCTCAATCCTAACCACCCCCTGGCTTTGTCCATATGTCCTTTATACATGTTCCTGACAACCCTTCCCCCTTTACCCTCCATTATCCCATCCCACCTCCCCTCTTGTTACAGTCAGTTCTTCATTTCAGTGTCTCTGGTTATATCTTGCTTGCTTGTTTCTTTTGTTGATTAGGTACCACTTATAGGTAAGATTATATGGTATTTGTCTTTCACCAGCTGGCTTATTTCACTTAGCATAATGCTTTCTAGATCCATCCATGCTGTCACAAATGGTAAAAGTACCTTCTTTCTTTCTGATGCATAGTATTCCGTTGTGTAAATGTACCATAGTTTTTTTGATCCACTCATTTACTGATGGGCATTTAGGTTGCTTCCAAAACTTGGCTATTGTAATTTGTGCTGCTGTGAACATTGGGGTGCATAGGCTGTTTTGGATTGGTGTTTCAGGATTCTTAGGCTATAGTCCCAACAGTAGAATTGTCAGATCAAAAGGCAGTTCCATTTTTAGTTTTCTGAGGAAACTCCATACTGTTTCCCTCAGTGGCTGCACCAGTCTGCATTCCCACCAACAGTGTACTAGAGTTCCATTTTCTCCACAACCTCACCAGCCCTTGTTTGGTGATTTGCTTATGAAGGCCATTCTGACTGGTGTGAATTGGTATCTCACACTAATTCTTTTGATTACCTTTCTATATAAAGTTTTCTGACAATTGAATAAAGATTAGAAACCTTCTGTGTTTTTGTTTGGGAGTAGGGAATGAGTATGGGATAGCATTTTGTCTTCCACTTTTGCTCACATATTGGCCTCCTTCCTGAATTTAAAGTGCTGCCCCTTTCGCTGTTTGATTTTACATCTGGGCCACTACCTGGATGACTTGCAAGCTATTTTATTTGATAATGGAATAGAAATAGAATCTCCACTCTATCAGTCCTTAAGGAAACAATCCTAAGAAAAACAGAGATGCAGATTTTGCATGAACAAATTTAAAGCTGATATACACAGATATTCCTGCATCCTAAAGAAAAAGTAGAATCTAGATATGAAGTTGGTGGCTGTCACTGGTGTCAGTAGAAAATAATACATTGGGACTAATTTCTGCAGGAAATAATGAAGAGCTCGGGACAGGGAGAGAATGTTGTCCATGTGTCCAAGAGAGATTAAATAAAGAATGCTTCTGGAAGTCTCAGCACAGAGGCAAACAACTAAAGACAATAGGAGACCAAATGAGAGAAAAGGAAATAGACATGTATATTTGCTAACCAGGGAACAAGAAAGGGGAGAAATAAGAGATGGAAATGTAGGGATAGAAAAGTCCCACCAAGCCTCCTGATTTCAATGTTGGAATCAAGGTAAATTATCCTAATTCAGTTAAACTGTCTTCGAGAATCTTGGCAGAAGATACAGGAACCCAGACCTCTTATGGATGCATTCGTCCTAAGAAAAAAGAGTGTATGGATGACTCATGGAAACATTACTAATTTTGAATGAGAGCCCATCTCATCTGAGTAACTGCTCCAAAGAGACCAGGCAAATATTTGCTGAAATGAGCAACATATGGAAATCACAAGACCCAGGACAGGATCTTTATTCTTTCAATAAGTAGGTGTGAGCTTGAGCAAGTCACTTCCTGTCTCTGTTTTTTCTCTCCTCTCCTCTAAAATGAAGAACATTAAGCCCTTCTGTATATGACTCAAGACTGGTTGTGAGAATTAAATGAGCTGGACTGAAAACTATTTTTAGAGAGGCTTCTGTCAGGTTACTGGGCTCAGATTCCAGGGATTTAAACTCTATTACTACTATCTAGAAGTAATTCTTTTTCTTTAAAAAGGTACTGGAGGGCCATCACCTACAGACTCAGGAGCCATGGCTTCAATCCCTTCTTTAGGCTGACAGCAACATTACCAATGGTGTGTACAAGAATTTTTTAAATGTTGGAAATGGTGAAGCTATGCATTTCCTATGGTATCAATTACAAAAGCATTATGCAGCTCATAGGTCAGCACTGTGTTCTCTGTACACATTCTGTATAGGGCCAGGGGAAGTAAACCAACTCAGTAGCCTTAAAACTGTTCTAACCCCAAAATCCAAAGTAATTACAAACCAAGAGCACAGACTGAGCTGCCAGAAGTAAGGACAGGTCTGGAGATGTTTACATTTTGCTGAACAAAGAAAGGAGTGGACTGTCTATCCTTTGTATCAAAGAAAAATGACATACTTTGGACCTAGTAGCAAATTTCCTTTAGTTTTTCTCCAGTGGACAGGGTGGATTTGCCCTGAGCCAACCTTTTAAAGTCACTTGAGCCAAAGTCCCTCTTACTGAGGTGAATCACTGAGCTCAAGTTAAGGTTCCATCCGTGGCCTGTCGCCTGGGTTAGAGCTCTAGCTGTAGCTGTTCTTGTTTGTGTGTGTTAAACTTCTATCTTAGCTTTGATAATTTTGTTTTTTTTTTTAAAGATTTTAGTTATTTTTAGAGAGGGGGAAGGGAGGGAGAAAGAGAGGGAGAGAAATATCAATGTGTGGTTGCCTCTTGCATGCCCCCTACTGGGGACCTGTCCTGCAACACAGGCATGTGCCCTGACTGGGAATCGCACTAGTGGTTCTTTGGTTCATAGACCTGCATTTAATCCACTGAGCTAAACCAGCCAGGGCTTCGTTTCTAATCAAATGAGATAACTCAGTCAGTCCAAATGAAACAGTATGGTTTGAAATTTTTTCTTTGCTGATACTTAAACTTTTACACATTAAGAAACACATTGGTATAATTCTTCAGTATCTATACACATTCCCGTGTGTATGTGTGTGTGAGTGTTTATTGAATAATGTGTAGTGCCATCCATGCTGACAGGGGAATTATTAACTGTGAGAGAAAAATACAACAGAAATTAAATAGCAGAAAGCAAAGGTGCAAAGAAGAAAAAGTTCTCAGTTCTCCAATATTTTTCACCCATGTTCCATATATTAACAAAGATAACCCAACATGGACAATATAGTATAACACAGTAATATTCTGGTGTTATTTTCTTGAGGAAATGATTCTTCCAGCTCAATATAATTGAACTCGGAATAGTTTTTGGAAAACCATGCATTTTTTGTTTAAATTTATATCCCTTTATAACTTAGATATCAGATATTTTACAGAGATACTTCACTGGGATGCTGTTATACACTGAAGTTTGTTTAAACACACATACTTCATGCACAGGTAGCATTTAATGGGATTGATTAAAGCACACTGAAACCCTTGGACCACCTGAGTCTTATCTCTAACTACCCCAGCTAATATTGGCCTTACTAATTTGGGTAGCAATGTCCTGGAAATTTCCCAGACTTCTGTGAAGCATATAAAATGTTACTGGTTAAATTAACCCCAGAGCAGGGATTGGGAATGGAGTATACTAACTCTATGTTAATGTGGAAGACCTGAAACTGGTTCTCTGCTTATGTTTTGTCATCCAGATAAATTGTTGGAAATCCCATTTCAGAAGCTTCTGTTCCTCCACCAGTCCTTAGGGATATGGCCATCCAATGGGGCTGAGAGCCACATTAACATTTCAGAATGTTAACGTGGGGTGGATTTTCTAAAAGAAGTGAAATGTGTTCCACAGAGAGATGGTGTGACTAATGACTGGCATGATTCCCATGACTGCAAGAGTAAGAGAGTTTTGAAGTGAAGAAATATTATTTTCTTAATTTTATCTTGGTAAGAACACTTAACATGAGCTCTGTACTCAACAAGAATACAATACAGTGATGTTGACTGTAGGTACAATGTTGTACAGCAGGTATCTAGAGGTTATTCATCTTGCTTAACTAAAACTTTATGACCATTGATTAGTAAATCCTCATTTCCTTTTCCCAGTCCCTGGAAAACACCATTCTTCACTTTGATTCTATGAATTTGACTATTTTAGATATCTCCTAAAAGTGGAATCTTGTAGTATTTGTCTTTCTAAGACTGGCTCATTTCACTCAGCATAATGTCCATCATGGGCAACCTTCTATGTGCTTATTAAGAAACCAGACTTCTCCTATTTTGTGGCTTTGCCATCTACAAGGGCCTGTGTGTCTTTTGATAGATCACTTGCCTTCTATTAACAATTACGGAAGAAAGAGGGAGGACACAAGAGATGATTGTGTGGGTCAGGCCTAGATGTGGTGTACATCTATTATACCCACATTCCATTGTCCAGAACTTGATTACATGCTCATATCTCATTGCAGGTAAGTCTTCATGGTGAGTGTAGCTTTTTGTCCATAAAGGAAAGGAAATAGATTTTGACAAACACCTTGCAGTCTCTGCCATATCATTTTCTCTTAAAATGGAGTTTATAAGGATTTCTGTTTTGTTTTGATTCTATATAATAATTTCTACAAGGAGAAATGGGAACATGTCAAAATTATGATTTATTGATATATGTATTGAAAGTCTATAGAATAGTGGATAAGGGGATGGACTTTGATATAAGAAAGACATAGATTAAAGTTTGTTATTCTACCTCTAGCTGAGTGACATTACTGGAACATATCTTAAAGTGCTGTAAAGACTCAGTGAAAATATTAGGGTAAAGTTCTTAATTTTAAATCTGGAAGTATTAGTGTGATTAGTGATAATAGTAGCAACATATTGACAAGCAGAGCACGGGCTGGTTTGTGAGGAGTTAGAGGAATGAGAAGTTGACACAGTTAAGTTCCATATGGGTTTAGATAAGCAAGTGTCCATGTACAATTAGCAACTACATAGTGTAAAATTTTTCTGTGAACTTTTAGAATATTGACCAATATAGTAAGTATTCCTTTAGCCTTGAAGGAGCTGTGATACTCCCATGTAATCTAGTTCAGTTCTTACTGTTGAGCTGTAAATTCTAGAAAATATCTAGGATTACCCCCATTTGATGCTAAGCCATGTCTCTACTTATGCCACTCCACCAGAGCTATCTGAGCATTTTCTTCTACCTGACCATCATGTATTACACCACATGCTATTCATTATTATATCATATGTATTCCTTCCTTCAAGCTCTGTCTACAGAGTTACATCTAAAGTAAATGTGTCTTGATTAGTTCCATTGTTATTCTTCTTGCTCATTGTCTGTACTTTCCCCCAGAAAATATCATTCAGTTGAATTTCTAAATCCACATTTTCAACTTCTTGGAGAAACACAATCAACCTTTTGCTTGTATTTATGTGCTTGGGCAAAGCTTACACTGTCAGGTGCTCAGGGACATTATGGGGGAGTTTTCCATCTTTTATTTTCTTTGTGTCCCATCTAAAATACCTAAAATTGACTTTTCATACAATGGTGATTTGGAGAAAGTTGTATAACTAACCAGCCATATCATTGTATCCTTCAGGTACTGCCAGCTTCTTCAAGGAAAGATGTAGGAACAGTTCTTATCCTGGATGCCTCTTTTGTAGAGGAAGAAAGGCTGATAAGGACCAAGAATTTGATAGAAAGTATCTCAAAATTATTCACAAGATCCTTGGAAAGTGGTGCCTGTTTTGGTCACATGGCTGAGCAGTGCTCTAGAAAATGGACAGGAGATTTCTTTGGGTACCAGAAGACCTTGCAAATGAGCAACATTGTTTGTAAGTGCAAGGTTACTTTCTGGGCCAGAAACCACAAGATGTCATTGGAAGTGTTGAGAACTGGCTTCCATATCAGTAAACAAATTCTGTTCTATTTGAGTAGTTACAAGATAGAGAGCAATATGACTTGGCATTTGTGTAAGTGGAAATGGTTTGAAAGCTATAGGGAAGTTAGTGATTAAGGTTAAAGCTGTTACAGGAATGGTGTTTAACAGGCTGTTAAATGGGTAACGAGGGAGAAGGTAACTGGGTAGACCAGAGAAATATGGTCTAATATGGTTTAAACATGAGAGAAGAATTTGGTCTGCAGCAAATGTATGGTAAAAAGCAACATATTTCTCTTCTGTGGTTATACATTTCTCACCTAATACCCTGACAAGTAGTCATCTTGGATCTATTCAGGCCAGCAGAGCACTGGAAAAGTTCTTGGAGGATCGACACTGTGTCCTTTGTAAATTGCCATTTCTTACCACTGTAACTGCAATTCAGTGGACATAAGTGCTTACTTATGCTATGCTCTATATGAGGTGATAGGAATTGAACAGTGAAGGTAGGAGACACAGCTTTTGATACTCCCTCCCAAAACAGACATACAAATGACTGACCAGCATATATTATACTATGAGATGTGTTTCTTGAAGAGGAAAGGATTTGCAGCATTGACAGGTAGTCTCTCTCTTGGCCATCAGTACATTTGCTACTTTGTAATATAATAATTTTTTGTCTCTAAAAGCAAGACAGAATAAAATTTTGGAAAATATATAAAATGTAACAATGTAAATCATTCATAATTCTAAAACCATAGATAATCACACTTACTATTTTTGTGTAGTTCCATCATTTTTATGTGTATTATATAGATGTACATAAAAATATACAGTTGATGTATGTAAACTTCAAATTCCACCTTTCTGGGTAAGTTTGAAGCATGTCTATATGTCATTTAAAATACCATAAATATCAGACTTCTGGCCAAGATGGAGGCATAAGTACATGTACTGTGCCTCCTTGTACAACCAAAAGAAGGACAACAACCAATTTAAAAGCCAAAATCAACCAGAAGTTTCAGAAAATCAAACCATATGGAAGTCCAACAACCAAGGAGTTAAAGAAGAAATATTCATCCATACCGGTAGAGGGGGAAAGATGGGCATCCAGGTGGAAAGGACTCTCAGCAAGGTGGTGACTGGGGGCCTGGGGGGGTCCCACTCTTATGTGCAGATAAACCAGGAGGAACAACTGGGGAGTGAGACAGACTGCACAACCCAGGGTTCCAGTGTGGGAAATAAAGCCGCAAAACCTCTCACTGAAAAATTCTGTGGGGGTTGTGGTGTCAGGAGAAACTCACAGCCTCACAGGCGAGTTCATTGGAGACACCCACAGGGTCCTAGAATATACACTAAACCACCCCTCACCCCAGGAATCAGCACCAGAAGGGCCCAATTTGCTTGTGGGTAGCAGAGGAAGTAACTGAAAGCAGGTGGACAGTTGAGCAAACATAATTGTTCCCTCTCAGATCCTTCTACCACATACAGTGCCACAATGCAGTGATGTGGGTTGCCCTGCCCTGGTGAATACCTAAGGTTCTGCCCCTTGCAATGTAACAAGCTTGCTGAGGTGCCCCCCCCTCAAAAAAGGCCCAAATGAAAGAACAGATCAAAGCTCCAGAAAAATTACAATTAAGTGACAAAGAGATAGGTGACCTATCAGATGCATAGTTCAAAACACTGGTAATTAGGATGCTCACAGAAATGGTTGAGTATGGATGCAAAATAGAGGAAAAAGTGGAGGCTATGAAAAGTGAAATAAAGGGAAATGTACAGGGAACCAACAGTGAAGGGAAGGAAACTGGAACTCAAATCAATGGTTTGGACTAGAAGGAAGAAATAAACATTCAACCAGAACAAAATGAAGAAACTAGAGTTCAAAAAATGAGGAGAGGCTTAGGAACCTCCAGGACAATTTTAAATGTTCCAACATCTGAATCATAGGGGTGCCAGAAGAAGAAGAGGAAGAGCAAGAAATTGAAAACTTATTTGAACACATAATGAAGAATAACTTTCCTGATCTGGCAAAGGACATAGACTCCCAGGAAGTCCAGGAAGCTCAGAGTTCCAAAGAATTTGGACTCAAGGAAACACACAACAAAGCACATCACAATTACATTATCTAAGATGAAAGATAAGGAGAGAATCTTAAATGCAGCAAGAGGAAAGAAGACAGTTACCTGCAAAGGAGTTCCCATAAGACTATCAGCTGATTTCTCAACAGAAACCTTACAGACAAGAAGGGGTTGGAAAGAAGTATTTGAAGACATGAAAGGCAAGGACCTGCATCCAAGATTACTCTACCCAGCAAAGCTATCATCTAGAATAGAAGGACA
This sequence comes from Trachops cirrhosus, assembly GCA_028533065.1. Lineage (NCBI taxonomy): Eukaryota > Metazoa > Chordata > Mammalia > Chiroptera > Phyllostomidae > Trachops > Trachops cirrhosus. The sequence goes on along the minus strand of CM052552.1, from coordinate 16,810,205 downwards.
GATAAAGTGTTTCCCAGATAAGTTAAAGTTAAAGGAGTTCATCATCACCAAGCCCTTATATGAAATGTTAAAGGGCTTATTTAAGAATAAGGAGAAGATCAAAACTACAAACAGTAAAATGACAATAAACACAACTATCAACGATGGAATAAAAAGCCCCCAAAACTCAGCAAACAGCTAGAATAGGAACAGAATCATAGACATGGAGATTACATTGAAGGTTATCAGCAGGGAGGTGGAGGTAGGATAATGGGGGAAATGGTACAGGGAATAAGAAGCATAAATGGAAGCTACAAAATAGACAGGGGGACGTTAAGAACAGTGTAGGAAATAAAGAAGCCAAAGAACTTATATATACGACCCATAGACATGAACTAAGAGGAGGGGGAATACAGGTGAGAGGCAGTGTGCTGGACAGAGAGGAATAAAGGGGTAAAATACCACACTGTAATAGCATAATCAATAAAATATATTTTAAAATACCATAAATATCATATTAAAGGCTTTATAGTATTAAGTTGTGGAGATACCATATTTACTCAACTGTTCCCCAATTCATAGACATTGCAAATGGTAGATATTTTTTCAATGGTTGGATTGGATAAATAATGTTCACTATATTAGTGTGGTGCTTTAAATTACCTAATTTACCATAAGGAAAGTAGAGGGGGAGGAATAGAGGGAGACAGGAAAGGGGGGGAAGGAGGGGGAAAGGGAGAAGAAGAAGGAGGGAGGGAGAGAGAAAGAGAATATGAATGGCATAACAATGAAAATGATTACCCCTGCCTAAACCTGCTTCTATGATATAATATCTGGGTTATGTGACCCACAATATTCTTTAATGGGCACCTGCCAACAGGATATCCTGCCTTACCATATCCTGATGTCAAAATCAGGGCCCCATGAATATTGATGGCTGACTCAGAGACATAGTATTTCTTCTTTTACATGGTTGTAAGACTTCATAGAATTTGGATTTGCCTTGATGGGGTCTGAAAGACCACAGAGTCAAAGTTAAGTATTGAGAAAGCCTGAGAAGTTTAGTATGAGGGTAAGAGGGAAGGGGAAGCTAAAGGAAAATCTTTTCCTTTTCTTGGCTAGGAGACCAGGGTACTACAGAGTTTGAGGAATCACAGTCTACAAGACTACCCTCACTTTTGACAAGAACTGCAAGTTTGAAGGGTTCCTAAAATGACCCTCATGCTCAATGTTTTGCTAGAAAGACTCACCGAACTTATTGTAAGCTATTATACTTAAAGTTATGATTTACTACAGGAAAAGGATAAATATTAAACATCATTCAGGGGAAGAGATGCATGATGCAGAGTCCATGAAAGTTGCAAATGCAAATCCTCCAGTTGTCCTTTCCAGTGGAGTAATGGGAAATACTATTTTGTTAGCATCGGTGTGTGACAGTACGTATGGAGTATTGCCAATCATGGAAGCTCGCTGGACACTTGGTGTCTAGAGATTGTATTAGGGCTCCCTTGTTGACTCATAAGTTTTACATGACTGACCTGTTTCCAGGTTCTCCAGAGTTAGAGCTGATACTGCACAGCTGCCCTTTAGTCTCCATTGCCTCTTGAGGAAAAGTGGACCTACATGACCTAAAGTTCCTGTCATAAATCATATTGTTAGACTCTCTAGTCACTAAGGCATCCAGGTAAACAAAGACACTCTCATAAGGCGTGATATTCTAAAGGATAAGAGACTACCTTCCAGAAGCCAAAGGCACAGGCCACACTTCTTTCTGAATAAGGTTAAATTCTTTACAGGTACTGTGTCTAGCAGGGACCTCTGCTTGATGACTACCTTTCTGCCAGTATGTGGTGTGCTATGAAGGAAACTCTGAGAAAACTGATACTATTTTTATCTTATAGGAGGGAGGTACTGACTTAAGCACATATAACATCTTTCAGTAATTTGGCATTCTGGCACTTTGCTTGGCTTACCCTACCATGTTTTCTCTGCAGGGCTGTCCAGGTCTGAGCACAAGCAGAATAAATAGTTTTTATGTGGTATGACATGAAAGTCACAAGAAAAGTCCCCTTATTTGTGGAATCTAAAGAACAATAGAAATGAATAAACAAAATAGAACGAGACTCAGACACAGAGAGCAAACTGGTGGTTGCTAGAGGAGAGGGGTTTGGGGCTCTAGGTGAAAAAAGGTAAAGGTGTTAAGAAATACAAATTGGTAGTTACAGAATAGTCATGGGGATGTAAAGTATAACATAAGGAATATAGTCAATAATATTGTAATAACTATGTATGGTATAGAGGGGATACTGGAGATACCAAGGGGAATTCTTTGTAGCATATATAATTGTCTTACCATTATGCTGTATACCTGAAACTAATACAAAATAATATCGAATGAAAACTGTAATTAAAAAAAATTAAAAATATTTAGTTTGTTGACTTCTACAGAAAAAAATAGAAACATCAACAAAATCAACAAATTTCTAAAAAAATCCCCTAACAACAAACCTGTCCCTTCATAACCCAGAGCCACAGAACATCAGGACACAATGACCTCCTA
>CM052552.1:16782939-16801790 GCA_028533065.1 Trachops cirrhosus | reverse complement strand
TCCTAATATTTCATTACTTTTTATTTTAGTTTTATTTCATATCTCATATTTTATTCTTCCGTTCTCTTACTCCCGTGTTGGTTCTTCCTTCCCCTTCTTAGTTTTGTTTTAAATTTTAGTTTTGGCTTTTCTGTGCCTTGTTTCTATTTCTCAGTCTTACCATTTCTCCTCCCTCCAGGCTCTCAAAACCTTTTCTTACCATTAGTCATCTCACATTTTCCCCTTTCTTATAACATCCTTATTCTCTCTCCACCCTTATTAACCTTTGCTCATTTGTCATTGATATGATGGTTGCTGTTGCATTTTTCAACTTTATTCCTAGATGTTCACTATTTTGTATTTCAAATCTCAAAATTTGCTGTTCCCCTCTTCCACTCCATTTTGCCTGCCTCCTACCTTTCTTATTTTCATTTTGAATTTTATTTTTCCTTCTTTTAGCTTGGTTTTTATTCCTTACTTTTATTATTTCTTCTCCCTTTATCCTCTGAAAGTAATTTTTCTTTCCCTTAGACAACTCATAATCTATTCTCTTTCTTTTTCCTTCTTATAATATTCTTATTCTCTTTCCACCTAAATTAATCTTTGCTCATTTGTCATTGATATTGCTGTCGTGGTTGTTTTTCTTCAATTTCATTCTAGTTTTTTTCATTTTTTTTAAATTTCAAACCTCATATTACACTCTTTGCTTTTCTTACTCCATTTTGCATTCTTCCCTCCCTTTTTATTTACATTATAAATTTTATTTTCTATCTATCTATGCCTTGTTTCTATTCCCTGCTCTTATTATTACTCCTCCCTCAACCCACTCAAAATAATTTATCTTTTCATTAGTCTCATATTCAGTTTCCCTTTCTTATAATCTTAATTTTTTCAGTAACATTTCATACATCCCATGTTGTAATATTTTTCCAATATATCTCCCAGAGCAAGGAAAATAAAGGAAAAAATAAACAAATGATGCCACATCAAATAAATAAACTTCTCCATGGCTAAAGAAACCATTATCAAAATGAAAATGAAATCTACTGTATGGGAGAATATGTATGCCAATGATATCTTAGATAAAGGTTTAATCTGCAAAATATATAAAGAACTCATATGACTCAATACCAGGAAAGTGAAAAAAAATCCGTTTAAAAATGGGTGAAGGACAAGAATAGACACTTATCCAAGGAGGATATACAGGCCTATAGACATATGAAAAATGATCAATATCACTAGCCATCAGAAAGATGCAAATTAAAAACACAATGAGATATCACCTCACACCTGTCAGAATGGTCACCATTAATAAATCAACAAACAACAAGTGCTGGTGAGGATGTGGAGAAAAATGAACCTTAGTTCACTGTTGGTGGGAATGCAGCCTGGTGCAGCCTCTGTGGAAAACAGTGTGGATATTATACAAAAAATTAACTACCCTTTTGACCCAGTGATTCCACTGCTGAGAATAAACCCAAAGAATCCCCAAATATCAATTCAAAAGAACGTATGCACCCCAATGTTCATAGCAGTGCTATTTACAAAAGCCAACTGTTGGAAACAGCCTAAGTACCCATTAGTAAATGACTGGATCAGAAAACTGTGGTACCTTTAAACAATGGGATACTATGCAGAAAAAAGAAAGACAGATTTCCTACCTTTTGCAACAGAGGGTTGGATCTGAAGACTATTATGCTAAGTGAAATAAGCCAGTAGCTGAAAGACAAACACTATACGATCTGACTTATAAGAGGAATCTAATGAATAAAATAAACTGATGAACCAAATAAAACTAGAGACATGAAAACAAATGACAGCTGTCAGAGGTGATGGGGGAGGGGAATAAGGGTGGAGAGAATAGGAAGGGATTGGTCAAAAAGCATGTGTGAATGACCCAGGCATATGGTCAACAGTTTGGGGATTGGCTGTAGGAGCGGGGGTTAGGCTGGGTGGGGGAGGTCAAAGGGGAAAATTGGACAATTGTAGGAGAATAACAATAATTTTAAAAATGTAAAAGGGAGGAAATGATTAAGCCATATATATATGAAAATCTAAAAAATATGGTATTTACAAAAATATGCCCCAGATAAATATGGATAGTATAATTTTAGTTTTATAATGTTTAAAACAATAGAAAAAATTAAAGAAAACAATAGTTAGGAATACAGGTATACTTATAGAGGATAAATTTTTTAAAACCTGTGGAAGTCTTGGCTGATCTGAGAGATAAAAACTCTTAAAAATTGAGCAAATGATGGATAAAATACTTAAATATGAGTCATGATACCATAAAAGTCCTAGAGGAGAATATAGGCAGGAAAATATCAGATATTCAACATATCAATACTTTCACCTATATGTCCCCTTAGAGCAAGGGGCATAAAGGAAAGAATAAACAAATGAGATCTCATCAAAATAAAAAGCTTCTGCATGGCTAAAGAAAATAGCATTAAAATGAAAAGGGAACCAACCATATGGGAAAATATATTTACCAATGATATCTCAGGGTTTGATCTCCAAAATATAAAAGAACTCACACAACTCCTCTCCAGGAAGACAACCCAATTAAAAAATGGGCAAAGGACCTGAACAGATATTTCTCCAAGGGGACATACAGAGGGCCCATAGACATATGAAAAGATGCTCAGCATCACTAGCCATCAGAGAGATGCAAATTAAAACCACAATCAGATACCACTTTACACCAGTCAGAATGGCCATCATAAGCAAATTAACAAACAACAAGTGGTGGTGAGGGTGTGGGGAAAAGGGAACCCTAATACACTCTTGGTAGGAATATAGACTGGTGCAGCCACTGCGGAAAACAGTATGGAATTTCCTCAGAAAACTAAAAATGGAACTGCCTTTTGACCTGTTAATTCCACTGCTGGGATTATACCCTAAGAATCCTGAAACACCAGTCCAAAAGAACCTATGCACCCCAATCTTCATAGCAGCACAATTTATAATAGTCAAGTTTAGGAAACAACCTAAATGCCCATCAGTAGATGAGTGGATCAAAAAACTTTGGTACATTTACACAATGGAATACTATTCAGCAGAAAGAAAGAAGGAACTCCTACATTTCATGACAGAATGCATGGAACTGGAGAGCATTATGCTAAGTGAAATAAGCCAAGTGTTGAAAGAGAAATACCATATGATCTCACCTACAAGTGGATCTTAATGAACAAAACAAATAACAAGCAACATATAACCAGAGACATTGAAACAAAAAACAAACTGACAGTAACCAGAGGGGAGGGTGAGGGCAATAATCGAGGAAAAAGGAGAAGGGTCATCAAGGAACATCTATAAAGGGACCCATGTGTGGCAGACTCCAGCTAGCAGAGTCAGTGTGTTGTGGCTGCAGATGACAACAAATGCACAGACTGCAGCAGTCCTGTGGAGAAAAAGGGAAGTTCTGGTACTCTTTTAAGATGAGAGTCCTGTGGCCACTTCTCTCAAGGTGGGAGTGCCTTGGCCACTCTCTCAAGGGGAGAGTGCACCGACCCTTGCCTGGACAGGCTTTTATTGTTTTTCTCAGGTCTTAATTCAAAGAAGGACTTATTGTGTATTACACATAGAATATTGTTGTCTACATTTAGGTACAATCAAAAAAATTAAAATAACAAATGCTGAAGGGAAAGTTGGCAAGCTGATTAACTCCGTCCTTGGGAAAATTCACACAGGCTTTGTAAATTACCTTGAAGATAGGCAACAAATATCTACTGTTTCAGACCAGGCTGAGGGAGTTTTAGCAAGAGCAAGCCGTAACAGTCCGTATGCATTTTCTAGGCCTGATTCCCATGCAAAACCAGTTTGAGGGTCTGGCTCCTGTCCACATATTCACTCCTGTAGGTTTTCGATACAGGGCTGAGTCACATTTGCCAGGTTAAAACAAAAGGGTTCCCTACACCCATGGACAAAGCCAAATGTAGGATTGAGGGTGGTAGGCAGAGATGGTTGGGGTGGGAGGGAGTGGTGGGGGAAAATGGGGACAACTGTACTTGAACAACAATACAAGATAATAAAAGTTAGCTTTACCAAACCTAAAAAAAGTGAGAGAGTGATTAACAAAATATTTCAGATATTAAATATCTTTGACAAACACATGGGGAGGCAATTTCAAAGGAACATGAAATGGTCTTCAGTTATTGCATCTGGGTTCTTTAGTTTTGAAAATTTAAAAAAAATATATATGAGCAAAACATTCCTGTAATAAACACTCAAACAATACAGAAGAATATAAGGTTAGAATTAAAATTTTGTTTTCTGCCCTGGCTGGTGTGGCTCAGTGGATTGAGTGCTGGCCTGTGAACCAGGGGGTTGCTGGTTCTATTCACAGTCAGGGAGCATGTCTGGGTTGCGAGCCTGGTCCCCAGTTGAGGGTGCATGGGAGGCAACCACACATTGATGTTTCTCTCCCTCTCTTTCTCCCTCCCTTCACCTCTGTCGGAAAATAAATAAATAAAATCTTTAAATTGTTTTGTTTTCTTATACTTTACAATTCCATTTATGAGAGGAAAGGAGTGCAGTCAAGAATATGTGGTGCATTCTTCTAGAGCAGTAGTTCTTAGTGTTGTCCTTGGACCACTACCATGGCATCACCTGGGAACTTGTTAGAAAGGCAAATTATCTGGCCTAATTCTAGATATACTGACTGAGACACTGGAGTTGAGGCTGTGCAATTTGTGTTTTAACCAGCCCTCTCATCAGTATCAACCCTGGTTGAATAATAATAGAATCATCTGAGAAAATTTGAAAACAATACCAGAGCCCAGTTTTTACCTCCAGAGATTTTCTTTATATCTCCTCCAGTAATAAGTGTAGACAAAGTTGAGAGTTATTGGTCTAGGCTTTATATTATATATATATGTATAATTTATATAAATATATAAATATAAATAAATCTATGTATATAAATCTCAATTGGTATATAAGTATATAAATATAAATATATACAAACCTATATATATTTACATATATACCAACCTATATATATTTACATGTATGTAGCTAAGCAAAATAAGCCAGTCAGAGAAAGACAGAAATACTAGTACCATATAGTCTCACTCATATGTGGAATGTAATGAACAAAATAAACTGACAAACAAAATTCAACCAGAGGCATGGATACGTGGAACAGACTGACAGATCTCAGAGGGAAGAGGGGTTGGGGGACTGGAGGATATTCGCCTGGGAACATACATGCATATATGCATAGCCCATGGACACTGACAACAATGTGGTGAAGGTGAGAGTAGGCATGTGTAATAGTATCAACAATAACAATATTTTTTTAAAAATATTATATATTACACATATATGTATAAATTGATCTAAGTTTTCTATATTACATATACATATATTATTATGTAAATATATGTGTAGTGTAGAAGGTTGAGACCAATGACTCAACCCTATCCACATATTAAAATTACATATTATAATTATATATATGTGAATATAATAGATTCTTCTACATATTTGACTTTTCACTAATAATATGTCAGCAAATATAAATGTTTCATTTTTTAGAGCTGTGGTTCTTAACTGGGGTCAATTTTGCTCCACAGGTGACATTTAGCAATATCTGGAACCTTTTTTTTTTTTTGTCACAACTGGTGGAGGCACTACTAGCATCTATAGGGTAGAGACCAGGGATGCTGCTAAATATCCTACAAGGTACAGGACAGCTTCCCACAAAAATGAATTATCTGACCCCAACTGTCAGTAGTGCTGAGGTTGAGAAATCCTGTTTTAGAAGAATACATAGTGTTCCATTTTAAGATAGTATTATATTTTATTCTATCTTTCCAATATGCTTTGGTTACTTCATTTAATACTCACATTTTATGAAGGAGTTGAAAAGATGTGTTATATCTTGTCTCTCCACATAATTTTCTCCAAACTTACTAAAGTAAGTTGTATGATTTTTGCTTCTTTTCTGTCCCATCAGTAATCAACATATTCCTGGACACATTAAAATTATTGAATAAAAGCTTGTTGAATTGAATTGAATAATCCTCAATCCCCACAATATAGTCCAATTCTATTGCATTTGTCTCTGGTTTCTGTTAAACCCTAGAAATTCTTGGTAAAATTCTTTCTGTCAATAAGAAACGGAATTAACTGTAGCGTCTCAGGTGTATTACAGAGTGAATGATTAAACATCATTGGCAAATAGTAGACTGTCTGCTGTGACCTTTCATTTTTTGGTATTTTGAATGATGGTCCCCTCTTTAGAGTTTAGTAAAGTTGTAAACAGAAAGACATGAGACCCACTGATGGGCCAGGCAATCAAATACCAAATATGAAAAGGTCAGCATCAAACTCTGCTTGCTGATATGACTCAAACTGGCTTGAAATTGGGTGGGCCTGTGACACTGTGGCTTTGAGCTATTGACTTAAAGGGAAAATGACAAGTAGTTCCATAGTAAATGGAATGGGGAAATACTCAGTTTGAATCCTGTTGGAAGATTGGAAACTAGCTCTGAATGAAACTTAGGTAGATAATATCATGGAAACTTTATGTTTTGAAGGCTTTGTCTAGGGTGATGTTGTTGTTTTCTTCTGTCTTTTTCTAAGATATTTAGTATCATGAAAACACTTGCCTTTTTTTCTGGTAACAGCAGCTTCCTTGCCATGCTATTAAATGCAGAGTCCTTAAAGACTGTTATAAAACTTTCTCAGACCATGGTGTGTACTTCCTTAATGTTTCTTATTTTTATCTTTTTAGCTTTATGTCAACTATTTATTTTCTTCTTCCTGCATCATTTAAGACTCTATTGCTCCTTGAAGTATTCCCAACTTTGTTTTCCCCAGACTTGGGATGTAGTAAGTCTCTCATAATGGGAAATATTGGATCATTTATTCATGAATTCACCAAACGTTGTTTGAATGCCTAATATGAGTCAGGGCCTGTGTAAGATGCCAAGGTATATGGTTTCTGCTATCTGAGTATAATCAGTGTAGAAGGAAGCCAACTCCTAAGAAAATATAACTGATTTATAAAATAGTATGAATTCAGTGTGATACAAACATGTTTCAGTTTTACTTTTCCTCAATAACTGCCTTCATCTATGTGTTGTTGCGTTTCCATTTCTGTTCTCTTTTAACATTTTGGAAATCCTACATCTTTCTCACTATTTTCAATCTATTAAAGTGCAGTTCAGCTATCAATATGTCTAAGAAAAAAAATACCTTATAACACCAAGTGTTTGTGAGAATATGGAGTAAGTGGAATGCATGCACATTTCTGTTATAAATGTAAATTGGGATAACTACTGTGGAAAATTTGGGGCAGTAATTACTAATTTGAACATATCCTATCCTATTACTCAGCAATTCTATCACTAGGTACATGCACAACAGATAAGTAAACATGTTTACCAAAGGTATGTACTTGATTGTTAACAGAAGCACTATATATAACAATAAGAAACTGAAAATGTCTCAGATATACTCCATATCTCATTTTATTGTGCTTCACCTTACTATGTACTACACATAATGAGTTTTTTACACATTGAAAGTTTGTGGCAACTCTGTGGTGCCATTTTTCCAACAACTCTTGCACACTTTGCATCTCTGTGGCACATTTTAGTAATTGTCACAATATTTCAAACTTTTTCATTATTATATATGTTATGGTGATCTGTGATCAGATCTTTGATGTTATTATTGTAATTGTTTTGGGGTACCATAAACTATACTCATATACAATGGTGAACTTAATCAATAAATGTTTTTTTAATTTTTTTTCTCTTTTTTATTTTTGTTGAAGTACAGTTGTCCCCATTTTCCCCCCACCACTCTCCCCACACCAGCCATTCCCACCACCCACCCTCAATCCTACCCGCCTTTGGCTTTCTCCATGTAGTCATTCCCCACCTCTCTGCCTCTCCATAGGCTTTCCTATTGCCTGAGAAAGATTGAAATTAACAATATTGGAATTAAGCAAATTAATAACCCTGCAGTGGCCTCTAATTATTCAAGTAAAAGGAAGAGTTGCACTTTATCACTGTAAATTAAAAGCTAGAAATGATTAAGTTTAGTCAGGAAGGCATGTTGAAAGCTGAGACAAGCTAAAAGCTAGGTTTCTTGTGCCAAACATTTAGCCAAGTTGTGAATGCAAAAGAGAAGTTCCTGGAGGAAATTAAAAGTGCTACTCCAGTGAACACATGGATGATAAAAAAGCAAAACATCCTTATGCTGATACAGAGAAAATTTTAATGGTCTTGATAACAGATTAAACCAACCAGATTCCCTAAGCCACAGCTCAATCCAGAGCAAGGCCTTAACTCTCTTCAGTTCTATGAAGGCTGAAAGAAGTGAGGAAGCTGAAGAAAAAACACATTGGAAGCTAGTGGAGGTTGGAACATGAGGTTTAAGAAAAAATCTATTGCCCTGGCTGGTGTGAGTCAGTGGACTGAGTGCTGTCCTGTGAACCAAAGGGCCACTGGTTCAATTCCCAGTCATGGCACATGCCTGGGTTGTGGGCCAGGTCCCCAGTAAGGGACATGCCAAAGGCAATCACGCATTTATGTTTTTCTCCCTCCCTTCCCCTCTGTCTAAAAATAAATAAATAAAATATTTAAACAAAGAAAAGGAAAAAAGCTATCTCCATACATAAAAGTCCAAGGTGAGGCAGCAAGTGATGATGTAGAAACCGTGGTAAGTTATTCAGAAGATCTAGCTAAGATAATTAATGAAGGTGGCTATGCTAAATAACATTTTCAATGTAGATGAAGCAACCTTACATTAGAAGATGCCACCTAGAACTTCCATAGCTAGAGAGAAGTCAAAGCCTGACTTCAAAGCTTCAGAGGCAGGCTGAACTCTTAATTGGTGGCCAGTGCAGCTGGTGAATTTAAGTTGAAGCCAATGCTCCATTACTATTCTGAAAATCACAGAACCCTTAACAATGATGCTAAATCTATTCTTCCTGTGCTCTGTAAGTGGAACAACAGAGCCAGGATGACAGCAAATCTGTTAACAACATGGTTTACTGAATATTTTAAACCCAGTGTTGAGACTACTGCTAAGAAAAGATTCCTTTCAAAATAGTACTGTTGATTGACAGTGCAGCACATCACCTAAGATCTATGAAGGAGAGATGTACAATGATATTACCATTGTTTTCATAGTTGCTAACATGATATCTATTCTACAGCCCATGGATCATGGAGTAATTTCAACTTTTAAGTCTTATCATTTAATAAATACATTCCGTAAGGCTACAGTAGCCATAGATAGTGATTCTTCTGATGGATCTTGGCAAATTCAATAGTAAAACTTTTGAAAATAATTCACCATTATAGATTCCATTAAGAATATTTATGGTTCATGGAAAGAGGTCAAAATATCAGCAATAACAGGATTTCATTCAAACCCTCTTGGATGACTTTCAGGGGTTCAAGACTTCAGTAGAGGAAGTAACTGCAGCCGTGGTAGAAAAAGCATGAAAACTAGAATTAGAAGTGGAGTGTAACAATGTGACAGAATTGCTACAATCTCATGATAAAACTTTAATGGAGAGATCCAAGATGGCAATAGAGTAAGTGAGGGCTACACTATCCTCCTCCCAGAACCAATCTAGAATTACAACTAAATTGTACAGAAATCATCCTGAATAGCCAACTGAACACTATCCGGAGAGAAGCCTTAAAACCAGGGACAAACAGAAGAAACCACTTCACCACAAAAAAACTGGAAGGGAGTACCAAGGAGGTGCAAGAGGGCAGAACTGGAAGTTCTGGAGGAATATTTCAGCAGCCAGTGTGGGGCTTCTGAAAAGCCCCTGAGAAATGTGGGCTCTAAACCCCAAACTGGGCTCCCCAGCCTATAGGACCAGAGCTGGAAAGGAACCCAGATAACATCCAGCTGTGAAAAGCAGCAAGGTTTCTGTCTGCCAGGGAGAGATGGCTGGAGAAGCAGAGATCCTCTTAAAGGGCCAACACACAAAATTTTGTTTGCAGCCACTTACCCTGGTCTGCAGCAGAGGGAGGGCAGAGTGGACTAGTGACACTAGAGGGAAGTCTGGGGCTGGTGGCTCTGGGGAGAGAACTGAAGGAACAACCACCAGAATCCCTGTGATGAATCATCCCCCATACTGCAGAAGCCATCTTTCTCTGGCAGAGCCCTCTTCTCCAAGTGGCATTAGCCTAAGATGGAGAAATAACCCCACCCACAGGAATTACTCTGCACCACCCTGTGGAGCTTAAGTCAGGCTGCTGATTACAGCTTGAGGCTACATCATTGATTAAATTAACAACTAAGGCAGAAAATATAAAGAAAGAGCTAAAATGCTTAGACAAAAAAACAGACCCCCAAATGAAAGAACAAGAGAATTCTCCAGAAGAAAAACTAAATGGAGGCAAACAATTTATCAGATAGAGTGTTTAGAGGAATGATTATAAGGATACTCAACAGCATGAAAAAGATATAGAAACCATAAAAAAGGACCAGTCAGAAATAAAGAATGTGATATCTGAAATAAATAATACACTGGAAGGGATGAACAGTAGGCTGGATGAAGCAGAGGACAGAATCAGCAATTTGGAAGACAAGGTATATAAAAACACACAAGCAGAGCAGAAAAAAGAAAAAAAGAATTTAAAGAAATGAGGAGAGCTTAAGGGGCATTTTGGGAAATATGAAGTATATCAACATCCACATCATGGGAAAACCATGGAGAAGAGAGTGAGCAAAGAAGTGAAAACCAATTTAAAGAAACAATGAACCAAAACTTCCCTGATCTGGTGAAGAAAAAGACACACAAATCCAGGAAGTTCAGAGACTCCCAAACAGGTTGGACCCAAAGAGGCCTACACCGAGACACATCATGATTAAAATGACAAGGCGAGAATCCTTAAAGCCACAAGAGAAAAGCAAGTATTTACATACAAGGGAGAACAAATTAGACCGGTATCTGATTATTCAACAGAAACATTTCAGACCAGATGGGAGTGGCATGAAAGATTCAAGGTGATGAAAATCAAAGACCAACCATGAAGACTATTTTATACAGCAAGGCTATCATTTAAAATCAAAGGATAAATAATTAGCTTTCCAGACAAGAAAAAGCTAAAGGAGTTTGTTAGCACCAAACCAATTGCAAAAACAAACAAACAAAAACAAAAAAACATGCAAGCTCTTGCTTTAAGAAAAAGAAAACAAAGGAAAGGAGAAAGAAAGCAGAAAAAAGCAGTCTAATAAAATTGCACAACATATATATCTATCAATAATCACCTTAAATGTAAATGGCTTCAATGTCGCAACCAAAAGACATAGGATAGTTGAATGGATAAGAAAACAAGACCCATATATATGTTGCCTCCGAGAGACCTTTCTCAGACCAAAAGATACACACAGACTAAAAACAAAGGATAGAAAAAGATATTTCATGCAAAGGGAAAAGAAAAAAATGGGTAGCAGTGTTTATATTTAACAGTCTATTTTAGACTTTAAAACCAAGGCTATATATAGTAAGACACAAAAAAGAACACTACGTAATGATAAAGGAAACAATCCAACAAGAGGATATAACCCTAGTAAACATTTATGCACACAACATAGGAGCAGCTAAATATATAAACAAATCATGATGGACTCAAAGGGAAAGACTGACAAAAATACAGTAATAGTTGGGGATTTTAACACCCTATTGACTTCAATGGATATATCTTCCAGACAGAAAATAAATCAACAAGGAGCCACTGGCCTTAAACCACATACTAGATCAAATGGATTTAATGGATATAATTGATATATATTCAGAGCATTTCTCCCCAAAAGTGGCAGAAGATACATACTTTTCAAGTGCACATGGAATGTTTTCTAGGACAAACCACTTGTTAGGACACAAAACAAGTCTCATCAAATTTAAGAGGACTGAAATCATATCAAGCATCTTCTCTCACCACATGCTATAAAACTAAATATCAATTGCAAGAACACTGAAAAACATACAAATGCATGGAAGCTAAATAACATGTTATTAAACACTGGATGGGTCAACAAGGAGATCAAGGAGGAAATCAAAAGATACCTTGAAACAAATGAAAATGAGGACACAACAATCCAAAATCTGTGGGACTCTGGGAAACCAATCTTAAGAGGGAAATCTATAGCTTTACAGGCCTATCTTAGAAAACAAGTAAAAGCTCAAATAAACAATCTAACTTTACACTTACAGTAACTTGAAAAGTAACAAACAAAACACAAAGTGAGTAGAAGGAAGGTAATAATGAAGATGAGAGAAAAAACAAATGAAGTAGAGTCTAAAAAAAGATACATAAGATCAATGAATCCAAGAGCTTGTTCTTTGCAAACATAAACAAGATTGACAAACCTTTACCAGACTCATCAAGAAAAAAGAGAAAGGACTTGAATAAAAAAATCAGAAATGAAAGAGGAGAAATAAAAAGTGACACTTAACAATACAAAGGATTGTAAGAAAATATTATTATGAAAAACTATATGCCAAAAAACTGTACAACCTGCATGAAATGGAAAAATTCCTAGAAACATATAATCTTCCAAAACAAAATCAGGAAGAATCAGAGAATCTAAGTAGACAGATTATACCTAGTGAAATTGAAGCAGTAATCAACAAACTTGCAACAAACAAAACCCTGGACCAGATGGCTTCACAGGTGAATTTTACCAAACATTCTGAGAAGAACTAACACCTCTTCTTCTCAAATTATTTCATAAAATTCAAGAGGAGTGAAGGCTCCCCAAATCATTTTATGAGGCTAGCATTATCCTAATTCCAAAACCAGGTAAAGACACTACAAAGAAAGAAAATTGTATGTCTATATCCCTGATGTACATATATGCTAAAATCCTCAACAAAATGTTACCAAATCAAACACAGCAATGCATCAAAAAGACCATACACCATGATCAAGTGGTATTAATTCCGGGAATGAAAGGTTGGTACAGCATTTGCAAATTAATAAATGTTATTCACCATGTAAACAAAGTGAAGGGTAAAAAAACTCATGATCATATCAGTAAATGTGGACTAAGCATTTGACAAAATCCAGCACCAATTTTTTATAAAAACTAGCAAAGTGGGAATAGTGGGAAAAGTGGGAACATACCTAAACATAATAAAGGCCATATACAGCATACCTACTGCCAGCATCTTACTCAATGGGCAAAAACTACAAGCATTCCTCTTAAGATCAGGAACAAGATGAGGATGTCCACTTTCTCTCCTCATATTCAATACAGTATGGGAAGTCCTAGCCACAGCACTTAGCAAAGAAGAAATAAAAGACATCCAAATTGGAAAGGATGTAGTAAAACTGTAATTATTTGCATATGACATGATACTGTGCCAGAGAACCCCAAATATTCCATCAAGAAACTATAAGAACTGATAAATGAATCTGCAAATTAGCAGGTTACACAATTAATATCCAGAAATCAGTTGCATTTTTGTGTCAAAAATGAACTAACAGAAAGGGAAATTACGAAAACAATTCTATTCACAACATGTTGAAAAAAGAGAGAAAAAAATAAAAATAATAAAAAATAGATTTTAAGTAACATGATTAATTGGAGTACAGTTGAATAAATATCAGGACAGAAAAAGGTATCATTTTTGTCTCAATGAAAGTTTCACCCTATATATATTTTGCTTTGATTAAAGATACTATTTCTTTTTTCTCTCCATGGAAAAAAATTCTAGGTGCTTGTTGAAGTCTGATTATGGTAATATTTTCTAAAAATTTCAAATATTTACTAATAAACTATAATAATGTGTGAAGAAATTTAAAAAAGAATAAAATACCTAGGAATAAACCTAATCAAGTATATAAAAGATCTGTACATGGAAAACTATAAGACACCAAAGAAATTTAAGCAGATACAAATAAGTGGAAGCACATACTGTGTTCATGAATAGAAAGAATTAACATTATTAAAATGTCCATACTATCCAAAACTATCTATAGATTCATTGCAATTCCTATCAAGATTTCAATGATGTATTTCACAGAACAAATATTTCAAAAATTTATATGGAAACACAAATGGCCCCACATAGCAACAGCCATCCTGAGAAAGAAGAACGAAGTTGGAACATTCAACTACCTAATAAAAACTATAATATAAGACCATAGTAATCAAAACAGCATGTAATGGCATAAAAACAGACAAATAGGTGTATGGACCAAAATAGCCTAGAAATTACTCCACACCGTTATAGTTAATTAATATTTAACAAAGGAAGACAGCACATGCAATGGGCTAAACATCATTTATTCAATAAATGGTGTTGGGAAAATTGGACAGATACAAGCAGAAAAATGAAACTAGACCACCTTCTTACTCCACACATAAGAATAAATTCAAAAGGGATCAAAGACTTAAATGTTAGAACCAAGACC
Organism: Trachops cirrhosus; assembly: GCA_028533065.1. Taxonomy (NCBI): domain Eukaryota; kingdom Metazoa; phylum Chordata; class Mammalia; order Chiroptera; family Phyllostomidae; genus Trachops; species Trachops cirrhosus. Next base: position 16,787,400 of record CM052552.1, on the reverse strand, counting down.
ATAAAAATCATAGAAGAAAACACAGGCAGCACAACCTTGGACATTTACTGTAGCAATTTTTTATCAGATACATCTCCCCTGGCAAGGGAAACAGAATAAAAAAATAAACAAATGGGATTACATCAAACTAAAATGTTTTTGCACAGCAATGGAAATCATCAATAAAATTAAAAGACAACCCATAGAATGGTAGAACACTCACCAATACATCTGATAAGGGGCTAATATCTAAAATGTATAAGTACTTACAAAATTTAACACCAAATACAAATAGTCCAATTAAAAAGTAGGCAAATGACCTGAATAGACACTTCTCTAATGAGGACATACAGATGGGCCATAGACATACAAAAAGATGCTCAACATCACTAATCATCAGATAAATGTCAATTGAAACAACATTGAGACACTATCTCACATCTGTCAGAATGGCTATTATCAATAAATCAGGAAACAACAAGTGCTGGTATGGATGTGGAGACAGGGAAACTCTTTTGCATTGTTGGTAGGAATACAGATTGCTGCAGCCACTGTGGAAAGCAGTATGGAGGTATTTCAAAACATTAAAAATGGATCTGCCTTTTGACCCAGTGATCCCACTTCTTGGAGTATATCTCAAGGAATCCTAAACACTAATTTGAAAGAACACAAGGTATTCTATGGTCATTGCAACATTATTTACAATTGCCAAGATATGGAATCAGCCCAAATGTCTTTGAATAGATGAGTGGATAAAACAACTGTGGGATATTTACTCAATGGAATACTACTGGGCCATAAAAAAGAAGAAAAGTTTACCCTTTGAGACAGTATAGACGGACCTGAAAACATTATGCTATATGAAATAAGCCAGTCAGAGAAAGACAAATACCATATGATTTCACTCATGTGGAATCTAATGAACAAACTGAACTAACAAGCAAAATAGAGAGAGACTCATAGATGAAGAACAGATGAAAGGTAGTGGGAGGAAGGTTGAGGGTGGAGGTCTTGAGCAAAAAGGAAAAAAGGACTCATGGACATGGAAAAGAATATGGTGATTGCTTGGTGGAGGGGGATATAATGGGACAAAATGCTAATGAAAAAATACAATAAAGGTTAAATAAAAATAAAATTAAAAAATCATGTCAAGAAAAAACTTTAATGAATGCTTCCTATGGATGAGCAAAGTGGTTTCTTGAGATGGAATCTACTCCTGGTGAAGATGTTGTGAAGATTGTTAAGATAACAGCAAAAGATTTAGAATATTACATGAACTTAGTTATTAAAGTGGCTGCAGGATTTGGAGGATTGACTCTAATTTTGAAAAAAGTTCTATTGAGGATTAAAAGCTATCAAACACCATTGCATGCAACCAAGAAATTGTTCGTGAACAGAAGAGTCGATTGATGTGGCAAACTTCATTTGTTTTTAAGAAATTTTAAGAAATTGCCTTAGCCACCTTAACCTTCAGCAATCAACACCATGATCAGTCAGTAGCTATCAATATTGATGCAACACCCTTGATTAGTGAAAAAGTTAGGACTCTCTGAAGGCTTAGATGATGATTGCCATATTTTTAGCAATAAGATATTTTTTAATTAAGTTATGTGCATTGTAACAAAGTATTCATAATTATTTACATTGTTTCATAGCCATTGTGCTATTTCACACTTAATAAACTACAGTGTAGTGTAAAATAAATTTTTATGTACACTGAGACATCAAAAAATCATGTCACTTGATTTATTGTGATATTTACTTTATTGTGGTTTTCTAGAACAAACCTGCAAACTCTCTGAGGTTTGCCAGTATATCTATAGTAAAATGAATAAATAAACTTTGGTATATTACTAAAATAAAATACTATACAACAATAAAAGTAAACTAACCACTAACATAATAAAAATAATTACTTTTAGAAAATTTTCCTATAAAAATCATTATAAATATTTTCATTTAATGGAGTAGAGATTATATTGGAAAGGAACAAGAGATTATGAACAACTCCCTGGAAAAAGTTAAATTTGACTTTTGATAGTAGAAGGGATTAGCCACTTATCCAATACAAAATTAGCAATTTTTTTCCTATTCTGTACATTGCTTCTCATTTTTCTGTGCAAAAGCTTTTAAGTTTGCTGTAGTCACACTTGTTTATTTTTACTTTGTTGTCTTTGCTTTTGATTTCACATGTAAAAAATCATTGCCAAGACAAAAGTCAAAAAGTACCTTCCCTATGCTTTCTTCTTGGAGTTTTAAGATATCAGGTCTTAAATTTAAGTCTTTGATACAATTTGAGTTCATTTTTATCACTCTTTTAAGATAGGTGTCCAATTTTATTTTTTTACACTTGTTTAGCTAGTTTTCCTGATACCATTTATCAAAGAGACTATTCTTTTCCTATTGATTGTTTTTGGCTCCCTTATCAAATTCTAGAGCATGTAATTCTTGAATATCATTTCTGTTTTATTGGTATATGTGTCTATTTTTATTCCACTAGTATATGTTTTAATTCTATAGCCTCATAGTATAGTTTGAAATAAGGAAATGTGATGCCTCTCGCTTTATTCTGCTTTCTCAATATTGCTTTGGTTGTTTAGGTTCTTTTGTGGTTCCATAAAAATTATAGGATTTTTTATTTCTGAGAAAAATACCATTGGAGTTTTGATAGGGATTGTGATTAATATCCAAAATATGTAAAGAACTCATACAACTCAATAACACAAAACCACAAACAATTCAATTAACACAAATGGGCAGAGGACCAAATAAATATTTTTCCAAAGAAAACATCCAAATGGCCATCAGGTACATAAAAAGATGTTCAACATACTAATCATCAAGGAAATCCAAATTAAAATCACAGTGAGATATCACCTCACACCTGTTAGAACAGCTGTCATAAAGAAGACAAGAGATGTGTGGGTGAAGATGTGGAAAAAGGGAACCCTTGTCTACTGTTGATGGAAATGTAAATTGGATTAACTACTATGAAAAACACTATGAAATTTTCTCAAAAAAATAAAAATAGAATTACCATATGATCCAGCAATTCCACTTCTGGATATATACCCAAAGGTAATGAAAATAGGATATTGAATAGATCTATACACTTCCATGTTAATTACAACATTATTTACAATAGCCAAGATATGTAAACAACCAAAGTACCTGTCAACAAATAAGTAGATAAAGATTATATGGTGTATATTGATATAATTGTATACTAGTCAGCCATGAGAAAATAGTACATTTTGCCATTTACAGTAATATGCACTAACACTGAGGATATTGTGCTAAGTGAGATGTCAGATGAAGGCAAATACTGTATGATTTCACATATATTTGTAATATAAAGAGCCAAACTTGAGAAATCATACAGTAGAATGGTGGTTACTAGGGCCTAGGGGACAAGGGAATAGGAGAGATGTTTAAGGGTACCAACTTGCAAAGTAGATAAATAAGTTCTAGAGATCTAACGCACAGTATAGTGATAATAGAAAATAACACTGTATAATAAACATCAAGATTGCTAAGAGAATAAATCTTAATTAGTCCTACCACAAAAAGTTATAATTATATTATATGATAGAAGAGCTATCTAACACTACAATGGCCTACCATATTATAATACAGGGCCCAGCACAAATAATGCCCATTTTTATTATATAATCTTTTATTACAAAATCATAAGCATGTAATTCTGTAACATAACATTATCACACTCAGGTACACCACATGACATTTTAGGTGAAATGTTCAAATTAATACTATAAATTATTACACTCATATTATTACCCTACCAACCACACTCAAGTAAGCCTTTCTTCTTCCAGAACATGTATATAATAAATACATCAAATCAGCATGTACACCTATTAAATTTACAGTGTTATATGTCAAATATATTTCAATAAAAACCACACTTAATATAAATAAAGTCAAAAATAAAATTTAAAAACTATGTAAGTAGATAAAGGTGCAGAAGTTTGGAAAAATTGACAGAAGAGATTGCTTAGTGGTATGAAACTATCTAAACATTAAGGGAACAGCATGAACTAGGTGTTAGAAATATCTGTTTTTCAAGCTTAGAGATCTGAGCCTCAGAGACCATCTTTCCAAAGGTTATACCTGTAGTAAATGGTAGAGCTAGAATTTGAATCCAGGTCTGCCTATCTCCACAGTCAATGTTCTTAACCTCCAAGACATACATTTCTTTGAAAGGTTTGATGATCAAGGTAAGCATAAAGTCCATGTAAATATATGCAATTAGTTTGCTCTTGCAGGAGGAGGATCAGGTGAACCAGAACAAACTGTTTAATTAAAGGGGACTACATCTGAGCTGGGTCTTGAGGTAGAGGCAACCATCAGGTTGATAAAATAGCACAAGCGAAGACATGGATACAAATTCCTGTTTTGTAGAACCTTGTGGTGTCACCAATAATTTCCAAGGTATGTATAAATGCTTAGGAACTTTTCCTT
>CM052552.1:16732522-16782439 GCA_028533065.1 Trachops cirrhosus | reverse complement strand
GAAAGACAAATACCATATGGTCTCAACTTTAACAGGAACCTAAACAACAAGACAAACAAACAAGCAAAATATAACTGAAGTTATATTTTGAAATATAACTTCAAAATATAAGACACTGAAATAGAGAACAGGCTGACAGTGACCAGAGGGGAGAGGGGAGGGAATTTCAGAGGAAAAGGGGAACGGTTTATAGGAATCAGTATAAAAGACACATGGACAAAACTAGGCGGGAGTGGAAATGGGAGGGAGTTGGGGAGGGCTGGGGGTGGGCTGGGATGGAAGTAAAAGACAGAAAACTGTACTTGTACAATTAAAATAAAAAATAAAATAAAATAAAATAAAATAAAATAAAATAAAATAAAATGCTGCAAACTCATGGCTCTGATCAATATTCAACCATTTTTCTTAAATATTCATCAGATTATTGCAGCCATTTAATTAATTTCCGGAGTTCTAAATAGTTGATTCTTATAATTTTTGCCAACATTGCTTTTGTGGGAGAGAGGATTTTCAAAGGTACTTATTTTGCCATTTCTGCTGATGTTACTTTTTAAAAAGTTATCTCTAAACTTTTCTACTTATATGATCCAATGTGTACAGTTTGTTTTTCATGTAGCATGGTTACTATTCACAGTGATAATAAGGACACATGACTTGGAACATTGATTACAAGTGGAAGTTTCATGTTGATGAATGTGAGGAGATACAATATGATATATAAAACTCAAATTATTAAAGAATAAGACTAACAAATTAAGTCTTCCCAAAACTCGCCCAGAAACAGGAGTCAAGGGTACCAAGGCAAATAAATAAAAGATAAAGAAGAAAAAATTTAAAGAAATATAGCTACCTCCAAAAAAGCTAACATCATTCAAATATATAATTTCTCAGAACTGTAAAAAGCCAGAGATTAGTGAAGGCAGAAGTTAAAACATTACCAGATGAAATAGGAAACATGATCAAAGAGGATGGTAAAATTATTGAAGTATTAAATTAGTTTCTTAGTGGTTTTACAAGGAGGATATTAGCCAAATACCAGATGTCATTAGCTATTTATAGGTTATTTTACTGGACTTCAAAGTCAGCATTGCAGAGGTGTTTAAGAAAGTCATGGAGATTCAAAACCAGCAATCTCCTCAACTACATGGTGTTAATCCTAAGTGCCCAACTCAGACCAGAGCCACTTTTCTCAGTGACCATGGTCAATACTTAAATGAAAAAGGCTATGCCAGTCTAAGCTGCCACTAGAACAGTTTGCAATATTATGGTGCCACACTGTGACTTTATCTTGAGACTGGTATCTGGGAATGAGCTACCCACTTGAATGGAAAAAACCCATTTTCCATTGAAGTAGAGCCTTCTCTGTGGCAGATTTTGAGCTGTGTCAAAGGCTAAAGCAGGAATACCCAATATTTTTAAAATCAATGTCTTAACATGATTTACAATTTAAGAATTGAAAGAACAAGCTATATTGTAACTCTTTCTAAAGAAACATATATGACCTTTTCCCTGTATTTGTTTCTTTCATTTTACCTTTAACTCTCTTTTTATTGTGAAGTAGAACTCATACACAGAAGTACACAAAACATGAATGTACAGCTCGATAAACTATCACAAAGCAAACACCTATGTAACCACTACCCAAGTCATAAAATTGTACATTGACAGCACTCTCAGAGACCCTTCTTGAATTTTCTTTTTAAAGGGTTCATTTCAATTAATTTTGTGAAATAATTTTGTGACAATTCTAGGAATAAAGATATTTTGGAGAGAAAAGGGGATGTTATAAAACATAACATAAAGCCAGATTTGGAAAGTAGTACCTTATAGACATAGGAATCAGGAACTAACCTTTTGAACTTAAACCTGGTGGCAGAGGAAAATAGATTAGTATATTATTAAAATTAGCATAAAAGCACAGGAAAATCTCATATATTATTAAGTATCGAAATTTCTCCCATCTCCCCAAAGACTCAGTTTCAAACTGTGGAAAGCTCAGTAGAAATGTGACAGGCCAATAGAAAGTGACATGCTGTTTGCCTGAGATACAGGCTTTTACTGACTTGTTGAAGTACAGGATATGTACTTGGCTTCCTTAATCAAACATCAAATATCTCTAATAATATTGTATCTGGTACTCACACATGATCTCAATTTCAAGCAATTCACCAATCATACTGATAATTAACACTTATATTGTACTTACTATGTGCCAGCCACTGTTTTTTAAGCATTTTGCACATATTAACTTATTTAACTCAAAGTCCTTTAAGAAAAGTGGATAAACTGAAGCACAAAAGGGTTATGTATTTTACATTATCCATGATCACTCTGGTAGGAGCTGGAAAAGCTGGGAGTGAAACTCAGGCTGGCAGGTAGTAGAGTCTGTTCTGGGACTATTAAACTATAGTATTCTGTCTTCATGTAAGGATTTTGAAAATGGCTGTTCACTGGTGTAAACATTGGACTTTCTTTGGTCATTATTCATAGCATGTATGCATGTTAATAGCTTAATTATGAATAATTACTGTTATCATAACTATGGCTATTTGTTAACTGTACTTTAACATATAGGTGCCTGCAGAAGTAATGTCTGCTTGAATGTGGTTAGTAGGGTAATAATATGTGTGTAAGAATTTATAGTTTTATTTTGAACATTTCACCTAAAATGTCATATGGTGTGCTTGAGTGTGATATTGTTTTATGTTACAGAATTACATACTTATGGTTTTGTAATAAAAGTTTGTAATAGAAAAGGGGCATTACTTGTGCCAGACCCTGTATAATAGGTGTCAATATACAGAAGACTATAGCTGATATTCCTGTTAAGACATGAAAGATACATGGAATTTAAACATGTTTGACAAGGTCAGAAACATTTTCACATGGACATAACATTTTTAGTAAGGACAGAACCTCTTATTTTTCAAGATTTTTTGAAAAGTGTATTCAAGTTATATAAGATGTATTTATTGTATTAATAGTGTTGTACACAGCCCATACTCTTATTACTTACTATAGTGCTAATAACAGTTTGTGACCACTGTTCTGATTAATGTTATGGGGCCAGTAATTTTACCACCATTGCTTTTTCACCATCAGTGAAAATGTCAATGCAGGGAAAATATAAGAAATATCTTAGTATTACTATGAAAATAGTGTTGAGCTTGCAGACCCCATGAAAAGACTCAGGGACCATCAGTAATACTTTGATCACACTGAAACTATAAACAAAACTATTTATTTTTGTCCTTTTTGAGAACAATTACACTTTTTTTAAATCTTAGATCTCACTTCTGTTTCAGGATCATGATTGAATTGCCTTGCTTTTAAATGATGCCTTGCTTATAAATTTGGTTCTTCAGGCTGCCAAGCCCACATTCAGGTACTATTTGCATTTCCAGAGGGGAGGAAAACTGTATGCACAAAGTCCAGAATGTAAGCGCTCCCTGACTCAAGGTTAAGTTCTTTTCTTGACTTCTAACAACATAAATTTCTTCTAGAGACCCCTGAATTCCTGACTCAGTCTTTCTCTGCACATAGTTATCTGCTTATTTCACTCAGCTCTTTACTTGAAGTTTGCCAAGCAAATTGGTTCAATGGTGAGAGACAGCTGGGAGTAGGAAGAAATAAAAATTGATAAAATAAGGATAGTAAAGGTATATCCTTAAGTCACTTGAAAGGAATCAAATCCTTCAAGTCAGCCAGGCTGCTCTCCCACTGTTGTGTCAATGTGAATTGAATCATTAGTAAGTACTTGGCAATCAGTGGTCATTTTCTATGACTTTCAATGATTTGAAGTTGTGTTTTGACTGTTCAAGGCCAGACAAGTTCACGAGATTCTGGCAGATCGGAAAATATTCACAGAGCTGTGGGGATGTCTGACACGCCTTTATTCCAAGGTGGGTTATCCATGCAAGCTGTGTGTCACACTGAATGTCCCTGCATGTCACCTGTCCCCCTGCATGGAACCCATCAGAGAGCCCCTACCCCCTTAAATACTAGAATATAGACAAAGCCAGAAGGGTGTCAACAGATATTATGCAACAGAGTTTCATGTGAGCCCACTCAAAGTTATGGGAACAGTTTATTGGACCCAGTCTCAAAGCTATGAGAACACTACTCATCAGGTCCATTCTCAGGGTAATGGGGAAACTACTTCCCTTAGTTGCCCATACACCTAGGTGAGGAAGCTAGACTGCCATTTACCCCACAGAAGTGTTTAGTCATTCTTTTTTAAAGATTTTATTGATTGATTGACAAATAAGTGGGGAGGAAGCAGGAGATGGAGAGAAACATCAATGCGTGGTTGCCTTTCATACACCCCCTACTGGGGTCCTGGCCCGCAACCCAGGCACATGCCCTAGACTGGGAACCAGCAACAACTCTTTGGTTCACAGACCAATGCTCAATTCACTGAGCCACACCAGCCAGGGGTGTTTAGTCATTCTTAGCAGCTTGTACCAAAAGTGGAAGAAACAAATGAGAGAGCCCAGCATTTCCTCCTTTTCCAAGCAAGCTTCATGGTAGATATCTTACTATGAAAGATTTCTAGGCTGATATTTCTGCTCCATGTCTTATGCCTCCACAATGAGGCTGAATAATTTCCCTGGGAACAGTTCCCTATTAAGTACTACTGGAGAACTGTATTTCATAGGTAATATGACCCAGATGGGAAGGAAATCTGAGTCTGGGAAAATGATAACCTTTACCCATGTCATTCCTTTATCATTATCATCATTATAATCTTTTCCCTGCAGAATTTAAAATTTATTTTTAAAAGCTTTTTGTCCTCCTTTATATTTATTTAAAAATGGAAAAGACTTTGAAACTGGCTAAATTTATTTTAAGTTTGTAGGAGGTTTTGACTCCTCCAACCATGTGCAAGTTACAGTGGAGTTACTCCTAATACTTCCACCTGATTCCTGATATTTACTATAGCTACAAAACTTATTTAATTAAATAAACATTAATTAAGCACTTGCTCGATACAAAAAAATTTCTATAAGACTGGAAAACCAAAGAAATAAATAACATATCATTTCCTCCCCCCTAAAATATCTCAAGCTGGATGAGAAGTAGAATATACAGGAGGCCAGATAGCTATTAATTATTTATAATAGAAACTAGTGAATGAAGTAGTCATGATATAGACACAGCATGGTACCAAACCAGTCTACCTCATGGTCCTAATTATAATATTGGTAGTAGAGAGGGGCCTGCCTCAGGTTCATAATGTTCTCCTAATGAGCCTTCCCCAGGCATTCAGACACAAGGACTGGTGTTTGATGAAAAGCATGCTTTCCAGCACTTAGGCAGAGAATGTCCACTGTCAATGAATAGTACTCAGGTATATAGGCAGAGTCAGTTTATGAAGATGAATTTTAGTCTTCTCCCAACCCTCACTAAAGCACTGTACTTATAAGTCCTATGTGGGAAAGAGCTGCTTATCATCTCTTGGGCAACAGCATTGAAAAATGATTGCAAAAGAATCAGTTACTGTTTGCTAGTTTTAAGGGAAGATCCCCAGATCTAAGAATAACCATTAATACTAAACAATTTGCTAAAAAGATTTCCCTTTTTATTTTACAGTTAGGTAATTAATATCATAAAGTGAGATGGGGATCTAAGTATTGTCTTGAGTGTCTCCTTCCTTTAGGAGATAAGGGGCAAGGTCAAAAATCAAACAGAACTTTATCTTCTATCCTACTCAGCTTTGATTTGGAAAGGAGGTAGTTAAGTTACAACATCAAGAAAGTGGCAGTTCTAAAGCTTGCTTTCTATTGCATGCTTTTGCAGCGGCAATTACCTCAGCTACAAATCTCATTTACAGAATTCTTTGAAAGTGCTATCTGGACGATGGCAGAATGCACTGGAAATCAATGGAGGGTGATTTCATTCCCAAATTGAAGTTATCATTTAATAGGGAAAAAACACACACATGCTCTCCTCAACCTGCTTCTTATTCATTAATAGATTCCTCAGTAGCAATTATGAGGCTCAACTTTCACAAATTCAATTACTCCTCAAAATAATGAATTATAAACACTCTTTACCAGTTGAAATGCAATGGCATCCTAGCTTCCAGAAGGAAAATAGACAGGAGCTGTTGGAAATGATCCTAATCATGATGATAATAAGTAACAGCCCAGTGTGTAGTCTGCAAAACAGGCCTGCGCCTGCCTCTCTGCACCTAACATTATGTGATGTTTTCTTTCCCAATTTATAGTATCCTAGCAACCATCAGTGCATGCTAGTCCTAATGGATCTAAAAATGTTGCACTGGGAAATCTGTGCCTAAGGGGCTCATGCTTTAGGGACATCACTTTCTCCTTGAAGAGAATGTCAATAGCTAAATAAAGGTATATGGATTAGAGTCATATTCTTTGCTCTGAGACTTTGTTGCCCTTCCTGATGTCATATGTCCTTCCTGATGCTGTGTCGTCAGATAGCCTGTAATCCTGGTTTAATCTAAATAGATGGCAGTGCTGCCAAGAGATCCTAATTCCACATGCATATTCAATAGAATAACAGAAAAGCCTAGGGATATTGCCTGCTGGAGATGACCTTAAGTATAGCAAAAGTGGGCACGGATAATGGCCCTAAATTTTCATCTATGTACTACTCATTGACTTAAGATAGAGAGTGCATTGTCAAAATTTTCATATTTCCCAGGATTGGTAAGGCTCCCCTTCATTCTTAGCCATTCTCATCTTACTGTGAATTAGATTACCTATCACCTTCCGTAGGGCCCTCTGATAGAGGCTTTTGATATAGAAAAGATTTAGAACTAGAGATAGGGCCTAAGAGCTGAAGATAAGACCACTGAAAGAAAGCTAGAGAGAAGTTTTCCTATTCTTAATTCTGGTCCATGTTCTCCAAAGTCAGTGATCAGGTGCTACCAAGGGCTTTTCCAGATAAACCCTGTATAGTGAGATATACTATACCTGAAGGAGAATGGAGTCCATTCTAAAGCTGAATGGTCCATTAGTTTCACAATGTTGTCAGAGGAGAGATATAACTAAGACAGTACTGAGTAATTGAGTGGTCTTTTCATTCTGACCTTGAACTCACTTCCCCAACTCTATACTCCCTTCATTTCAATCATAATGTAAATTCCATCATCACTGAGAACAACCTTGATCCATTATCCTAAATTCTGATCCTCCTCTCCTAACCAGAATCTCCTATGCTTCAATGGTTCTCTACCCCTTGTCCCAATGAATGTTCTCTTTTTGATCACATCATTATCTTCAAACCCTTAATTGGTCCCAATTCTCCCAGCCCTTTAGTTCTCACAACGATTTGGTTCTATACACTGTTGGCTCTGTGGGCAGCAGTTTTGAGGATGTGCTTGAAAACATCCTGGGAGTCTGTAGCCCCCTCAGCAATCTGACAATGCTTGTGCCCTGCCAATCAATCCAAATCCTGATAACACCACCAACCACGTTTTTTTTCTTCTGAGGTGCTGAGTGTCCCTATGGAAAGTCACAAAACCATAATGATTTGATTCTCTAGAGCCATGAGAGCTTATTTCAGGTGCACCTTACTGGCTATTTATCTACACTTTTCATGACTTGCTAGCTCCCTTGCTACTTATTCATTCTTTTTATAAACTGTTAGTAGGCAATTATTGTAGTTCACCTATGTCCCAAACACTGAGGATATAATGATGATCAAAACTGACAAGGACTCTTCCCTTAGGGAGTTTATCACTTAGTGAAGGATGTGGAAAATAAACATGTATTTTAAAAAATATTTTATTGTATTTTTCCATTACTACTTAACCCCTTTGTGCCCCCCTCTCACTGCAATCACTACACTGTTGTCCATGTCGATGAGTCCTTTTTGCTTTTTGCTCAATCCCTCTACCCCCTAACCTTCCCACCCCAATAGCTGTCATCCTGCTCTCTATGAGTCTTTTTCTATCTTGCTTATTAATTCAGTCTGTTCATTAGATTCCACATATGTTAAATTACATGGTATTTGCTTTCTTCCGACTGGCTTATTTCACTTAGCATAATATTCTCCAGGTCCATCAATTCTATCACAAAAGGTAAATTTTCTTCTTTTTTATAGCTGAGTAGTATTCCATTGTGTAAATTTCCCATAGTAGTTTTATCCACAAATCTACTGATGGGCACTTGGGCTGCTTCCATGTCTTGGTGATTGTAAACTACACTGCAATGAATGTAGCGGTGCTTATGTTCTTTCAAATAACTGTTTTGGGTTCCTTTGGATATATTACCAGAAGTGGAACCACTGGGTCAAAAGACAGATCCATTTTTAATATTTTGAGGTATCTCCATACTGCTTTCCAAAGTGATTGCACCAATCTGCATTCCCAGCAATAGTGCCAAAAGGGTTCCCTTTTCTTCACATCCTCTTGAGCATTTGTTTTCTGTTGACTTATTGATGATAGCCATTCTGATAGGTGTGAGGTGATATCTCATTGTAGTTATAATTTTCATTTCTCTGATGATTTGTGACATTAAGCATCTTTTCATATGTCTATAGGACATCTGTATGTCCTCTTTGGAGAAGTATGTATTCAGTTCCTTTGCCTATTTTTTAATTGGGTTGTTAGTTTTACTGGTGTTGAGTTTTGTGAGTTCTTTATACATTTTGGATATTAATCCTTTATCATATGTTTTAGTGAATATGTTTTCCCATTTGGTGGGTTGTCTTTTAATTTTGTTGATGATTTCCTTTGCTGTGCAAAAACTTTTTAGTTTGATTGCTTTTAACAATATTTTATCTGATATATCTCTTTAGGCAAGGGAAACAAAATAAACATAAACAAGTGGGACTAAATATGTTTTTACAAAGCAATTTTATCAAAGTAAGTTTTGTACAGAAGTATAAATGCAAGTTGACCTGAAATAAGAACAAGTTCAGGGGTGGTCAAAGGACAGAATGAAAGTTAGTGTAGGTGGACTTCAAAAGAAGAGTAAGAGTGGTAGGATATAAGGTCACAGACATAGGCAAGACACTATAAAAATACTTAGGATTTTATACCACTTTCAATAGGGAGCCACTGGAGAATTTTAAGCTAGAGAGACACAATATCTGATTTGTGCTTTGAAAAGATCCCTCTAGCTGCTGTGCAGTGGATGTTAGAGGCAAATGTGGAAACAAAGAGACCAGTAAAGAGGCTGATAAAAGACCCAGTTGATGTGATGTTGGCTTGGACTAGGATTATAGCAGTAGAGGTTGTAAAAAGTATTTGGATTCTATTGAGGAAGTGAAAGGCTGAATTATATGCCAAGCATCTAATAAAATGGCAACTGTTACCTTTATAAGTCATATTTAAATTGTCATTTTACTTCATCTGAAGGAGAGAAAGTCCGTTTTCTCTTCTGCCTACCCCTCCCCACTTTGGTTCTAACACTGGTGCAATTGTTTAAAAAGTTCTATAAACATCTCTTCTCTCCTTGAATACCCTTTCCCTGTCCCCTTCCTGAGCTTTCTCTCCACCAAAGCCCTGCAAAAATTTCTTGCTTCTTCCCACCATCTAAAGTACCTATGTCTCCCTTCTTCTGTCTAAGGATGTGACTCTAAGGTGAGAAGTTCAATAACCATAAAAATCTGTAAGGAAAGGGGCTATTGAGCAAAGCTGGGAACTGAGAGTATCTCTAATCCCTCACAGTAAACCATAAGACTGGTCTCAGTGGCAACTACTAAGCTAGGTTTCCAAGAAATCCTTTTTAACAACTCCTTTATGGTCAGACATAGAGATAGCAGAACTCTTGAAAAAATAAATAGATTTCAAAAGGAGCCAGCAGACCCCATCATGTTTTTTCATATTTTCTGAGTATTGGAAAGGTTTGGAAGGAAATAGGAAATTGATCTTGATATGTGCATTTACTCTGAACTTGCACTATCTTTAATTTAGTAAGTTCAAAGCAGTGCCATTGTTAATGTGTATTACCTTGTTTATCTCGATATCACAGTTGTGATAACACATCAATAGTCAGATTTCTAATTTTCCAGGTCAATCAATAAACACATTTTTGAAGCATGTCCTAGTTTGAGCAGCCATGGCCTAGACTTTGGTCTTAAATAGAGGTATGTGAGCCATGATGCCAGTATCAAATACAAGCTAAATGTAAAAGAAGCGATTCAAAAACAAAGCAACAATTGATCATGTACTAACCTGGATCATATACATTCTAATTTTAGAATGAGTTCTGAGAGAGAAACATCAGTTTTGATTTAATGTTGAACTTTAGACTGTTGGACCTAGGAAGGAAGTTAGAGTCCCATCTACTCATTTCATAAATGATCTAGGGTCTGACACCCAGACAGATGAAGTAAACTAGCCATGCTAACAGAAAAGCCAGTGGCAAAGTCAGAAGAGGCATCCAGGTGGTCTCTGAATTCCAGCCCAGTGTTTTTTTTATGTTCTAAAGAACTTCGCCACCAGGCATGCTTCTCTGTTGCTGCATTTTATTGGCCATTTGACTATAATTCTATTAAAACAAGGGGAATATCTGCAGGTTTTTTTTTTTTTTTTAGCATTTAAGCATCTTACCTAGGAATGACTTCATTATAGGTATCCTAAATCTAGGGCCCAATGTTGTATGACACAGGTCTTTGTGATACATATTCTGTTGCTCTCAGCTTCTATTAGTAATCTCCAGACTTTGAAACATGCTATGTAATTTATAAAGAAGAGATTGACAATCAGCAACATTTTTGGGTAAGAATGCTATGTTAAAAGAGATTTGGTCCTTGTTGGCCAGAAAAGCTCAGTCTAATGAGAGAGATATACATACTATTCATACTGGGGGTCTTAATATGGATATAATCCTCAATCTCAAAAATTCCTAGCTTAATTTAGGAAAAATGAAAAATAGAAAACATAAATATACATATGAAACACACACAGATATTTCACTGCCACATATACACATACACAATAAACCTATCCACAACAAAGAACTGCAATGAGTTGTGTTTAAGTGAATCCATTATGCAAGTTAAATGAGGAAGCTAGCATAATTTGAGTTTCTCACATAATGTACAGTGTATTGAAATCCAAATGTAGCTCTCATTTGATGTGGACTCTGATCATTTTGATGAACATATATAATTTCACCTAAAAACAAAATGTCCACTAATAAATATATGAAAAGATACTCAATATCACTAATCATCAGAGAAATGCAAATTAAAACCACAATGAGATATCATCTCACACCTGTCAGAATGGCCATCATCAATAAATCAAACAAGTGTTGATCAGGATGTGGAGAAAAGGGAACTCCAGTACATTGTTGCTAGTAATGCGGATTGGTGCAGCCACTGTGGAAAACAGTATGGATGGCCCTCAAAAAATTAAAAATAGAACTTCCTTATGGCCCAGCAATTGCACTTCTGAGTTAATAACTGAAGGAACCCAGAACACTAATGTGAAAGAATATATGCACCCTTATGTTAATTGAAATGTTATTTACAATAGCTAAGATATGGAAGCAGCCCAAATGCCCATCAATAGACAAGTGGATACAAAAGTCATAGAATATGTACAATGGAATATTACTCAGCCATAAAAAAGAATGGAATTTTACCATTTGCATGAATAGACCTAGAAGGTATTATGATAAGTGAAATAAGCCAGTCAGAGAATTAAAATACTATATGATTTCACTTATATATGGAATCTTAAGTGCAAAATAAATAAACAAAATAGGAGCAAACTCATAGATACAAAAAAAATATTGATGGTGGCAAGTGGGATGGTGGTGATAGGAAGTTGGAGGACTGGGTGAAAAAGGTGAAGAAATTAAGAAGTACAGATCGGTAGCTACAAAACAATCATAGGGATGTGAACTTCAGTATAAGGAATATAGTCAATAATAATGAAATATCTATGTATGGTACCAGTTGTGTACTTGAGATGTAAGGGGGATCATGTGTAAAATATATGATTGTCTAACCACTATGCTGCATACCTGAAACTAATACAAAACAACATTGAATGTAAGCTGTGGTTAAAAAATAAAATTTAAAACTCAAATGTTCACTTGGCAGTAAGGGTGTAAATTAATTCTTAGTCTTGAATTTTTTCTGTATATATATTATTTAGTTTTTAACCTTGAAACAGGGATGAGACTATATGTAAGTGGTAAAGAAATTGCTGTTTATTGAATACATACTTTTTACCATATATGTTACAGAAATTATTTTGGCACCCTGGCTTGTATGGCTCAGTGGATTGGGTGCTGGCTTGTGAACCAAAGGTTTTCTGGTTTGATTCCCAGTCAGGGGCACATGGTGGGATACAGGCCAGGTCTCCAGTAGGGGGCATGTGAGAGGCAGCCACACATTGATGTTTCTCTCCCTCTCTTCCTCCCTTCCCCTCTCCCCCTTCCTTCCCCCCTCTCTCTCTATAAATAAATAAATAAGTAAGTACATAAATAAATATTTTAAAAAAAAGAAATTAGTTTTGCAACAACCATGTGAAATATGTGTTATCTTAATATTAGCAATAAGATAACTGAGGCTGAGATGGGATTCAAAAGCAGATCTGACTCAACTTCACGCTCCTACGATACAATAATATATAGACACCTTGAAATATTCTATTCAATGGTTCTACCCATTGAGAGTATGGTAGGGAAAACTGCAGTTTTATAAAAATCTTGGGGAATAATTCCAAACAGTTCAGTTATTTTTTCAACCATTTTTGATAGATGACAAATACTATACATAATGAATAAAGTTCAAAGACAGCAACATATTTAAGCAAAGCCTGAATTTGCTTTTAATGAAGTTGTCTGAGGTCTTTAGTTGTTTTTGATCAAAGAGTGAAAATTTTGCCTTATTAGTATTCATCAGAGAGCAGTTATTTTTGCAGATTTAAATCTCCTTTGGTTGAGTACATGTCATTATTGGATCTTTATTCAAAACTACATTTTGGATAAAAATAAGAGTAAAGGGGGCCATAAAATAGACATAAACAAAAGTTCAGAGAAATTTATGACTAGTTTCAGTCAATGAGAGTTCTGATTAAACAGAAAATTTTGATTCAAAAGTGACTGGGGAAGGATGTACATTACAGCTTTTGTGAAAAGTCACTATAGAGTATTGACATATTCATCATGAATTCTCCACTTTCTTGAGTGGTAATGTGAGACATGACAAATCTCCAAGAAAAGTTCTTGCATTATAACATCTTAAATCTTCATACATGAATTTTTAGTAAACCCTCATTCATCTGTATTATTTTAGTATACATGAAGTACAAAGTTAGCCTTTAAGAAAGTTCTTATGTTGAGGTAGTGAGGAGACTATAAAGAACAAAATCAGCCACTTTTCTCTTTACAAGAGTTTGGTGTGGATGTAGGCTTCTGATGAAATTTTTTAAATATGGTATAACTTTTTCTTAGTGAGTGGCTATTATCAGTTGAAATTCCAATAAATTACACAGTAACTTAATTAAGTACTGTTCCAATAAAGTCTCAAATTAACTCCAATTAAAGTGGAGGCCCTTAGTTTTACAGTAAAATATTTCAAGTCAAGTATTTTGTGAAACAAAAATAAGATGTCCTGGGCTCAATACAATCAATGTGTTCCTAAGGTCCTGGGCAGGAAATACTTAAGCTCAAAAGGATGACCCATTAAGAGTCTGAAATAACAATGAATGATACAGTTTTTCTTTTAGACTCTAGCTTCTTAAACATAGAAATGTGCTGAGATATTATGGAAAGGTTTTCCACAAAAATAAAGGGTGACATTACAAAAAACAGTCATGGGGTATAAGAGAATCTTGGCAGGTTGGAACCATGGATTGGAAGTAATAAGGAGTATAATAACAACTAATGAAAAGCTCTGTACTCATCTTCCCCATCCCAAAAAGACTCAAGTGAGGAAACCAAGGTTAAAGTGACTGCTTGTGAAGAAACCTAAAGGTTTTAGTTGACAATAGTGGAAAAAGCAGTAAGTGCTGATATTAGAATGAAAAGCTAATACTATTTTTATCTTTATTTTGTTTGTGTGATGTATAATATTTCTTGAGGTACAAATATTGTACCAACCTTGCATCTCAAGTGGATAAACCAAACTTGATCATAGTGTATGATCTTTTTAATATATTGGTGAATCTGGTTAGGTAATATTTTATTGAGAATTATAGCATCTATGTTCATCAGAGATATTGGCCTGTAATTTTCTTTCCTTGTAGTGTATTTATCTGGTTTTAGAATTAGGATAATGCTGACTTCATATAAAGAGCTTGGAAGTCTTCCATCCTCTTGAATTTTTTGGAATAGTTTGAGAAGAATATGTGTTAGCTCTTGGAATCTTGGGTAAAATTCACTTGTGAAGCCATCCAGACCAGTACATTTGTTTGCCAGGAATTTTTTGATTATTGCTTCAATTTTATTAGTTGTGATTGGTCTATACAGGTTTTCAGATACTTCCTGACTCAGTTTTGGAAGATTGTATGTTTCTAAGAATGTATCCATTTCACCTAGGTTGTCCAATTTGTTGGCATATAGTTATTCACAGTATTTTCTTAAAATCCTTTATATTTCTCTGATGTCAGTTGTTACTTTTCCATTTTCATTTCTGATTTTATTTACTTGGGCTCTCTCTCTTTTTTTTCCTTGATGAGTCTGGTTAAAGATTCAAAAATCTTGTTTATCTTTTCAAAGAAGCAGCTCTTAGTTTCATTGGCATTTTGTATTGTTTTTTAGTCTCTATGCCAATTATTTCCACTCTGATTATTATTATTTCTTTCCTTCTACTTACTCTGTGCTTTATTTGTTGTTCTTTTTCTAGTTATTTTAAGTGTGTAGGGTTAGAGAGTTTATTGATAAAATCCAGCACCCAATTGTAATAAAAACTCTCATTGAAGTGGGAATACAGTGATCATATCTCAACATAACAAATGCCTTATATGAAAACCTACAGCCAATATCATATTCAATGAGCAAAAACAAAAAAAGTTTCCCTTAAGATCAGAACCAAGACAGGGATATTAACTTTCACCACTCTTATTCAACATAGTACTGCAAGCCCTAGCTACAGCAATCAGACAAGAAGATATAAAAGGTATCCAAATTAGAAAGGAGAAGGTAAAACTGTCATTATTCGCAGATGATATGATGTATGTAGAAAATCATAAAGCCTTCATTAAAAATGATCTAATAAGTGATATTGTCAAAGTAGCAGGTTACAAAATTAATATTTATAAATTGATGGCTTTTTATGCACCAATAATGAACAATCAGAAAGAAAAACTAAGAAAACAATCACATTTACTATTGCAAATTAAAAAAATAAGGTACCTAGAAATAAACCTAACAAATGAGGTAAAATACCTATATTCGGAAAACTATGGGACGTCAAAGAAATAAATTGAAGAAGATACAAATAAGTGGAAACATATACCATGTTCATGAATTGGAAGAATTAACATCAATAAAATGTCCATATTACTCAATGTCCTATAGATTTAATGCAATCCTATTAAAATACCAATGGCATATATCACCAAACTAAAACAAATATTCAAAAAATTATATAAAACATCAAAAGACTCCAAATAGCCTCAGCAATCTTAAGAAAGAAGAACAAAGTTGGAGGTATCACACTACCTGATATCAAACAGTGCTACACAGCCATTGTAATCAAAACAGCCTGGTACTGGCATAAGAATATGCATGTAGATCAATGGAATGATACAGGAGAGCCCAGAAATAAACCCATGCCTTTATGGTCAATTAATATTTGACAAAGGAAGCAGGAGCACGTGATGGAGTAAAAACAGTCTTCAATAAGCCAGGAAGTAAAAGACAAATACCATATGATCTCACCTATAAGTGGAACCTAATCAACAAAACAAACAAGCAAGCAAAATATAACCAGAGACCTTGAAATTAAGAATAAAATGACAGTAAACAGAGGGGAGGTGGGAGGGGATAATGGTGGGAAAAGGGGAAAGGGTGGTCAAGGAGCATGTATATAGAACACAAGGAAAAAGCCAAAGGGGGGTAGGATTGAAGGTGGGAGGTGGGGATGGCTGGGGTGAGGGGTAGTTGGAGGATAAATGGAGACAACTGTACTCAAACAGCAATAAAAAAACAATTTCTTCAATAAACAGTGTTGGGAAAATTGGACAGGTGCATGAAAACAGCAACAACAACAAAAAGCTAGACCACTAATTTACACCATACGTAAGAATAAACTCAAAATGGATAAAATACTTAAATGTAAGTCAAAACCATAAAAATCCTACAAGAAAACATTGGCAATGAAATCTCAAACACCTCTTTCAGCAATATTTTTGCTGATATATCTCCTAGGGTAAGGGAAACAAATTAAAAAATAAACAAATTGAACTATATCAAAATTAAAAAGCTTTGGCCCCAGCTGTTGTGGCTCAGTGGGTTGAGTGCCAGCCTAAAAAGAAAAAGGTCGCTGGTTTGATTCCCATTCAGGGCACATGCCTGTATTGCAGGCCAGGTCTTCAGTTGGGGGCATGTGAGAAGCAACTACACATTGATGTTTCTCTTCCTCTCTTTCTCCTTCCCTTCCCCTCTCTCTAAAAATAAATAAATAAAATCTTTTAAAAAATCAGAAAGCTTTGCACAGTAAAAGAAACCATCAACAAAATGAAAAGGAAACTCACTATATGGGAGAACACAGTTTGCCAATGATACATCTGATAATTGGTTAATTTCCAAAATATATAAAGAACTTATACAAGTCAACACCAGGAAGGAAAACAATCTAATTAAAAATTTGGCAAAGTACTTGAATAAATACTTCCCCAAAGAGAACATGCAAATGAAAAGATGCTCAATGTTACTAATCATCAGAGAGATGCAAATTACAACCAGAATGAGATATCACCTTACACCTGCTAGAATGGCTACCTTCAATAAATCAACAAACAACAAGAGGGTAAAAAGGGAACACTCTTGCACAGTTGGTTGGAATGCAGAGTGGTGAAGCCACTGTGGAAACAGTATGGTGTTTCCTCAAGAGGTTAAAAAGGGAGCTGGCTTTTGACTCAGCATCCCACTTTTGGGAATGTATCCTAAGAATCCTAAAACACCAACTCAAAAGAATATATGCACCCCAATGTTCATAGCAGCATTATTTACAATAGCCAAGATTTGGAAACAGGCTAACTGCCCATAAGTAGATGAGTGGATGAGAAAAGCTGTGGTACATTTACACAATAATATTATGCTGCTGTAAAAAATGAAGGAACTACTTTTTTAAAGATTTTATTCATTTATTTTTAGAATGGAAGTGATGGAGAAAGAGAAGGAAAGAAACATCAGTTGATTGCCTCTGACACACCCTCAGCTGAGGACCTGACCTGCAACCCAGGCATGTGCCCTGACAGGGAATTAAACTGGTGACCTTTCTGTCCACTGAGTGACACCAGCCAGCATGGAACCCTTACCTTTTGTGACAGCATGGATGGACCTTGAGATTATTATGCTAAGTGAAATAAGCCGGTCTATGAAAGAAAAATACCATATGATTTCACGTATATGGGGAATCTAATGAAAAAGATAAACTGACAAAATTAAAGCAGAGGCATAGATAAATGGAACAGGCTGAGAGCTGTCAGAGGGGAGAAGGAAGGTTGGGAACTGGATGAAAGAAGTTGAAGGGATTAGTGAAAGAATGTATATGCATGACCCATGGACACAGACAATGATGTGGGGATTGCCTGAGGGAACGGAATGGGGGTGGGGGGAGAGGTTGACATTTATAATAGTGTAAACTATAAAAATAATGTAAAAAAGGAATACTGGGGGAATCCTTTTTTTATTTAATTAAAATATTCAGAGATGGTGATAGGGAAAATATTTGTTACCTATATCTATCTGAATATTTTAGTCTAATTTTACATCCTCCCCCAAACCTCAAAGAACAATGTTGAACTTCACATCTCTAATAATATGTAGTGTTTATAATTAGATGTAATTTGATGTCTCTACTTTTATTGCAAATCTAATGAAGAGTAATAAAATTTACCTTAAAATTTTTAACGATTTTATTTATTTATTTATTTTTAGAGAGAGGGGAAGGGAAGCAGGAAGAGAAGGAAAGAAACATCAATGTGTAGTTGCCTCTCACACACCCCCTACTGGTGACCTGGCCCACAACCCAGGCATGTGCCCTGACTGGGAATCCAACTGGTGACCCTTTGGTTCACAGGCCTGCACTCAATCCACTGAGGTACACCAGCTAGGGCTTTACCTTAAAATTTTTAAAAAATAAATAAAAAAGCTAATGTAATCTGTGAGTACATTGTATCTTTTCTAGAAGGTTACAGCCCCACTATTTTGGGTGTTGATCAGATCACTTAAATAACATGTTGTTTTGTGGTGGACATTGTAGGGAGAATATGACAAACTGGAGTTTGATAAGAATAGGTGACCAAAATTGTTAATAGTTTCTAAAAGCAATGGTTGAAAGAACTGAGTGTCAAACCAGAGTTGAGAGTAGAAAGCATAATAGTTATTTTTGTGACTTATAAAGTGGTTACATGTAGAAAACAATAGATTTTTTTTCATTCCAGAGGCTGTCACTATGACAAGAGACTTTAAAGGATAAAAACATTTATGAGTCCTATGAATTGATTCTTGCACTCTGTGGGGAGTTGTACTAGATAACCTTGCAGATACCTTTACATTACAGTATTCAGGTTTCTGAAATGTATCCAACTGATTGTTAATCCTCTTCTCACTTTAAAAATTCAGTATACAAAATTCATTTGGCTGGAAAAGAACAAAATCACATCAAATAAATTTGAGCTGGATTCCTTCACAGCAAATGTAGACATTTCTTCATTTTACAGGTAACTGTGTTGCTTTGTCTTCATCTATTTGATTTTTCTCTATACCTCTGTCACTCTTTCTTTCTCTCACAATTTTTAAATTACTTTTTGTAGGCATAATTATTCAAATTCAATGGGACCTAAATTATAATACAATTATACACTATGTATTAAGGCCATCTGTAATTTTGTGGGCTGACTATAGAGACATTAATCTATGAACTGTGGATGTCAAAAGTTAATTCTCCTTTTTTTTCTGGTCTGGAAACTAAAATTTGAGTCCTGGAAGGAGGAAAAATAACCTTTGTGTTGATTTGTGAGATATGGAAAAAAGTACAACTACAACTGTGAGTCCTGAGAAAGTAATGGCTTAAGAAAAAAGACCATTACTTTGCTATTTTAAAGACAGCTGTGGCAAGAGCAACAGTAGCACCCAAAGCAGCTGAGTCTTTGTCTGGAGTAGACAGAATGACAATGACCATGGCAAAATGTTGCTTGATAGAGGGGCATTAAGCCATCCCATAATCTCCATTAGGCCTATTCTGCCCAATACAAAAATTCCTCAGGGTAATAGTGTTTCAGCTTAATTGGTAGAGGCTACGTGTAATCTACCACTATAAATATAGTCCAACCTTACTAAGCATATGAAAAAATGTAAAATGTCACTAGTTATCAGGGAAGTGCAAATTAAAGTCATAGTGGGATACAAATACACACCCATCAGAATGGCTAATATTAAATAGATTGAGAACACCAGAGCTTTGTGAGTATGTAAATCAACCAAGACTCTTGTACTTTGCTGGTAAGTGTATAAAATGTGATAATCACTTTGAAAAAAGACTTCAGAGTTTCTTGTGATTAAAAATACTCCTTGAGGCTTCTGGTCAAGATGGTGATGTAGGCAGATGTGGCTCGACTCTTCACAAAACCAAATCAAAATTCCAATAAAACAGAACGATCATCACTCAGGAACATCAGAAATTAAGTCCAATGGAAGTCTAACAACTGCGGAATTAAAGAAACCACATCCATCCAGACTGGTAGGAGCAGCATAGATGTAGAACAGGCTGGCCTCACACCCACATGGATAAAATTTAGGAGGGATATCTCAGGAGTGAGGAGTGCAGCCCAACACCAGGGCCCCAAACCCAGGATTTCTGTGCCAGAAAGGTAAGTCCCCACAACTTCTGGCTACAAAACTCAATGGGGATTGAGTCAGTAGAGAAGGCTGCTGGAGCCCTAAATAGTTCCTCTTGGGGAACCCACACATGGACTCACCTATTCAGACTCACTCCCACTGAGCTCTAGCATTGAGGTGGCAGCTTAAAGGTCACAAGTGGTATACAGGGAAAGTCTGAAGCATTTGGCATCAGGGCAAGCAGAGGGCATTGTCCCTTTGGTTAGCTCTCCCTGCCACAGAGCCACTAGGCTGGCACCATATCTGAGACTCCATCAAACAACCTGGCTGGCACTGTGGGACCCACCTTGGAGATCCATAGAGGCTCTACCCCACCCAAATTATGGGCCCACCCAAGCTGCTTTTCCATAGGAATGGCTCATCTTGGCTCCTGAATCCTATCAAACAAGCAATAGCTGGCTTCATTGAGCCCTAGTGGCAGTCAGATTAGAGTCATAGCTTGGCACCTGGGATTCTCTAAGCCCAGCACAAGGAGCCACCATCTCAGATTGTTTTACAGCTCACACAGGGTGTGCTGGGTGAAACATAGGTGGGGGATGACCTTGGATTGCACCACTCAAGAAACACCAGGGCCAGTGCACTCAGTGGACAGCTATAGACCACACTGGAGCTCCACCACCCTGTCCCTGTATAGCTGTTCTTCCACAGAGGGCAGAGGTTGGTGGTCAGTGGTTACAGCTAGTCCTTGCAGCTGACTGGCCTGGGTAAATGCCTCCCATTGAACTGCCAACAGCAACCAAGACATAACTACAAGAGGAGGGTATACTCAGCACATACAAAGGGTGCACTTTGAGCAACCAGCTTGGGTGATAGAGGAGGCTGTGTCACTGGACCTTACAGAACACCTACACTAGGCTACACTACAAAAGACAGAGTCAAAGCAGCTTTACCTAATACATAGAAGCAAACACAGGGAGGCTGCCAAGATGAAGAGACAAAGAAGCATGGCCCTAATGAAAGTACAGATCAAAACTCTAGGAAAAAAAAAAACTAAATGAAATGGAGATAAGCAATATATCAGATGAAGAGTTCAAAACTCTGTTTATAAAGATGCTGAAGGAACTCAGTGAGGACCTCAGCAGCATTAAAAAGATCCATTCAGAAATGAGAGATACACTAATTGAAATAAAGAACAATTTACAGGGAAACAATAGTAGAATGGATGAAGCCAAGAATCAAATCAATGATTTGGAACTAAGGAAGCATTCAGAACACAAAGAAAAAATAATCCAAAAAAATTGAGGATAGTATAAATAGCCTCTGGGATAACTTTAAGAGGTCAAACATTCATCTCACAGGGGTGCTAGAAGGGGAAGAGAAAGAGCAACCTGAAAAAACAGTGAAAGAAAATCTATCTTAAAAATAGTGAAAGAAAATTTCTCTAATTTGGTGAAGGAAATAGACATGCAAGTCCAGGAAGCAAAGAGAGTCCCCATTAGATGGATGCAAAGGGGGCCACACCAAGACACATCATAATTAAAAGGCCAAAGTTTAAAGATAAATAAAGACTGTTAAAAGCAATAGAAAAGAAGTTAATTACCAGAAAGTTGCCAGATGGGAGGGGTAGGGGAAGAATGGATGAAGAGGTGAAGGGATTGAGAAATACAAATAGGTAGTTATAGAATAGCCATGAGGATGTAAAGTACAGTATAGGATATGGAGTAAACAAAGAATTTATACACATCATCCATGGACATGAACAATGTGGGGGATTACCTGAGGGAGTGGGGGATGCTGCATGGAGGGGGGCCAAGGAGGAAACATCAGGACAACTGTAATAGTATAATCAATAATATA
This sequence comes from Trachops cirrhosus, assembly GCA_028533065.1. Taxonomy (NCBI): domain Eukaryota; kingdom Metazoa; phylum Chordata; class Mammalia; order Chiroptera; family Phyllostomidae; genus Trachops; species Trachops cirrhosus. The sequence goes on along the minus strand of CM052552.1, from coordinate 16,760,633 downwards.
TGATTTAAAAATAAAAATAAATAAATAAAAGTACTCCTTATCCTGTGACCAAGCATTTCTACTCCTACATACATTTTCTAGTAGAAAAGAAAATATGCATTTACAAAAGAGGTTTCTAAGAATGTTTAAAACTGCTTTATTTATAATTCCCCCAAGATGAGAACTGCCCAAATGTCCCTCAACAGAAGAATAGATGAACAAATTATGCTAGATCTATTAATTGGAATGTTCATGTAACATGCCATTGAGTCTACTCTGACTCCTGGAGACTCTATGAATGAGTGATGTCTGCAGTGTGTTGTCTGCAACAGTCCTGTTCAGCTCCTGTAGGCTCATACATATGGTTTCTTTTATTGAGTCAATTCATCTCATATTTAGTCTTCCTCTTTTCCTTCTGCATTCTATTTTTCCCAGCATAATTGTCTTTTTGAAAAAGATCAGTGCCTTCTCATGATGTTCCTGAAGTAGGGCAGCTTTAGTTTTTGCCTCCAGCAATGTTTCATGCTTAAGTTTCTCTGGGTCTCTAGTATAGTTCTAATACTCTAGTATTCAATATAATACTACCCAGCCAAAAGAATGAATTACTAATACATGTTAAAACAAAGATCAATTTTATACCACTTTATTGAGGTATTATTGATATAAAATACTGTATATTTTTAATGTATACAATTAGAAAAATTTGGAGATATGTATACATCTATGACACCATCATCATAATCAATGCCATAAATATATCCATTGCCTCTAAAAGTTTTGTCTGCCCTTTTTATTTATTATCTTGATTGATTGTGATAAGAACAGTTAACATAAGATACAGTCTTTTAAGTAGATTTTTAAGTATTCAATTCAGTATTGTTAATTACAGGTACTATAATGTACATTAGATATCTAGGACTTATTCATCCTGGATTCCTGAATCTTTGTACCCTTTGACCAACACCTCACTGTTTACCCCACCTTCAGCTCCTGGTGACCACCATTCTGCTCTCTGTTTCTATTAGTTTATTTCATATTTCTCATATAAGGGGAACGGTACAGTATTTTTTCTTTTGTGTCTGGTTTATGTGGATTAGCATAATATCCTACAGGTCATCCATGTTGTTGCAAATAACTGGACTTCCTTCTTTTTCTAAACCTGGCCAAGAATATACAATGAGGAAAGGATGTTCTCTTCAATAATCAGATCAATTTACATACATGAGGTTAAGTGAAAGAAACCAGATACAAAAGTGTGTGTGTATATATATATGTATATACATATATATATACTTATATATACACACACACACATGCATATACTTTTTTATTATATATATGTATAATATATATTAATTCCATTGAAATGAATTTTAAAAACCGACAAAACAACCAAATTGTGGTGTCCTGGGCTAGGGGTTGTAATGAGGGATTGACTGGGATGAGGTTATAAGGAAACTTTCTTCTGGGATTATAGAAATATTCCATCACTTGATTTGGGTTTTGTTTACACAGGTATATATAATGCATTTGTCAAAACTCATAAATTTGAACATGTAAAAAACATGTATTTCTCTCTATATAAATGTTACTTCAATGACAACATTTAAACAGATAGGTCAATAATTAGGCAGTAGAAACTTTCATGTAAATAAAAGCAAGAGCCATGTGCTTAGTAGCTTGATATGGAGATGCAGACAGTTTCTCTAGGTAGGCCCCCACCACATCACCATACCTGAATTCCCTTACCATACAGAAACTATGGAGTTACCACTGGGCTGGATCCTATGGAAATTAATAGCTTAGAAGATGACATGCTCTTCAGTGGCCAAGAGATCCCTGGATGATCTGGACATTTGACCACTTAAACGTGCATCTGATCTCAAAGAGGATCTAAAGAATGAAAGGTATTCCAGATGGGAACATGTGAAGAGTAGGGAGAGATTAAAGCCTTCCGTGTGGCTTTTCGTGGAAGCCATTTGTTAGGCATGAAAAAGTATGGCTTTAGAGCCAGACAGGCACGGGTTATAATTCATGCCTTTTAATGCACTCAACTTCATCTTTGAAATGGAGCTCATACAATCTCCCATAAACAATTTAAATGAGAATTATAGACAATAGCTATAAATTATCTAGTTCTGTGGGAAACATCTAGTTCAATGGATTATACATGGGTAAATGGAAGATAATATTAACATTGCTCCAGCCTCTGCTATTGCCTCCATAATAACTGTTATACTTTTATGTGTCTTGTCCCTGCTCAAAATATCAGCCCTATCCCCAGCCCAATGGAAACTCATTTCCTTTTTAATATATCAATGTATGTCCCAAATTTTTAAGCTCTGACTCTTTTGAATACCTCTTTGAAGAGAGCTACTCTTACCTGTTAGGCCTGGAAAATTCCCCCCAAGAACCTTTCCCTCTGCTTAATTCTAAAGATGCTTATAAGTATTTTATAGATATCTATAGAGTAGTGATGATTACATGGAGTTTGAAAATGAATAGACTTTGTTTTAAAACCTGACTCTATCACTTAATAGAAATGTGATTTTTTAAAGACAATCTTACTGAAATTCAGTAAAATGAGGATAATAATAGTAGTTACCTCACAAGATTAAATTATATTATACAAGGGTAGCAAAAGTAGGTTTACCGTGCCATTGTGACATTCTTTTGAGTTAATAAAGCTATTGTAAGTCATAACCTGCATGTCTTTTTCCTGGTGAAGAACTGTAAACCTAGTTTTTTCCTCCCCTGTATATGTATAAAGCATCTAGAATGGTGTCTGGTTCATAGTGGGTATCTAGTAGGTTGTACCTGTTATTAGGATCAAAGTTCCTAACCTGGTCCATCTGTAGCATGGACCCACTTGCTTTGGGTTATCTTCTTTTTAAATGTATTTGTATTCTTTTAAAAAAGTATTGATGCCTCATGCCCAGTGTGAACTAGTTACTACATACACACTCAGCCTGTGCTATGCCTGAGCTCCTTTATCTAGTTGAGAATTCTGACTTGCCTCAGCTTGGATACCACAACTGATCTATTCCTTTTTACTTCATATCTAAAACTATGATACATGTTTTCCTCTTAGTCAACCTGTACTCTATTGACCTCACCCCTGGTACTCTAGCTGTAACCTGTTTGCCAAGGCCCTAAGATGACATACTTGTCACTTGCTTCAGTATCAAGACTTCTCTTGGCCTGTTTTGTCTTAGTATCACTCTCAATTCAACACCAAATTGAATTGCTATTCATGTATTCTGTGTTTTATATTCCCAGTTACATTCTATTCTCTTAGGAAGAAAAAGCCACAATGTTATGTGTTTGTTGTTCCTTTTAGTGACAAGTACATGTTTGCTCAACATCAATATTCTGACTAAAGAAAAAAAAAACAGTGCTACAACATTGTCCCAGGTAGTAGTTACTGCCACAAATGGTTATTTTAATTTTCAATAATTAAAATTTGATAAAATAGAGAAATTCATTTGCTCAGTTACACTAGCTGTGTTTTAAATGCTCAGTAGCTGCATGTGACTAGTGGTTACTGTCTTGTAGTTCAATAAGGGGTCTAGACTAGGACATAATAAGTTGTGTTTTTAATAATAGCATCTTCAAAGTTTGCTGGGGAGACAGTGTGAAATGTCAGATGAATTTATTTCTATATTTATGGTCAAAGGAAGATCAGTAAAACATTATGGTGAAGAGCATGGACTTTAGAACCAGATGACCTAAGCTAAAAGCATTTTAACTGACATTTATTAGCTATGTGTCCTTGGGTAAGTCTCCTAGTTTCTCTGTGCCTATTTCCCCATCAGTAAAGTTTGGGTAACAGTGGTGACTGACTCATATGAAATTTCATGTGAAAACTCTATTACATGCACACATAGAGGGGGGGAGGGAGAAAGAGAGAGAGAGAGAGAGAGAGAGAGAGAGAGAGAGAGAGAGAGAGAGAGAGAGAATTTAGAACACTGCCTAGTACATAGTAAGTCTTACAGGCATGTCTCTTGTTGCTGTTCTTGTTCTTGTTTTGGAAAGTGGATTTTAGAACAATTGTTTGCCAGAAATAGACTTTTTATAAATTATGAGAAGAAGCAGTGGTTTAAGTAACAAAGTCTTGATAATAATTCAAATACTTGTGATATGTTAGAGGGAAGAGCCAAACATCAGGTTGCATGTCTTACACTTTGGATGTTGTCTGGCTTTCCTAGGGGAGTAGGAAATAGATATATTTTATTTCCATGCTGAGCTTCAAATCCTGGGGAGTTATCCCAAGTGAGAGTGGAATAAAACAGCAAGATAGTCAGGAATGGTCAGAGGAGAGTATTAGGCTGGAAAATTAAATTGAAAAATAATCTCTTTAAAGATAGGAGTTACAGCAGGTGTGAACACCCACTGAAAGATATATTGAGGAAACAAGCTGAGTTTTAGTAAAAGGGATGAGCTAGCAGTAGTGTTGGACAATCAGAAGTGTAAAGAAGCACAAAAAAAGTAAAAAAGATGTTAAAATTCCTTCCCCTTCTCTTTCCCCCATTCAATGTTAGCACACTAGCCATAAAGATGAGGGGACCATCCTCATGTTGTAATGTGGGCCAAAAATATTTGAGTCTCAAAATATTTCTTTTACTAGCCTAATTCAGGGTTTGGGTAAAAGTATTGAGTAAATGTACTCCAAAAGTTTTTGGGTAACTCAAGACCAATATAGTGCAGCTTTTGTTGGCCTGGCTGGAATATAACCTGTTCAGACATGTAAACCCTTGCTTTCCTTTCTCAATTAAAGTCCATCTTACCTACCATTCCCTAACTCCAACAAAAACTCCTCAGGAAAACTTAATACTTTTCTTGTAGTGGCAATGTGTCTGACTGATAAAATTGCAGATGCACTACCCCTAAGGAAAAATCAAATAACATATCTGGTTACCCTTGTATGGCCACAAACAGTATAGAGTCACTTGGTATATAATTATTTCCAATTAATGCAGAGACTGTTGAATTACAGTAAACATTCTTACAAAGACAGATAGAAAAGAGAGCAGTATGTATTTAGTGATAAATAAGTTATGATTCAAGCATGAAAAGTATAAAAGGGTTTGGATCAAGTTAACAGAGATTACACTACAGTGATAGCCAGGGCTTAAACATGAAACAAATGTTTCACCATGTTTGGAGCTGAGCTGGCAGCACAATAAATATTGGTTAAATAAAAGAGCATTAGGTTCTTTTGAATTGGTGTTTTGGAATTCTTAGGGTATTACCCCAGCAGTGGAATTGTAAGATCAAAAGGCATTTCCACTTATAGTTTTTGGAGGAAACTCCATACTGTTTTTCACAGTGGCTGCACCAGTCTGCATTACCACCAACAATGTACTAGGGTTCCCTTTTCTCCACAACCTCTCCAGCACTTGTTTGTTGATTTGTTTATGATGGCCCTCTGATCAATGTGAAGTAATATACATCAGTAAAAGAGTGGATCAAAAAACTATAGTACATTTACACAATGGAATACTACATGGCAAAAAGAAAGGAGGGGCTGCTACCCTTCGGGACAGCATCGATGGATCTGGAGAGCATTATGCTAAGTGAAATAAGCCAGGCAGTGAAAGAGAAATACCATATGATCTCACCTGTAAGTGGGACCTAATAGACAAAACAAACAAGCAAGCAAAATATAACCAGAGACATTGAAATAAAGAACAAACTGATAGTAATCATTGTGTCTTTTTCAATCTCTCTTATGTTTTATAGGTTCTCACATCCTTTGTTAAGTTTATTCTTAGGTATTGTATCCTTTTTGTTGCTATTGCAAAGGAATTTTTTTTTCCATTTCTTTTTTTCTGAAATTTTATTGTTAATATATACAAATACAGTGGATTTTTTACATTGATTTTGTATCCTGCAACTTTCCTTCATTGCAGGTGGGAATGTAAACTGGTACATTGTTTAAGGTTCCTCAAAAAATTAGGAATAGAATTACCATGCAAACCAGCAATCTTGCTTCTGGGTATCCAAAAAATTTGAAAACAGAAAGATAGATGCACCCATATGTTCATTGCAGTATTATTCACAGTGGCCAAGACATGAAAACAATTAAAATGTCCTTCAGTAGAGGATTGGATAGAGAAGATGTAGTGCATGTATATAATGGAATACTTCTCAGCCATAAGAAAAGATGAAATACTGCTATTTGTGACAGCATGGATGGACCTTGACAATATTATGCTAAGTAAGATAAGTCAATCAGAAAAAGTTCAGTTCACTCAGATGTGGGAAATAAAACTGAAACTCATAGACACAGACAACAATGTGGTGATTACCAGAGGGAAGAGGGCAGGGGGATAGTAAAGGATAAAGGGAACTAAATATATGGTGATGAAAGATGATTTAGCTTTAGGTGGTGGGCACACAGTGCAATATACATATCATATGTAATAGAAATGTACATCTGAAACCTAAGTAGTCTTATTAACCAAAGATATCACAATAAATTTAGTTTAAAAATAAAAGAATTTTTAAAAATTTGACTCCCAAATTTCTGATATGAACAACAGAATGAGTAGTGATATGAGTCACTGAGAACACTGGAAGAGGAATGAATTTAAGATGGGGTAGATAATAACTATAGTTTGGGAAATGTTGAGTATGAGTTACCTCTGGGTCATCCAAGTTGAGATGTTTCAGCAGGAAGCCAGATAAAATGAACCTGCATCTCAGAAACGATAATGGGGCAAAAGAGACCAATTTGGAAAATGCTTTGCAAAAGTCAGAAGAGTAACTAGTATTTCCTAGGATGAATTTAGTAAAAAATACCAAGGAATAAGCCTAGAGTTTATCAATATTTAAGAAATTGATAAAGTAACATGAGCTAGTGAAGGACAATGAGGAGAAATAGTGCAAGAAATTTGATAAGAGCCAAGAAAAAAATAGTGCTACAAATAATACCAGAATATTTACCCCAAAATCGTGATCAGTGGAAATATATGGCACATAGAAATAAAAGATTTTGCATTTAGAGGTAATTGCTGAGCTTAGTGAGATAATTTCAATTGCAAGAGTATTTCAATAACCAGATTATACTGGATTAAGATAGAAGTACAGGCAGTGAGTGTTGATTAGTAATGAAAGATGATTGGCTATGAAAAGATGAAGAGAGGAAATATTTGCTTGAGGGAGATAGAGAGTTGAGGTCCATGGTGCATTTTTAATGCATTTGGACTTTTAAAAATTATATGTGGAGAAGACTTGAATATGTTTATTTACTGGTGGAAAGAATCTGTTGCTTGGGTGTTGAGAAAGTAAGACCATGACATCCTTTTCTTTATGGAAAGGACAAAAAAATGAAATTTTGACTGAGATTACAAAGGCTGCAGCACTACTGGAGTGAGCTGTGCCTGAAAATTTCATCTGGTGCATGGGTGATCATTAATTGCCTCCTGGATTGAGCATTAATGAGAAGGCTGTGGTGACCATTAATTAGGATATGTTTGCAAGATGAGAAAAAAAATGCTCACTTTTGGGAAATTCAGTGGATGACATTAGAGGACACTGGCTCCTAAAAGGAATAAAGAGGGGGAATTAATGAAATGAAACCATGAATAAAATGGTGTCATGAATGGCATCCAAGCAAGTGAAAGGAATCAGAAATTTCCCGTCTTAAAATGACCACTAAGTCTATGTATAAATAAGTAAAGGGAAATGGAGAGTTGAAGTAATTGTTTTAAAATATCTAGGTCCTCAACTGCATTTGAGAAAAGATAAATTTATAAGATCAGGCAGGATTTCTCAGGAGTGTGGGAGGCTCAGGTTCCATTCATGAGGTTTGTGGAGCTCAGAAACAGTCACACTAGTACATACCTATCATATTCTACAGATCTCTGTCCCCAACTTTATCCAGAAGGTACCAGATTATAAGGAACATAAAGTGCAACCTAAAAGGAAAACTAAACAAAAGCCTTTACAAAAGGCCTTCCTCTGTGTGTAGTTCCAGGGAGTTGGAACAGTAGATTTACTTGCATTAAGGCCTATTTTATGTAAGTGAGCTTCTGATTTGTTTATTTTAGCATCATGTGGGATCCATGTTCTTCCCTCAGCTACTATCTTAATGTATAGCTCCCCCTGGGTATCTTTTTATTTCCTTAAATGCTGTACTTGCTTGATAACTGGGATATTGATGGAGCATAATTGAAGACCATGGAGTATGCATTTAGAATCAGACATGTAGATCGGCACAGTTTATTGTTTTTGGTAGCTTTTGGAGAAGTTCATCCAAGACCTGGAAAAGCTCAATTCCCACTTTTCATTCATTTACACGTACTCTGTCAATAAGTATTGATTAAGCAGCAGCTTTGTCCCAGGCACTGTGCTATCTATACACTAGGGATATAGCAGTGAATGAGATAGGCCTGCCTTCATGGGGTCATACACCATTGGAAATTTTGGCTGCAGAAGTTTCTTATTCCTTTAACCCTTGGCTCAGCATCTGATAGTGCCAGACCCTATGTTGGACAAAAGACTTGACTATTTATTTAGTCCTGCTCTGTTACTTGACTTCATGAGGACCCACTGAACCTGCTGGCTGCCTTACTTGCCGCATAATTGCATGTATTTCTTGAATACTAGACATGGCCCTTGAGACATAAGACACTTTACTATTAGGGCTTTGCTGACCTGAGGGAGGCACCAGTACAAGAAAATTAGTTTGCATCAATCCTGTTTGCACTGGCTGCATTGCCAAATTTGGGACCAGGAGACATTACAGAATTAGAAAAGTCAGGAAAATACTAAGGCCCAGGTGTTGGTTATTGGCCCCAGGGTCCTTTATAAACTTTGAGACATTGGACAAGTGAATACAATCTCTCCTCTGTACCCTCATTTGAACAATAAAATAGTTAAACTAGATAAATAGTTCTCAATATTTTAATTATGAAAGACCCTTTTTATTATCAAAGAATTCCAGACTTTCATGATAGTGCATTTAATATATTTGTGAGCTGAATAATTACTTAATGACAATAAGTCTATAAACTGAATATGTTCTTTAATAATTACAGCATCATATGCACAGTTGAAAAACATAGTACTTTGTTCATTCATTTTTTTAGCAGGAGGCTTGCTAAGAGGTAAAGGAACAAAGATAAAGAGCCAAAGTCTCTGCTTTCAAAATCTGTGGTCCATAGAGAAGACAGGTAAGTTAACAGACTGTTGGAGGGTGATAGGTAGTATAGTACAAGTATAGGGTGCTCTAGTAGCTCAGAAAAGAAATAACAAATGTAGCTTGAGGTCATCAAAGAAGGCCTTCCTGTGGAGTTCATGTCTAAGCTAAGGCCCAAAACATCAGTAGGAGTTAGCCAGGTAAGGAGAAGGGGGAAAGGAATTTCAGTTGAGGAATAAGCAAGGCTGTTTATTTATCCTGATTACAAAGGATCCTGGTGTATATAGATTCTTGTGATAGTACATTACTTCAGGGGTCTTTAACAAATTGGATAGGATCTGGTGGGTTAAATATACATTAAGATTCCTCCTAACTCTTACAATTGCTTATTCTTCAACTCTAAATTTTACATGATTAATATATGACCAACTGTCATAGGGATGTAAACTACTGCATAGGGAATATAGTCAATAATATTATAATAACTACGCGTGGTGTCATAAACACTAGACTTAACAGGGGGATCACTTTGTATTTATATAAATGTTTAATCACTATGTTATACATCTGAAACTAATATAATTTTGTATGTCAACTGTAATTAAAAAACAAAAAAAAATAAAGTTAAATATTGAACAAATCAAAGCGGCACAACCAATAATTCCAGACAATGGAATTTTAGTTAAGTCACATTGTCTTTAGAATCTTTGTTGAAGTGTTCTGTCTTTGCTACCCATTGTCCTAAGGATCAGTGGCTTTGCATTGTATAAGTATTTTCTGCTCATGTCCACTCCAGCCATGGAGTGAAAATCCTGAGAAATGTCCCATGTGTCTCACAACTGATAAAGAGGTGAAACTTTTGAGCAGGACTAACTATAAATTTGTGGGTATCAGTTCAGTGCAAAAGGAAAATATGAGCTTCTTGTTCTAAAATTATTAAGAATTTCAGGTGGCAACCATAGTGCATTAAAAAATTATAAGACCTTTCTTAGTGTGTAGCCCTGTGTAACTGCTCATTGCATACCAATGAAGTTAGTCCTTTTTTCAGAAGACTTTACAGAAAGTTTGAGGATATGGAAAAAAAATAAAACAGAGGAAACTTCACCACCACCACTAATAGCATATGTAGCTGCTCTCATAGCCCACAGGGCCAAATCCATAATCAGGATTTTATAAGTGGCATATATCTACATAGCTCTTGGCTTACTTCTGTGTGGCCAGAAACTAGCTAACTTTCTTTCCCTGACTTAAGCAACAAATAGTGTGAGCATGTTTACACAATAGGTTCCAGGTCAAGTTTCAGCACTTTCTATGCCCAGAGAAGAAAAGTTCCCTCTTACTACCAAATGAGAGCCAATTTCCATGTTCTTATATCCTTCCTCAAACCCTATCATTTTTAAGAATGACTGCTAATGGGAATGTCAACTCTTTCAAAAGGGCAATTCCAACTCTCCTTTGGTTGAGGTCTTGTGGAGTTGTATCCTTACCCTGTAGCCCTAAAGACAGTGACATCAGAAAGCGATTTATTAATTAAGCATCAGTGCATTCCCAAAGTATGAGTAATTTGGTTTCAAATTAAAAAGTAATCCAATCTAAATTAAGCCACATAAACCTATTTTGGTTCTTCTTTTATGAGAATTAAAGTCATGAAGCATGTAAAGATCACATCTGTGCATCTTTTTTTGTAGTTCTGTAGTCTGGATGGTAACTAAAGCTATCCAGTGAGAAATTGCCAACCACTTCCACATCTTCAAATGAATAAGCAACAATTCAAGTGCAGTATAGTCTAAATTCATAGAAAATCACAATCCTACCACCCTAAATGCAATAAAGTCTGAAGATACAGCCCTGACTTAATCATATGAAACAATTTTCATTACCAAAGAGAACAGTTACTTCTGAGTCTAAAATGAGGGTTCCCTTTTCTCCACATCCTCACCAGCACTTGTTGTTTGTTGATTTATTGATGATACCCATTGTGATAGGTGTGAGGTGATATCTTATTGTGGTTTTAATTTGCACTACTATGATGATTAGTGATGTTGAGCATTGTTTCACCAATTTTTGTTTTTTAAACTTTTTATTTATTGATTTGAGAGAGAGAAAGAGATTTGTTGTTCCACTTATTTATGCATTCATTAGTTGATTCTTATATATGCCCTGACTGGGGATTGAACCTGAAACCTTGGTGTATCAGGACAACACTCTAACCAATGAGAATCCCAGCCAGAGCCAATTTGTTTTCTTAAAAATTACAGTTTACTATAAATATCATTTTGTATTGGTTTTAGGTATACAGCATAGTGGGTAGGCAATCACATATTTTACAAAGTGTTCCAGACTACTTTTTTTGTTTTGGGGAAAATCCACTGAACAGACCCTTTTTACATGAATTTTTTCAAATCTATTTTTTCCTGAGTTTTCTAATTCTGTGACGTCTCTCTGCCCCAAATTTGGCAATGAAGCCAGTGCAAACAAGATTGATGCAAACTAACTTCCTTGTACTGGTGCCTCACTCAGGTTGGCAAAGCTCCTAATAGCAAACTGTATTGTGTCTCATAGACCCATAGCTAAAACACCATTTGCTCCTTGCCTGCTGCATTCTACTGTGTTTTTTTTTTAAGAGGGAGATAAGATCAAGTCTTTTGAATATCAAACAATCCAGGCCTCCCAGTTCTTCACACATATTTGTCAAAGTTTTTATTTCCTTCTTTTTTTGGTCATCATAAGGGTAAAAGGAAATTTGCTGCCATTCCATGTATTTTTTTGAAGTGCTAAATGGTTTATCATGGGTACTTTTAATCTGGTGGAGTCAAGCCAATTTTAACAACAGTCTGAGAACTATACTGGGGGATGGGCAGAGTGAAGGCCATTTTCCCCCAGAAAACATAATTAATGCTAAATTTTTTGCTTTAAATTGATATCAGGGAGAAATGAGGCAGGGACATATGACTTCCTCTGCCATTCCTGTACACCACAACAAGTATACAGAATTGTATACTGGTATACCTTGGAGATACTATGGGTTTGGTTCCATATCACTACAATGAAGTGAGTATCACAACAAAGTGAATTGAAATATTTTGTGGTGGTGGAAGGTCTTATCTTTGATTTTAAACCAAATAAAATATCTGTGTAGTGTAATAAAGCAAAGTACAATAAAACAACATATATCTGTATATAATTATATAATTACCTATCATGTATATGTATTGTGTATTGTATATATTATATATATTTGAATTCAGGTTAAATTCATTGAAATAATAAACTCTAAAACCTGTCCTGCAGGAGAAAAATTGATATGTGAAGCTTGAGACACATATATAGAAGGGGAAAAAAGGCAGTCAATTGTTGAGGAAGGAGGGATGAGGATATTGAGGTCAGTAGAATATATACCATAACAAATACCAGCCAGAGTTTCTTCTCCATCTCCTTAGTTGCTCCATGAATTTGAGAACTTTTCCTTTAAAATTAAATGTCTCTCTGACATGAGCAGATCATAATTCACTTGAGGTTGCCGGTAGATAAATGTGTCTTCAAAACTGTAGTGCCTGATGTTTGAGTTGTTTTGACACATATGTGCATAAGGCATTCTATCTTTAATTTATGAAAATCACCAATCACTTTGATTATTTTGGTCTTGGCATATTTTTAAATGTATACATTGGTGTCACCTTGGTTTCCCTGGTTTATAGTTTTGTTCTATTTACATTTTTTATTTACTTTTTAAATTGTATTTTATTGTTTATGCTATTACAGTTGTCCCAATTCTCCCCATTTGCTCTCCTTCAACAGCTACCCACACTCCCTCAGGCAATCCCTATACCATTGTCCATGTCCCTGGGTCATGCATATATATTCTTTGACTAATCCCTTCACTTTCTTTCTTCCAGTCCTCCCCTCATCTCTCCCGTCTGACAGTTGTCAGGTTGTTCCATGTATCCCTGACTCTTATTCTATTTTGCTCATTGTTTATGTTGCTCATTAGATTCCACATAAAAGTGAGATCATGTGGTATTTGTCTTATACTGACTGGTTTACTTCACTTAGCATAATAATCTCCAGATCAATCCATGGTGTCACAAATGGTAAGATTTCCTTTTTTCCTTTGTTATTTTTTATGGCTGACTAGTATGCCATTGTGTAAATGTACCGCAGCTTTTCTTATCCACTCGAATACTGATAGGCACTTGGGCTGTCTTCAGATCCTGGCTATTATAAATAATACTGCAATGAACATAGAGGTGTACATACTCTTCTGAATCAGTGTTTCAGTTTCTTAGGATATATTCAGAAATGGGATCACTGGATCAAAAGGCAGTTCCATTTTTAATTTTTTGAGAAATCTCCATACTGTTTTCCACAGTGGCTGCACATTTCTGCATTCCCACCAATGGTGCATGAGGGTTCACTTTTCTCCACATCATTACCAGCACTTGTTTGTTGACTTATTGATGATAACTATTCTGACAGGCATGAGGTGATATCTCATTATGGTTTTAATTTGTATTTCTCTGGTGGTTTGTGACATTGTGCAATTTTCATATACCTCATGGCCATCTGTATGTCCTCTTTGGAGAAATGTCATTTCAAGTCCTTCGCCAACTTATTGACTGAGTTGTTTGTCTTGGTGTTGATTGTAGAAGCTCATTATGTATTTTAGAAATTAAACTCTTATCAGTTGGATCATTGGCAAATATGTTCTCCCATATAGTCGGTTCCATTTTCATTTTGTTGATGGTTTATTTTGCTGTGCAGAAGCTTTTAAATTTAATGTATTCCCCTTTGTTTATTTTTCCTTTGTTTTCCTTACTCTAGGAGATATATCTGCAAAAATGTTATGAGAAATGTCTGAAATTTTACTGCCTATGTTTTCTTCTAAGCTTTTTATAGTTTCATGACTTTCATTTAAGGTTTTCATCCATTTTGAGTTTATTTTTGTGTATGGTGTACAATGGTGACCTAGATTTTTAAAAATGTATCTTTCCAGGTTTCCCAACACCATTTATTGAAGAGACTGTCTTTACCCCATTGTATGTTCTCACCTCCTTTGTCAAATATTAACTGACCATAAAGGCATGGGTTTATTTCTGGGCTTTCTATTCTGTTTCATTGCTCTATTTGACTGCTCTTGTGCCAATACCATGGCCATGTAATATAGCTTGCTACCAAATAGTTTGGTAATTCCAACTTTGTTCTTCTTTCTCAAGATTGTCAGGTACATTCAGATTCTTTTTGGTTCCATATAAATTTGAGAAATCTTTGTTTTAGATGCGTGAGATATGCCATTGGTATTTTAATAGGAATTATGTTGAATCTGTAGATTACTCTGTGTAGTATGGACACTTTAATGATGTTAATTCTTCCAAACCATGCACACGAACATATGCTTTCACTTATTTGTGTCATTCTAAAATTCTATCTTCAGACTCCAGTAGGTTTCTGAGTACAGGTTTTCTATCTTCTTGGGTAAATTTATGCCTAGGTACCTTATAATTTATTTGTTGCAAGAGTAAATGGGATTATTTTCTGAGTTTCTCTTTCTGATAGTTCATTATTGGTGTATAAAAATGCCATTGACTTATGAATACTGATTTTGTATCCTGCTACTTTACCAAATTCATTTATTAAATCAAGTATTTTTTTGTGGAGTCTATAGGGTTTTGTAGGTGCACTATCATGTCTTCTGTGAATAATGACAATTATGCAAGAATTATATAACATTTGCAAATCAATAAATGTAATATATTACATAAATAAAATGAAAGACAAAAATAACATGATCATATCAATATATGCTTAAAATCATTTGATAAAATCCAGCACTCATTTTTGATAACAATGCTCAGCAAGGTGGGCATAGACAGAGCATACATCAACAAAATAAAGATGAAATATGAGAAACCTACTGCCAACATAATAATCAATGGGCGAAAACTTGAAGTGTATCCCTAAGATCAAGAACAAGACAAGGGTGTCTGCTTTAAACACTCTTTTTTGACATAGTACTGGAAATTCTAGCCACAGTGACTAGAGAAGTAAAAGAAATAAAAGTCACCCAAATCAGAAGAGAGGAAGTAAAACTTGTCATTATTTCCAGAGGACATGATAATGTACATAGAAAACCCTATACTCTCCACAAAAAACTACTCTACCTAATAAGTGAATTAGACAAATAATGGGATACAAAATCAATATTCAGAATGGGATGGCATTCTTGTACTCCAACAATGAATTATCAGAAGGAGAATCTAAGAAAAAATCCCATGTACTATAGTAACAAGAAAAATAAAGTAACTAGGAATAAATTTAACCAAAGATATAAAAGACGCGTACTCAGAAAACTATAAAACACTGAAAAAGAAACTGAAGAAGAAACAAATAAATGTAAGTACATACCATGATCATGGATTGGAAGAATTAACATCATTAAAATGTCCATACTGTCTAAATCAATCTATAGATTCAACACAATTCCTATTAAAATACTATTGGCATAGTTCACAGATCTAAAACAAATATTCCAAGAGTTTATATGGAACTAAGAAAGATCCTGAATAGCAGCCTCAGCAATCCTGAGAAAGAAGAACAAAGTAGGAGGGATCACAATACCTGACATCAAACTCTATTACAAGGATACTGTAATCATGACAGTCTGGTGCTGGCATAACACCAGACACATAGATCACTGGAGCAGAATAGAGAGCCCAGAAATAAACCCATGTCTCTAGAGTGAACTAATATTTGACAAAGGGGTTATGAGTATACAATGGAGTAAAAACAGTCTCTTCAATAAATGGTGTTGTAAGAATTGGACTGGTTCATACAAAAAAAAAAGTGAAACTAGACCACCAACTTACAGCATACACCAGAAAAAAACTCAAAATGAATTAAAAGACTTAAATATAAGAAACATTTTTATGGTATCATGATACCATAAAAAGTCCTAGCAGAAAACATAGGCAGTAAAATTTCGTGCATCCCATGTAGCAATATTTTTGTCAACAGATCTCCTATGGCAGGGAAAATAAAGGAAACAATAAACAAATGGGACTACCTCAAATTAAAATGTTTCTTCATGGCTACAGAAACCATCATCATAATGAAAATGGAACTGACTGTATTAGAGAATATATTTGTGAATGATACATTGGACAAGGGTTTTATCTACAAAATATATAAAGAACTCCTATGACTCAACACCAGGAAGACAAACAACCCAATCAAAAAATGGGCAATGGGCCTGAATAGACACTTTTCCAAGGAGGACATACAGATGTCCCGTAGATAATATGAAAAAATGCTCAACATCACTAGACGTCAGAGAGATGCAAATCACAACCACAATGAGATGTCATCTCACACCTGTCTGAATGGCCATCATTAATAAATCAACAAACAACAAGTGCTTACAAGGATGTGGAGAAAAGGGAACACTAGTGCACTATTGGTGTGGATGCTGACTGGTGTAGCCACTGTGGAAAACAGTATGGAATTTCCTCAAAAAAATTAAAAATGGAACTACATTATGACCCACTGATTTCACTGCTGGGAATATACTCTACAAATCCTGAAACACCAATTCAAAAGAACTTATGCATCTCTATGTTCATTACAGTGCTATTTACAATAGCCAAGTTTTGGAAATAGCCCAAGTGCCCATCAGTAGTTGAGTGGATTAAAAACTAGTACATTTACACAACAGAGTGCTATTCAGCATAAAGAAATAAGGAATTCCTATCTTTTGTGACAGCCTGGATATTCATGGAGACTATTATGCTAGGTGAAATATGCCAGTTGGCGAAATACAAATACCATATGACTTCACTTTCTTACTGACATCTAATGAACAAAATAAACTATCAAGAAATAAAAAACTAGAGACTTGGAAACATGGAACAGACTGATTGCTGTAGGAGGGGAGGAGAGATGGGAGAATGGAGGAAGTAAGGGGAAGGGATTAGTCAAAGAACATGTATGAATGACTCATGGACATGGACAAAGAGAGAGGATTGGCTATGGGAGACAGTGGCAGGGTGAGTCCAAGGGGGCAAAAGAGGAAAAAAATGGGAAAATTGTAATAAATAATTAAAAATTTAAAAAAAAGACATTTAGTTTATAGTCATAAGTTGGCAGTGTTTTATATTTGTTGTATTAAACCAATTCAACTGACATATTCTGCATATGTTCCAGAGACTGTGTTGAGTTCTAGGCATCTAAAGGTATTAATTATACAGTTACTATTCTCAAGGAATTCACAGATTAGCCAAGAAGATAGAGATAGGGAGTTAACAAACATTTGTTGAATGATGAATGAAGTGTTATGGATACTGTGCTGGCTGAGAAAGACCTGGGACCTATCTTGCTAAATCTCACAATTCGGTAAAGCAAACATATGTATCAAGGACAGATATTGAATGTGTTGGATGATAAAATAATAGAACTGGATAGAAGGCGAGGAGTTAGGAGTTCGGCAGATAAACAAATTGGGGAAGGACATTTTTGTCAAGGAAGCCTAGAATGTGCAAACTCATGGATATTTGAAAATACACAATGTTTTAAGGAATTTATAGGTAGTTCAGTTCTTCTGGAGGATGAAAGGGGTGGAAGAACATGTACCTGGATACATAGACAGGGGAAACCAAGGTGTGATTTTTTCCCCATTTAACCAGCACTTACTGAGCATCAATTGTGCAGGGCACTAGAATAAGATCTGCAGGAGCTAAAAGAAATAGAAGAAATTTCTCTAAAACCCTATTCTCAAGATAATAGTCTGCTTCTGGAAATAAAAAAAACTAGGGTATATAAGCAAGTGCATGAATGTGTGACCCCCACTGAATATTTGAGTTTTGGGTTTTGCAATGACCTTTTCTTAGTTGGATAGAAAATTCTTATTTTTTTCTCTTTTCCTAGTCTTCTACTTATCTTACTTTACGCCATACCTCTTTTTTTATCCTGCTTTGTTTATCCCTTCCATTTCTCCTCCTCTGGTTTCTACTTTACCCTCTCCTCCCCTGTTTCTCCACTTTTTTCTGTGGGAGTGTTAGGCAAATCTGCAGAGTCAGTTTCTCTTTCTGTGTCTGTCTCTTTTCTCTTTCCTTCTTTTCCTCTCTCCATCTCTATCTATAAGAGGTGAGGACTTGGAATGAGAATTAGAGAGAATAGATTAATTTTAGTTATTTTTTCATTCCAACCTCAGACATGGAGAAATGTCACAGTCCCCTCATGTGCCAAATAGATTTTTTGTACATAAATCTAAGTTGTGCTCTTTGAAATTTAGATAAAATTATGTTAGGGTACTATCTCACATTTCCTTAGAAGTTTATTGCTCTCCCACTTTCCCTGTAAATTAAAAGGGACTCACATTTTATTATCACCTTTGGTTCTGAATTTTTGTTTCCACTGACTTCTCATTCTTACTGGCCTCTTTCTCACTGTACTCTGATGCGTTCCATGTCAATCCAGAACTGGGAGTCCAGTCACATTTTTTTTTATTTCCACAACCAATACCCACCTATATAAGCTTTTGTGTTTGTGGAAATTTCACAACATCACAAATATCCTTCTTCTTCTCTTCCCCACCACAAACTTTATTCAATTCTTATTCAGGGAATTTAAACTGTTTACTTTTTAAACTCTTCCCCCACCCAAATCCAGGCTTATCGGTCTCATTGTTTATACTCAATTGACCACAAAGATATTTTGTTAAAAATATTATTCCTTTTTTGAGAAATTCTTTCCAGTTATTAAAATAGCCTTTTCATTCATTTATAATGATGGTTTAAAAACATCCATTTCCCTTGAGGGTTCTGTAAAGCTCCTTGAGATGTCACTTAGGGACTGGGGAGAAGATGGAGGCTCAGGCAACAAGCCATAGCTCTGCTTCTACCATACCAGGTTCACTTTAATCTCTTATATATTTGACTTCTTGACCATTTGGGGTGAGGAATAATTCCATTCCTAAAATAAAATTTGAAAACTACTGCTTTAACAACTGAAACTTATAACTCCAAAAGATAGTATGAATTATAGATATATGAATTTGTCTCAAAAGAAGGCAGAGGATATCAAGGATTCCAGATCTACACTGTTTAAAAAAATGATTCAAGGCAAATGAAGACGTTTGGAGGTCATGGAAAATCCCCAAGGTTGACATGAAAGTGAGCAACCAGATCATCTGGAGAACTCATCAGAGGCTAAATTATTTGTAGAATGAACTCTGGGGCATGATGGCATTTCTAGGAAGAGAAACCCTTTCCATTTATGGCACACTTTGTAATCCTGCAATATCATGTGTTTACATGGGACTGGAAGACTTGTCAAAGAGGTAATTAAAGATAGAGCAATGCTTCAGAAGCCCAGCTCTTAGTTTCCTACCTTTATTTTTACCCAGATATGAATGATGAACAGTTTAATAGTTGAGTTTAAGATGATTTTACTCTTTGATGTCATCCTAAAATCATTTTTCCTTGCTTCATCTACTCTGATCATGAGTGTGCTTGACAATGTGAAATGGGACTCCAGCTGTCTCTCAGATGGATTGGTTTGATATGCTGCTATCATTTAAGAAAAATATAGTTTTATTAATTATACATTTCCTTTTCTGATTAACTCTTCTGTGTAATTAAAAGTAACTACTGAGTTTCTTGGAATTTAATAGAATTCTATAGTGTTTTGGCTTGTTCCTCAAATTGAGGTCATTTATACACATCTTGTTTCATGTATGGATTATTATCTCATCTAAGATAGGAGTTGTGTTTGATATATCTTTGTGTCCTTCATAGTACTGGGCAGATATTAGGCATGAAGAAGTAATTTGTTGAATTTACTTTGTGCCAAAGTTGACCATGGTCCACCATAATATTCCATGTGAAAAAAGGGGGTCCTGTTGAAAATAAGTTTATATTGTTAGGCAATTATAAGGAAGAGGACTGACAATTTTATACATTTACTGTGTACTACGCATTATCCTTAGAAACCTGTCAATGTCTTCTTGTTTATTGTGTTTATACTACAGGTTTTATGATAAACAGTTGAATCTTCCTTGCCATGATGTTAGCTTCCCATTCAATGTAGCATGTATACTACATGATTCAAAAAGTCACATCTTGCCTTTACTGCTATGACTTAATCATTATGTCTTCCTTTAAACCTATGGCCTGAGAGATATAGCATTCATTCAGTCTCTAGTAGTTAGTTTTAGTACCACCCATTTTAACTATTTTTATTGGGTTTAACAAATCTACCTTGATGTATTCCGAGAATATCACAGGGCACAGAATATTAAGGAGGAAGTAATGAGACTGACAAATAACCTTTGTATTATGGACTTGAAGTAACCTCCAAATATAGCTTCTCTGATATACATCCTTTCCTTCCTTCCCAGTTCTGCAACTAGTCTTCACTTCCTAGTTCCTCTAAGATCATACTCCAGACTAGATTAGAGATTTCCCTAAGCTTATCTTGCCATGGAAACAACCGGTATCTCTGTCTTGCCCGGAATTCTTTCTCCAGCTTGCCAAAAACAATGCCTCAAGCGTAATATTCTTGAACCTCATAGCTATATCTCTTCACAGTCCTCAGTGATATAGAATCCTTCTCTTGGTTTTAACCTCCTTCCTTTAATTTTGTTTTCTTTCCATACAAAGGACAGAGCTTCTTTTATCTTTTGCCCTGCTAGCCCCTGGCAACACTTCAATCCAATCACTCTAATTAACATGCATCTCTAACTTGTTTGGTTTTCTCAACAGTTTCATGTAAATCACAGACTGGTCAGAAGGTCATATATTGAACAGAAGGACCTACACAATAGGGAGAACATTTTTTTCCCAGCAAGTGAACTGAGATATGAAAATCTGAATTTCTGTGAAAAATAATTCAAGGAATAAATTTTCACTTTACAGAACGATTCACCATGGGGTTCCTTAAAATAGCTGATTCCCTTTGCATGTTACAATGGTATTCTATTACAAAAAATTCAAATCCAAATGCAACTTTTCAGAAAACAGGAAATTATTATAACACCTGGTAATTTTTTTCTTCTTTTCTGGTATGAAAATATTTTTAACCATTGTAAGCATTTTTAATATTTTTATTGCTGTTGAAGTACAGTTGTCTTCATTTTCACTTCACTAAGACTCCCGTCCCACACATCCCTGCCTCCCAGCATTGAACCTACCCTCTTTGGCTTTGTCTATGTGTCCTTTATGTATGTACCTTGATGGACCTTCCTCTATTTTCCTGCATTTATCCCTCTCCCACTTCCCCTCTGGTTACTGTCTGTTTGTTCTTTATTTCAATGCCTCTCGTTATATTTTGCTTGCTTATTTGTTTTGTTGATTAGGTTCCACTTATAGATGAGATCATAGGGTATTTTTCCTTCACTGCCTGGCTTATTTCACTTAGCATAATGCTTTCCAGTTCCATCCATGCTGTCCCGAAGGGAAAGAGCTCCTTTTTTCCTTCTGCTGCATAGTAGTGCATTATGTAAATGTACCACCATTTTTTTGATCCACTCATTTACTGATTGGCATTTAGGTTGCTTACCCTACTTGGCTATTATAAATTGTAATGCTATGCACATTGGGGTATATAGGTTCTTTCAAATTGGTGTTTTGGGATTCTTAGGGTATAGTCCCAGCAGTAGAATTGCTGGGTCAAAAGACAGTTCCATTTTTAGTTTTATGAGGAAATTCCATACTGTTTTCCACAGCAGCTGCACCAGTCTACATTCCCACCAACAGTGCACGAGGATTCCCTTTTCTCTACACCCTCACCAGCACTTATTGTTTGTTGATTTTTTTATGATGGCCATTCTGACTGGTGTGAAGTGGTATCTCATTGTGGTTTTAATTTGCATCTCTCTGATGGCTATTGGTGCTGAACATCCTTTCACATGTGTTTGGGCCCTTTGTGTGTCCTCCTTGGAGAATGTCTGTTCAGGACCTTTGCCCATTTTTTAATTGAGGTGTTTGTCTTCCTGGAGTAGAGTCATGTGAGTTCTTTATATATTTTGGAGATCAAACCCTTGTCTGATATATCATTTGCAAGCATATGTTCCCATATGTTTGGTTTCCCTTTTAATTTAACTGTTGTTTTCTTTAGCCATGCAGGAGCCTTTTAATTTAATGAAGTCCTATTTGTTTATTTTTTCCTTTATGCCCCTTGCTCTAGGGGACATATCAGTGAAAGTATTGCTGTGTCAAACATCTGAAATTTTCCTGCCCATGTTCTCCTCTAGGAATTTTATGGAGTTGTGAATTATTTTTAAGTTTTTTATTCACCTTGCATTTATTTTTGTGTATGGTGTAAGTTGGTGCTTACGTTTCATTTTTTTGCATGTAGCTATTTAGATCTCCCAAAACCATTTGTTGAAGAGCTATTTTTACTGCATTTTATGCTTCTGTCCCCTTTGTTAAATATTAATTGACCATAGAAACTTGGGTTTATTTCTGGGCTTTCTATTCGGTCCCATTGGTCTATGTGTCTGTTCTTATGGCAGTACCATACTGTTTTGATTACAGTGACCTTGGAATATAGTTTTATATCAGGTATTGTGATCCCACCAACTTTGTTTTTCTTTCTAAAAATTACTTCAGCTATTTGGGGTCATTTATGGTTCCATATGAATTTTTGAAATGTTTGTTCTACATATGTGAAATATGTAATTTTTATTTTAATAGGGATAGCATTGAATCTATAAATTGTTTTGGGTAGTATTGACATTTTAATGATGTTAAGTTTTCCAATCCATGAACACAGTATATGCTTCCATTTATTTGTATCTTCCTTAATTTCTTTCTTCAGTGTTGTGTAGTTTTCTCAGTACAGTTCTCTTACCTCCTTGGTAAGGTTCATTCCTAGGTACTTTATTTTACTTGTTGCTATAGTAAATGGGATTTTCCCCACTGATTTCTAAATCTGGTATTTCATTGTTGGTGTACAAAATGCATTCAATTTCTGAATATTGATTTTGAATGCTGCTGTTATGCAAATTCACTTATTAGGTCGATTAGTTTTTTGGTGGAGTCTATAGGGTTTTCTATGTACACTACCATATCATCTGCAAACAGTGACAGTTTTACTTCCTCCTTTCTGTTGTGAATGCCTTTTATTTCTTTTTCTTGTCTGATTGCTGTGGCTAGGACTTCCAATACTATATTTAATAGAAGTGATGAATAGAATAGAAGGTCAGGAACAAGACATCCTTGGAATGACAAGACATCCTTGTCTTGTTCCTGACCTTACTGGGAAAGCTTTTAGTTTTTGCCCATTGATTATGATGTTGGCTGTAGGTCTCTCATATATGGCCTTTACTATGTTGAGGTATGCTGCCTCTACTTCCACCTTGCTGAGTGTTTTTATCATAAATTGGTGTTGTACCTTATCAAATGCTTTTTCCACATCTATTGATATGATCATGTGTTTTTTGTCTTTCTTTTTGTTTATGTGATGTATTACATTTATTGATTTGCAAATATTATGCCAACCTCATTTCCCTGGAATAAATCCCAATGATCATAGTGTATAATTTTTTTAATGTATTGCTGGATGTGGTTTGCCAATATTTTGTTGAGGATTTTAATGTCTATGTTCATCAATGATATTGGCCTGTAGCTTTCTTTCTTTGTTGTGTCTTTATCTTGTTTTGGAACTAGGATGATGCTGGCTTCATAAAAAGAGTTTGGGAGTGTTCCCTCTTCTTGGATTTTTTTGAATAATCTGAGAAGAATAGGTGTGTGCAATTCCTTAAATGTTTTGTAAAACTCTCCTGTGAAACTATCTAGTCTAGGACTTTTTTGTGCTGAGAATTTTTTGATTACTGCTTCAATTTCATGAGCTGTTATTGGTCTGTTCAGGCATTCTGTTTCTTCATTCATTTTTGTGAGATTATTTTTTTTCTAGAAATTTGTCTATTCCACCCTGGTTTTCAAATTTCTTGGCTTGTAGTTTTTCATAATAATTTCTTACAACCCTTTGTATTTCTTTGGTGTCAGTAATCTCTCCTCTTTCATTTCTGATTTGGTTTACTAGTGTGCTCTCTACTTGATGAGTCTGCTTAAAGGCTTGTTGACTTTGTTAATCTTTTTAAAGGACCAGCTCCTGGATTCATTGATCCTTAGAATTGTTCTTTTAGTCTCAATATCATTTAATTCTTCTCTGATCTTGATTATTTCCTTCCTTCTACTCATTCTGGGCTTTGTTAATTGTTGTTTCTCCAGTTGTTCTGGATGTGAGGTTAGTTTGTTTATTGGAAACATTTCTGTCTTTTTTAGATAGGCCTGTATCACTATGAACTTCCTTCTCAGGACTGCCTCTGCTGTATCCCATACGTTTTGGACTGTTGTGTGTTTATTTTCATTTGTTTCCATAGACTTTTTGATTTCTTTCTTGATCTCATTAATGACCTATTCATTGTTTAATCGCATGCTATTCCATCTTCATGAATTTGAGTGTGTTTGAGTTTTTTCCTTGAGGTTAGTTTCTAGTTTCAGGCCCTTGAGGTCTGAGAAAATGCTTGATATAATTTCAATGTACCTGAATTTGCTGAGGCTTGTTTTGTTTCCTATTATTTGGTCTATCTGTGAAAATGTTCCACATGCATTTGAGAAGGATATGTATTTTGCTTCTTTGGGTGAAAGGTTGTATATGGATATATATGTATGTCTGTGTGCACACACACACACACATAATCTGTTAAATCCATTTGATCGAAGGCATTGTTCAATGCCGCAGTACTCTTGTTGATATTTTGTTTGGAATATACATCCATTTTTGACAGTGGGGTGTTAAATTCCTCTAGTATAAGTGTGTTGCTGTCTATATCATTCTTGAAGTCCTCCAAGATTTTCCTTATATATTTGGGTGTTCCTATCTTGGGTGCATATATGTTTATAATGTTTATGTCTTCTTGATAGATTCTTCCCTTGAATAATATGGAGTGTCCTTCTGTGTCTCTTTATATGGCCTTTGTTTTGAATCTGATTTTGTCTGATGTAAGTATTGCTACCCTAGTTTTTTTTTTGTGTGTGTGTGTGTGTGTGTCCATTTGCTTGGAATATATTTTCCAGTACTTTACTTTCAATCTGTGTAGGTCTTTTTTTCTGAAGTGGGTCTCTTTTAGGCAGCATATGTGTAGCTCATGTTTTTTTTTTATCCATTGACCTACCCTAAGTGTTTTGGTTAGAGCATTTAGTCCATTTACATTTAAGGTTATTATTGATCAGTACTTATTCATTTTTACCCCTTTGTAACTGTGTTCCTCTCTCTCTCTCTCACTCTTTCCTTTTCTTAAATCAGTCACTTTAGCAAGTCCTGCAGTACTGGTTTGGTGGAGGTGTATGCTTTCAGTCAGTCTACTTTTGTCTGGGAATCTTCCATTGTAATTGAGAGCCTTGCTGGGCAGAGTAGTCTTGGTTGCAGGCCTTTGCTTCTCATTAAATAGAATATTTCTTGCCAGTCCTTTTGGTTTTTAGTGTTTCTGTTGAGAAGTCAACTGATAGCCTTATTAGAGTTCCCTTGTATGTTACTTCTTGTTTCTTCCTTGCTACTTTTAAGATTTTCTCTTTGCCTTTAAAACTTGGCATTTTCATTATCATGTGTCTTTGAGTAAGCCTCTCTGGGTTCATCTTGATTGGGACCCTTTGTACTTCCTGAACTTGCATGGTTTTTCCCCTCTCCAGGTTCAAAAAGTTTGCTGTCATTATTTTTTCAAACAGGGTTTCTATCCCTTGCTCCTTTTCTTCTCCTTCTGGAATTCCTATGATTCAAATGTTATTGTATTTCATGTTGTCTTGCAGTTGCCTTAAACTATCATCATATTTTTGAGCCTTTTTTCATGCAGCTGCTCTACCTCAGCATTTCTTTCTACTTTATCTTCCAGCTCACTAATTCAATCCTCTTTTTCATCTTGCCTGCTTGTAATCCTAGTATGGTTTTATTTCAGAAATTGTATTCTTCATTTCTTCTTGGGTCTTGTTTATAGTTTCTGTTTCCTTTTTCATGCAGTTGTATTTCTCACTTAGTTATTTGTAGTTGTCTGTGAGTTCCTTGAGCATCCTTATAACCATTGTTTTGAATTCTGTATCTAATAGTTTGCTTGCCTCCATTTCATTTATCTCTTTTACTGGGGAGTCTTCCATTCCTTTTGATCATGGGTTCTTTCTTTGTCTTTCCATTTTAGGTGAATCTTTTTGTTTGTTTGTGTGATTCCCAATGCTCTACTTTGTCAGCTATCATTGTAGGATGAAATTCTGTGGTAGGGGTTTGTGGGACTCAGTGGTGCAGTCTCTTTGATCTTCTTGTCTGGATGCTCTAAAATTGTGCTTTCTTCAGTTTGTGTGGGCTCTCTTGTACTTGGCCTTTACCTGTTGGTTTCTTTGTTGGTGGGTTCTCCCCACTAGCAGGTTTACTCATATTTCCAACTTCCATCTTGTCTTGTATGTGGTCAGGGGCAGGGTGAAGGTGAAATGGACTAAGACAGTTGTAGATTATTCTATGGTATTTAATGTACCAACAAGTAGAAAACAGATAGGAGGTCCTTTGGAGAAGTACAACAATAACCATGATATTTCATCTAACTAGCCACTTTTAAAACTAGGTGAAAAAGATATAAGTGTCTTATTAGAGGGGAAAAAGAATGTGAGCTGATTTTGGAGAATAGAGTGCTTATGTGACATTATATGGTGAGCTATAGTGAGAGTGAGGGACAGAAACTTGACATATTGTGTGAGAGAATAAAGTTAACCACAACAATAATAAAGCTCAGGAAGATGGTGACATGGATTAAGATCATAGAAGGGTGCTGTGTGAGAGTTGGGATAACAATAAATCAGTAAGAAATATATAATCTGAATAAAAAAAATAAGTAAAAGCCCAACAGCAGTGTGTTATTGGAATACAAGTGAAAGTAAAAAAATTAAAATGCAATATGAAAAGAATAAAGAATGACAATGAAACAATGAAATCAAAGAAACCAAATTTAAAAAGACTAAATGGAAAAAAGATAAATAGAATCAAAAATAGCAAATAAAATAAATAAAAAAATAAAATGATATAAAATATAAGTTGTAAAGGATAGCAAGGTGAAATTTTTCTCAGCTGTTGGTGTTAGCCTTCTGACTTTTTTTTGGATCTGTCTTTGGTCTTTCTCAGCCCCAGGTCTTATTGGCTTACACTTGAAAAGAAAAAAAAGTGTCCTGGTGACTTGAAACATGCTGAGTGGGTTTTTCTGGTTTCCCTGGATGCTGCAGGCAGAGGGGGTGGTAGGCTCCATTTGTTTTCATCTTCTGTGGTTCCCTGAGGATGGGGACTCAGTCTGCGCTACAATATTCACAGGTGTCCAGTTTCCATTCCATGTCTTCAGAATGTTGTGAAGCCCGCACTGTCCACTGTTTAAAATTTCATTTAAAAAAAAATAAAACAAAAATATTATCAAATTTGTGTGGAACCACAAAAGACACCAAATAGTGAAAACAATCCTCAAGGAAAAAAAGAACAAAGCTTGAAATATCACATTACCGGACTTCAAATTAAACTACATAGCAACAATAATCAAAACAGCATGGTATTTCCAGGAAAAAAAGTCACACAGATTAATGGAACAGAATTGAGAGTCCAGAAATAAAACCACATGTTTATGTGAAAATAATTTTTGTAAAAGAGCCAAAACATACAATGGTGAAAAGAAAGCCCCTTCAATAGATGGTGCTAGCGAATTTGCAAAGCCACATGCAAAAGATTGACACTAGACTACAGTTTGTCCTCATGTAAAAAAATTATAAATGGATCAAAGACCTACATATAAGACCTGAAATAGTAAATTACGTAGAAGAAACATAGGTACTAAACTTATGGAGCTTGGTCTTAGAGAAGATTTTATTAATTTGACCCCAAAGGCAAGGGAAGTAAAGGCAAGAGTAAATGAATGGGACTATAAAGGATTTTTTTCCTTGATTGAATGGAAAAAAATCAAGGATTTTTTTC
>CM052552.1:16712777-16732422 GCA_028533065.1 Trachops cirrhosus | reverse complement strand
AAAAAATCAAGCTAAAAAGCATCTGCATATCGAAAGAAACCACTACAAAACAAAAAGATAAGCAACTGAATGTGAGTATTTGCAGACAATAGCTCCAACCAGGGATTAATATCTTAAATATATAAAGAACTCATACAACTCAATACCAAACAAACTAATAATCCAATTAAAAATGCGCTGACAACCCAAACAGTCATTTCTTCCAAGATACACAAATGGCCAACACATATATGAAATAGTGCTCAACTTCACTAACTATTAGATTAATGCCTATCAAAACTACAATGAGATACTATCTCATACCTGTATGAATGGCTATTATTACCAGGCAAGAAATAACAAGTGTTGGAAAAGTTGTGGAGAAAAAGGAACACCTACTCACTGCTGGTGGGAGTGCAAACTGGTACAGTAAACTGGTAGTATGAAAAACAGTATGAAAGCTCCTCAAAAACTTATGAATTCATATGACCCAGCAATCCCTTTTCTGTATATCTACCTGAAAAATTTGTAAACATTTCTTTGCAAAGATATATGCATCCCAATGTTCATTGCAGCATTATTGATGGAGGCCAAGACATGTAAACAACAAAATTGCCCTTTGATCAAGGATCAGATAAAGATGTGGTGCATATATATAATGGAATACTACCCAGCCATAAGAGAAGATGAAACACCGCCATTTTTGTGACAACATGGTTGGACCTTGGGAATATAATGCTAAGTGAAATAAATCAGTCAAAGTTAAGAACCATGTGATTTCACTTTTATGTGGGATATAAAATTGAATCTCATAGCTACAGACAACCATTGGTGGTTACCAGAGGGAAAAGTGTGGGAGGGGAATAAAGGGTAAAGGGGACCAAATATATAGTGACAGAAGATGATTTTACTGTGGGTGTTGGGCACACAATGCAATATATAGATTATGTATCAGATTATGTATTATAGAAGTGTACACCTGAAACCTATGTAATCTTATTAACCAATGTCACTCAAAAATTTAATTTTAAAAAATAAAAATAAAAAAGCAGATAGAGCAATATTCTGATCAGCTATCAACCTTAGGCTACTCTCTAGAGAGTACCTTGGGAAAGAAATGGATAATTAGGAGTTAAAAAATCTGCAAAATCTTGGTTCATATTTTTGAAGCAGTCTAATCTCTTGCGACCAATAGTACAGACACAAAATCAATATTAAGTACTCTTTACACATTATGTTCTAAAAATTCACTATCAATTTTTGGAAATGATTCTATGTAAAAAGTAGCTAAATCTTAGGCAACCTGCATATGGATTGGTGACACAGGAGCTGAAGGGTCCCCAAGGGATCCATGGAAGTCAAAGAACAAGAGGTATTGATGATTTTTACAGTGTGGCATTGGGATTCTATAAGGGGTCATTCAACCCTACATTTGTGTATAATAACCACTTAACTATGCCGTCTATGTATCAGGAAGGTCAGCATTCATTCCCTGGAATTTTGTGAGTTAGTTTGCTGAAAGATGAAGCTCTGGTCCACCAGTAATAAAGTAGGAAAGGCAATGGAGAATGAGGTATGGTCTAAACAAAGGAAATAAATCATATCAGGTCCTTCCCTTTGTTTCCCTAGAGATATAGATCCTCCCATTAAGCAGCTAGCATACTGCTGAGGGGGAAAATAGAATGACATCCTTCCATGCTGGAATGTGACACTGGGCCACAGTCTTTTGTCACTAGATCCTGATATCCCTATCAGGCAGTATTTGGTCGCTGGTGTTACACAGCATGTATGTGTGTGTATGCCATTGTACATATGTGCATGAACTCCTGTGCTTTTGAGAACATTTTTGAATTGCGTTATTATGTTTCTGAAATTATATAGGAAAAGAATTGAAGGTTATAGGAATTTCCCTGAGATTAATTGGGCTTAAAATTCCTCAAACCCCAAAGCCAAACAAGAACCTAAAATGGCCCATATGCATTCTAAAATTATTTTTTGTAATTGAACTGCTTAGCAGATGGTCTCAAATAGAGTATTATTCATAACTTTTTACTTGGCTGTTATCAGCTGAAAAATACTGACTGTTACCATGGTGGATGGGTCATTCAATCACTTGCCATTATATTTCCAAGGTTCACTTTTGAACAGCAACAACAACAAAAAACCTATCTCATCCTTCAGAACAAAGAAAAAAAGACTGATTTTCTATTTATCTTCTCCCCAAATCTTTGTGTTTCTGCCTCCCAAAATACTGACTAGTATAGTTATTTGCAATAAGAAAGGAGGCTATATGTCAGAGCTTGCCTGCTAAGGCTAAGTAGCATATAAATCAGGTTTGCTTACATACCAGCTTATGCCTTTTGTCCTGGCTTGATTAATAGCACCCCTTTCCATTCTCAAAATTTTCCCAGTTTGAACTATAAATAATATGGTTACCTGAGATAAACAATGTGAATGATTGGATCAGTTGTTCTTTATTTTCTCTAATTTAATTAATATTTGGACTTTTGTCTGTGTATCCACCACTAAATATTTTCAAGGCAAGTAACTTCAAGTGAAAATGAGTAATGACTTTTAAGTATACAAACTGCATTAAATATCTTCAGGGCACCTCTACAGCTTGGAAACTCTTCCTCATGAGATTATTATTTTTTATCATCTTATTAGGCATGCTTTGAACATGACCTTGGAAGCCAGGGTGCACCCCAAGATAACATTATTCTGCACCCTAACTGTACACTGGCAACCTTTAGCCATTACGCTTGGAAATTGAAATCAATTTCCGTTTCCTAACTATGCCTTTAGGACCAGGTGCTTGTAAGCTTATTTTGTAGGTAAAAGTGTTTTCACATTTCAGTGTAGCTGATGAACTGGGATGTAGAAAGCCACCCCACTGACAATCCTGTGAATTTGAGGTTGAAATGAGAAACGTGCTGTTAGTGAATGGGTTATAAGATGGCATTCAAATCTAGTTCTAGGGTCATCTTGTATATATGAGAGGCACTGTCCACACATTTCCTTGACTGTTCTTGTACTCCTCAAGGCATGGGTGGTATAAATTTGCTTTAATTACTTTAATGGCTTCAGAGTATTTCTCTTAAATGATTAGCAATGAATTCCTCAGTACATAAAAGATATCAAACATCTTCTGGAGACACTAAACTGCTCATGAAGTAGAAAACAATAATATCAAACAAAACTTGGGTGTTTTTCTGGAATGGAGGAAGAAAAACAATTAGAGAATGCAGAGTCCAAGGCCCAAATTTTTAAAGATTCCAATTTTTTAAATTGGGGTGGACTGTAGGAATTTGCACTTTAACAAGAATTGTGGGTGATTTTGAAACAATGGTCTCATGATCACTCTTTAATACAAATTAGGGGAAAAGTTTTAATTCTGAAAAAATCATAAAAAAGAGAAGGTGACATCAATTCAGACCAAGGGAAACAAAGCTATCTGAAAAGGAAGATGTCATTGACCCTGCTGGAGAAAAACAATGGTAATCCAAACTTGGCAAACCAACTAACCAAAGGAAGTTGGCAAAAGCTACATACACTACACTAAATATCTATAAAGACCTATCCCTGTAGAGATTAATGCCTCATTTTAATCTTCTAACCTGCAATGCAATAGCAAATGGGCAATTATAAGGACAACATTCAGCACACAGTTCTTGACACATAGCAGACATTCAGTAATGGACAGAGTAATGGATAGTTAGATAGCATCATGAAATATTTCCATGGAGAAACCTCATAAGTGGAAGCTAATTAACAAGGCAAATAAGCAAGCAAAATACAACCAAAGACACTGAAATGGAGAACAGACTGACAGTAACCAGAGAGGAGGGAGAAGAAGGTTGATGATAGAGGTAGTAGGGGAAGAACCATCAAAGAACCATCAAGGAACATATGTGGAGGACACATGGACAAAGCCAAAGTGGGTAAGATTTGAGGGT
This sequence comes from Trachops cirrhosus, assembly GCA_028533065.1. Taxonomy (NCBI): domain Eukaryota; kingdom Metazoa; phylum Chordata; class Mammalia; order Chiroptera; family Phyllostomidae; genus Trachops; species Trachops cirrhosus. The sequence continues at coordinate 16,728,487 of CM052552.1, read as the reverse complement.
GGGTGGCAGGGATGGGTGGGGCATGGTAGAGTGAAAATGGAGATACCTGTACTTGAACAACAATTAAAAACAAGAAATTTGGGATGGTAAGAGGATATGATTCATACACTATAGCCACAAAACTCTGTGCCATCTTTGGATGGTAGGACCAAAGAACAAGAACAAGGGTAATCACAGGCACAGAGTCCCCACAATGCTTACCCCCACATTGCTGTCCCCACAATGCTTACTCCCAAAAGCTGTTATTTTTTTAAAAGATTTTATTTATTTATTTTTAGAGAGGGGAAGGGAGGGAGAAGGAGAGAGAGAGAAACATCAATGTGTGGTTGCCTCTCATGTGGTCCCCACTGGGGACCTGGCCCGCAACCCAGGCATGTGCCCTGACTGGGAATCGAACCTGCGATGCTTTGGTTCGCAGCCTGTGCTCAATCCACTGAGCTACGCCAGCCAGGGCCAAAAGCTGTTATTTTTAACAATTACATCAATTACGTTACATTTTCTGGTCCCTCTCTCATATTCTTTTGTTTCTGTTCCTTATGTAATTATTACACATGCAGTGCACAGGAAAAGAATGGATTTCATCAAAGTCAGGTCTTTGCCTCACATACAGGGCTACATGGATACACTGGCTACTCAGAAAGGAAATAACTTGCCATGCATTCCACAGGAAAGAAAGATGCTCTGACTAAGGACCATAGAAAAATAACCCCCTTCTATATGCTCCTGCAACAATTTGTTTTGAGTTGTAGTGTAGGGAGGAACCAATTCTTTCCCCAGACTATATTGAAACATTATGAAGTAAAAGCAATAAATCTGGGAAAGCAGGGGTCAGTGAGGCAAAACAGAAGAGTATGTGATCTGAAGTAAAAAAGACCTAGATTTGAATCCAGCCACTACCACATGGGAACTATTGGACTTTGGGAAGTAAACTCAGCTCTTCTGAGTCTGTCTTCAGATTTGTAAATTGAGAATTATAGTAATAATATTTCTCTCTTTAACAGGATTATTCTGAGTATTGATTAAATGAGGTGAATGTAAAGAACTTAACATAATGCTGGATACATAATAAGTACTCAATGGAAAAAGTCATTTTTATATTGACATGCCACAAGCCATAACGATGTGAAGAGATAGTGTTATAAGGACATAGAGAAATAGACTTACCTCTGCCCTGTCCACATTGCCTTGGTGATAAAGGAAGGTGGGTAGAGATTTGTTAACTTATACTAATTATGTATAAATATCTCAGGTAGCTTTTATTATTCCATCTTCTAGAGGCTCTGATTGCTATTTCCTTTCATTGACTCCATGTGCTGCCTCTTCAATCTTCTAGACTTTGTAGTAAAACTGAACTTCCTAGAATCACTGTGCCTCAATTTATCTGCATCCTGTATCCAGATGGACTGGCTAAAGTGCAAAGGCTAACATCAGGCAAAATGTAGCTAATACCAGGTAGAAATTAGAATAAATAGCAAGTAGTAAGTTATAGCAAAGTTGACTCAAGTATACTTTTTAAAATATATAGGTTCACTAATTTTACTGGTATTGATTTTTTTCCCTTCCACACTCCTATCAAACCAAACAGGGGTTTGTAGAGTATTTTTTGGGGGGTTACTCTGATGTTATCTTTTATTCCATGAGTAATTCTTAGAGGTTTTTCATTCTTTCAAAACCAGTAGCAATGCCACCACCTTGCCTTTGTATAATGACTATGGTTTTCAAAGTACTTTCATATAGACAGTCTTCATGAAAACTCTGTGGTAGATACTTTGTAGAGTTAAAGATACAAAAAAAGAAAGTCAGAGAGAAAGAGACTGAGACAGAGAGACTGCAAAAAAAGATGAGATGAGCAGAAATACACAGAGATACACACACATAAAACAGGTAATCTGAAGTCACCAATGTGAGATAAAATGGTTCAGTAGCAACAGAAGAGTAAACAGCAGGAGCAATCACAAGAAAAACAGATAAAATGAAAATGCAAAGGGAACAACAACAGAGCAAGGACCTTATGAATGAGTAAACCCTAAGCTCAGGTCTTGAAGAGAAAAAAAGTTCTATTAGCCAAGGCACTCTTCCCACTTGTCTTGTGTAGGACACCAGTGCACTAAAAAAATCACCAGTCAGGGAAAATGCATGAGCAAGGAAGACCTGAAACAGAGAGCTGATTTTCTCAATTTGTTTTTAACTCTTACCTCCTTTTATAAACATAAAACAAAATGTTTCCCTTTATTGTAATAAATCCTGTTAAAGGGGCTTGCTACCTGACCATTTGAGAATGAATAAATATAGGAAAGCTAGTTGAGTGCTACTGATTTCCATCAGGCCAGAAAAAATATCAAATTTTAGTTTTTACTCTAAAATTGTTATAATATCAAATGTTTTTTCTAAGTCATGCATGCTCCCTGTCTTATTTGATATTCTTGTCATTACACTGCTAACCTTCCCTCCTATTGTCCAAACACACACTGAGTGACAAACTTTTCCATCCCTTGAAACTCATTGGTCTAGACCACAGGTAGCAAACACAGGGCTCAAGGGCCAAATCCAGCCCTCCACCTTGTTTTATCTGCCAAGCACCTTGATTCTACCCAGAGGCAGTGCCAATCTCTCACTTAACTATTAAGGACTAGTTATATTTATACAGTACTGAAATTACACTCGGCCCTTTGAAGGCAACCACTAGGCTGATGTGGCCCCTGGTGAAAATGAGTTTGACACCGCTGGTCTAGACAAAGCCCCATAGAAGGTGCAGGCTATCGACCAGGACAAATGCTCCAGGTGAACAGAATGCTATTTCTTTTTAAATAACTGAAGTTGATAATAGTTCATTTCCTGTAAGGGCAACATGTCATCTTTCCCACCCATCTTCCTGGGATGGCTTTCTTCATAATTCCTTTCCTTCTGTCATCAACAGTCCAGGTCTGAAGTTTTTTGTACTGCTGTGACAGAAGTCATTATAAGATTTGATGCTTTTTTAAGGCTTAAAAGACTGTTTTTCTCCTGTGAAAGCGCTGACTTCACTATTGCAGTGACTGTAAGAAGACTCTTCTGTTACTCCATAAAACCAAGGCAGCATGTCCATCTCAGTCCATCCTCAGTGGGTGAAGGGGTTCACTGGCACTGAAGTGCAGCTAATGTCAAAGGAAAGTCATTAGAAGCAGAAGCAGGGGACATGCAAAGAGCAGCTTCCAAATGAGCTCATAGCTAAGTTTCCTTCCTGATACATGGGGCAATATTTCTGTATTGGGTATGGGGAAAAGAGTTGTTTTCTAACTTTGAAAAACTTTCTACAGGTGTTACCAGGTCACTTGGGTAATGACCTATGGTGGGGTGGAGGGTCAAATGGTTTTATAAAAGCCATATTTCAATTAGCATGTGGCTGGGATGACCTCCCCTTGTCTTATCTCACTCCACCAACAGGGAGTCACTGACTGCTGTGTCTGAAGGAAATAAAACAGGTTAATTTTCCTGCATACTTCACAGAGGGGTAGAAGTAACAGGCAACTCAAATACATGGCAGCTGGTGGCAGCAGAAAAAAAACTGTATTAAGGAATTTGAGTTGTGCTACAAATGGCACTAACACCGAAAAATTGAAGTCCCTGCTGCCTCATGGGGAACTGACTACTTAAAGGGCAATGCTGTTAGATCTGGGTATAAGCCCCCTGAATGACAATGAGTTTGCTCTTGTCCTAACTGTCTCAGATCCTTAACATTGGATAGGACTGGGACCCTAAAGTCTGACCACAGCCTGAGTTCCTAATCTTGACCAGCTGTTTTAGAAATCACAACAGGGAGCAAATAAAATGGGAAGCATCAGTTTTCTCCATCCTTACAGCAATATAACCAATTTGGAGTAACATTTAGGGACAGTAGTTAGAAGGTATTATCTTTGTATATGAACAGCAAAGAGAAAAACTGGGGTTGTATCAAGGAGAAAAAAAGCCTGCCTTCGAAATCTAACAGAAATTCCCCCCACAGGGCCCAGTGTTAGGCAGACTACTGCTTTTAACTAATTGGCTGATGCATGGAATGAAGGGGACTCTAAGGCTACCCATTCAGAATACAGAATGACAGGAAGACACTGGTTTCTCCCACCTTCTCAGAGAACCTCACCGTAAAATGAAGAAAGCCTTTACATTTTGGCCTATAAACTAACTGAAGCATGGCCTCGTAAGAGGATTTGATTTTTTGAGTAACCAGGTTGTTAAAAAACACTGGGGTTCAACTCCTGGTAGTCCTACATCCTAGGTACATCCTTAGGCAAGACACTCTCTGAACCTCACATTCCCCATCCATACACAAGGATTCTAATGGTACTTATTTTATAAAACTAGCGTGAGGCTTAAATGAAATAATATAGGTAAAGTATTCAGCACAGGTTAGAGCACAAAACAATGACAATTTTGTCATTGTTATTATTATTACCGCCACTACTATAACATGGTTCTCTTCAGGTTAACAATAGAGTATAAGATAGTAATTATTAGGAATTCAGCTCCCACTTGGTGCACTTCACAGACAAATTGGACTAAAGGGTGTCACAACTAGGTGGATTAAAGGCTCTGGCTTGGAGCATAAGGACAGTAGGGGCCACGCAGCACTCAGAGGGCTTAGGCTGGAGGCTGGACACATGTGAATATTGGAGCCCAGACCTAGCCCCCAACACAGAACAACAGGAAGGGGAAAAAAGGAGCCCAGCCCCCCTCTGCCTGCAACATCCAGGAAGACCCACAGAACCCACTTGGTGGGTTTAAAGTCAGCAGGAGGCTTTTTTTCTTCCAGGTGTAAGACAATAAGACCTGGAGTTGTGAAAGGACCAAAGACAGACCCAGAGAGAGATCAGAGGGCTAAAACCAAAAACTGAGACCAAATTCCTTCTGTCTTACAGAACTTGCATTTTATTTGTTACTTTTTATTTTTACTTTTTTTTGATATTGATATTATTTTTATTATTTTTAATTTCTCTTCTTTTCATGAAGTTTTTTGTTTTGTTTGATTTTATTGTTTGAATGGTTTTCTTTGTTATCCATTTAATATTGCATTTTAATTTCTCTTCCTTCACTTCACTCATATTTCTATAACACACTACTCTGTCTTTTACTTTTTATTCTTTATTCTCATCCTATATTTCCTGTCATATTATTGTTGTTTTCATTTCCACACAGCACTCTTCCTTGATCTTGGTCCATTTTACTATCTTCCTGAGCTTTATTACTGTTGCAGTTAACTTCATTTTCTCACATACTATGTCAAGTTTCTATCCCTTACTCTCACTATATCTCACCATCTAATATCACATAAGCACCCTGCTTTCTGGAGTCAGCTCACATTCTTTTTCCCCTCTAATAAGAGTCTTATCAGTTTTTGACATTTTAAAAAATGTGGCTAGTTAGGTGTAATATGGTTATTGCTGTACTTCTCCAAAGGATCTCCTATCTATTATCAACTTGTTAATACTTTACATCCAATAGAATAATCTCCCACTGTCTTAATTAACTTCATCTTCACCCTGCCCCAGATCACATACAAGATAAGGTGGGAGTTGTGAATACCAGTAAACCCACTGGAGGAGAGAACTTACCAGGAAAGAAGCCACCAACAGGTAAAACCCAAGTACAAAAAAAGAGACCACTGAAACAGAAAAAAGGGAGTATTTTTTCTCCCAGCAACCCTAGAGTATTCAGACAAGGAGATCAAAGAGACCACACAACTGAATCCCACAGAACTCTTACCATAGAAGTTCACCCTAAGAAGACAGCTGGCAAAGCAGAGCATTGGGAATCACAGAAACAAACAAAAAGAGTCACCTAAAGTGGGGAGACAAAAAAAAGAACCTGCAATCAAAAGCAATGAAAGACTCCTGAATAAAAGAGCTAAATGATGTTGAGGTAAGCAAACTATCAGATACAGAATTCAAAGCATGGTTATAAGGATGCTCAAGGAACTCACGGACAACTACAAAGAACTGAGTGAGAAATACAACAGCATGAAAAAGGAAATAGAAACTATAAACAAGAGCCAGGAAGAAATGAAGAATATAGTTTCTGAAATAAAAACACACTAAAAGGATTACAGGCAGGCTAGAAGAAGCAGAGGACCAAATTAGTGATCTGGAGGACAAAGTAGTAAGAAATGCCCAGGTAGAGCAGTTGCATAAAAAAAAAAAAAAACTAAAAAATATGAAGCTAGCTTAAGGGAACTCCAAGACAACATGAAATGCAACAACATTCAAATCATAAGAATACCAGAAGGAGAAGAAAAGGAGCAAGTGATAGAAACCCTGTTTGAACAAATAATGACAGAAAACTTTCTGAACATGGAGAGGGGAAAAACCACACAAAATCAGAGAGCACAGGGGGTCCCAATCCAGATGAACCCAAAGAGGCCTAGTCTAAGACATGTCATAATTAAAATGCCAAGTTTTAAAAACAAAGAAAAATTTAAAAGCAGCAAGGGAGAATCAAGAAGTAACATACAAGGGAGCTACAATGAGACTAGCAGCTGATTTCTCAACAGAAACACTACAGTCCAGGAGAGAATGGAAAGAAATAGTCCAAGGAATGAAAAGTAAATGCCTGCAGCTAAGACTACACTAACCAGTGAGGCTATCAATTAAAATAGAAGGTGAAATAAGGAGTTTCTCAAATAAAAGAAAGCTGAAAGAATACACCTCCACTAAACCAGCACTGCAAGATATGCAAAAGGGACTGCTAAAAGAAGAGGAAGGAAAAGAGTGAGAGTGGAACACAGGTACAAAGAGGGGGAATGAATAAGTACTTATCAACATAACCTTAAATGTTAATGAATTAAATGCTCAAATCAAAGGACATAGGGTAGCTGAATGGATCAGAAAACATGACCCACACATATGTTGCCCACAAGAGACCCACCTCAGAACAAAAGACCTACAGAGACTGAAAGTGAAGGTTGGGAAAAAATATTCCAAGCAAATGGACAAAAAAAAAGTGGCGTAGAAATACTTATATCACACAAAATAGACTTCAAAACAAAAGTAATACAAAGAGACACTGAAGAATACTTCATGATACTTAAGGGAAGAATCTATCAAGAAGACATGAACATTATAAACATTTATGCATCCAACATAGGAACATTGAAATGCATAAGGAAAATCTTAGAGGATTTAAAGAAAGGTATAGACAGCAACACACTTATATTAGAGGATTTTAACAGCCCACTGTAAAAAAATGGATAGATATTCCAAACAAAAAATATGAACAAGGGCATTGCAGAATTGAACAATGTCTTTGATCAAATGGATTTAACAGTATACACACACACACACAATATTTCATCCCAAAGAAGCAAATACACATTGTTTTCAAATGCACATAGAACATTTTCACAGAACACATAATAGAGCACAAAACAAGCCTCAACAAATTCAAGAAAACTGAAATCATACCAAGCATATTCTCACATCACAAGGGCCTCAAACTGGAAACCAACCTTAAGGAAATAACTCAACAAACACTCAAACTTATGAAGATGGAATAGCATGCTATTAAACAATGAATGGGTTAATTATGGGATCAAGGAAGAAATCAAAAAGTTTCTGGAAAGAAATGAAAATGAACACACAACCATCCAAAACTTATGGAACAGAGTGAAGGCAATCCTAAGAGGGAAGTTCATAGTGCTACAGGCCTACCTAAAAAAGATAGAAACATTTCAAATAAACAAACTAACCCCATATCTCCAAGAACTGGATGAACAACAACAAACAAAGCCCAGAGTAAGTAAAAAGAAGAAATAACAAAGATCAGAGCAGAATCAAATAACTTAGAATAAAAGCACAATTCTAAGGATCATTAAATCTAGGAGTTGGTTCTTTGAAAAGATAAATAGAATTGAGAAGCCTTTAAGGAGACTTATCAAGAAAAAGTAAAGAGCACCCAAATAAACAAAATCAGAAATAAAAGAGGAGAGATTACAACTGATACCAAAGAAATACAAAGGACTGTAAAAAATTATTATGAACAATGACATGACAAGAAATCTGAAAACCAGGGTGAAATAGACAAATTTCTAGAAAAATATTATCTCACAAAAGTGAATGAAGAAGCAGAATGCCTGAACAGACCAATAACAGCTGATGAAATTGAAACAGTAATAAAAAAATTCTCAGCTTTTGTGAAAAGCCCTAGACTGGATGGTTTCACAGGAGAGTTTGACAAAATATTTAAGGAAGAGCTAACCTCTAGCCTCCTCAGACTATTCCAAAAAATCCAAGAGAAGGGAAGACTCCCAAACTCTTTTTAGGAAGCCAGCATCTTCCTAATCCCCAAACCAGATAAAGACAAAACAAAGAAAGAAAACTACAGATTGATATCACTGGTGAACACAGATGTTAAAATCCTCAACAAAATATTGGAGACTGCATCCATGTAAACATTAAAAAGATCATACATCATGATCCAGTGCAATTCATTCCAGGGATGCAAGGTTGGTACAATACTCAGAAATCAATAAATGTAATCCATCACATAAACAAAAGGAAAGACAAAAACTACATGGTCATATCAATAGATGTGGAAAAAGCATTAAAAAGGTACAGTACCCATTTATGATAAAAAACACTCAGTAAAGTGGGTGTAGAGGGAGCATAACTCAAAATAATAGAGGCCACATATGAGAAGCCTACAGCCAACATCATGCTCAATGGGCAAAAAACAAAAGCTTCCCCACTAAGATCAGGAACAAGGCAAAGTTGTCCGCTTTCATCACTTCTATTCAACATAGTATTGGAAGTCCTAGCCACAGCAATCAGACAAGAAAAAGAAATAAAAGGCATACAATTGGAAAGGAAGAAATAAATCTATCACAGTTTGCAGATGACATGATAGTTTACATAGAAAATCCTATAGACTCCACCAAAATACTACTTGACCTAATAAGTGAATTTGCATAACAGCAGCATTCAAAATCAATATTCAGAAATTGAAGGCATTTTTGTACACAAACAATGTCAAAGTCAGAAATCAGGAAAAAATATCTTATTTGATATAGCAACAAAAAAAATAAAGTACCTAGGAGTAAACCTTACCAAGGAGGTAAGAGAACTGTACTGAGAAAACTACACAACATTGAAAAAAGAAATTAAGGAAGACACAAATAAATGGAAGCATATACAGTGTTCATGGATTGGAAGAATTACAACATTAAAATGTCAATACTACCCAAACCAATTTATAGATTCACTGCAATCCCTGTTAAAATACCAATGACATATTTCACAGATATAGAACAAACATTTCAAAAATACATATGGAACCATAAATGACCCCAAATAGCTTCAGCAATTTTGAGGAAGAAGAACAAAGTTGGTGGGATCACAGTACCTGATATAAAACTATATTCCAAGGCCGCTGTAATCAAAACAATATGGTACTGCCATAAGAAGAGACACATAATCCAATGATAAGAATAGAGAGCCCAGAAATAAACCCAAGTCTCTATGGTCAATTAATGTTCGACAAAGGGGACAGAAGCATAAAATGGAGTATAAATAACCTATTCAACAAATGGTTTTGGGAGATCTGGACAAGTACATACAAAAAAATGAAACTCGACCGCCAACTTGCACCATACACAAAAATAAATTCAAGGTGAATAAAAGACTGAAATATAAGTCATGATACCATAAAAATCCTTTGGGGAAACATAGGCAGGAAAGTCTCAGATATTTGACACAACAATATTTTCACCCATATGGCTCCTAGAGCATGGTACATAAAGGAAGAATAAACAAATGGGACTTCATCAAAATAAAAAGCTTCTGCACGCCTAAATACAACAGCAGTAAAATGAAAAGGAAACCAACAGTGTGGGGAATATGCTTGCAAATGATATCTCAGGCAAGGGTTTGATCTCCAAAATATATAAAGAACTCACATGACTCCACTTCAGGAAGACAAAAACCTCTATTAAAAAATGGGCAAAGGTCCTGAACAGACACTTCTCCAAGGAGGAAAAACAGAGGGCCCAGAGACATGTTAAAGGATTCTCTGCATCACTAGCCATCAGAGAGATGTAAGTTAAAAGCACAATCAGAAACCACACTGGTCAGAATGGACATCGTGAAAATATCAACAAACAACAAGTGCTGGGGAGGATGTGGAGAAAAGAGAACCCTAATGCACTGTTGAAGGGAATGCGGACTGGTGTAGCCACTGTGGAAAACAGTATGGAATTTCCTCAGAAAACTAAAAATGGAAGTGCGTTTTGACCCACCAATTCCCCTGATGGGATTATACCCTAAGAATCCTGAAACAACAATTCAAAAGAATCTATGCACCCCAATGTTCATAGCAGCACAATTTACAATAGCCAACTGCTGGAAGCAACCTAAGTGCCAATCAGTAAATGATTGGATCAATAAAATGGTGGTACATTTACACAATGGAATACTACATGGCAGAGAGAAAGAAGGAGCTCCTACTCTTTCTAACAGCATACATTAAACTGGAAAGCATTATACTAAGCAAAACACGCCAGGTAGTGAAAGACATGTACCATGTGATCTCACCTACATGTGGAACCTAATCAACAAAACAAGCAAGCAAAATATAACCAGAGACATTCAAATAAAGAACAAACTGACAGTACCCAGAGGGGATGTAGGAGAGGGATAATGTGGAAAAATAGGAGAAGGTCCACCAAGGTATATGTATAAAGGACACATGGACAAAGCCAGAGGGGGTAGGTTCAAAGGTGGGAGGTGGGGATGGGTTCTGCAAAGGGCCATGGTGAGATGAAAAGGGAGGCAACTATACTGGAATACCAATTATAAAAATTAATTCATAAAAAGAATTAAAAATAAAAAGATACCGTCATATTCTCTTACCCATATAGTGCATACTAAATTACAAATATAAAGATTTCCTTTTTACTTGTAGTGAAGTGCAGAAAGTCATACAATATGTTTATTTGCAAAATGTATCTCCCATGAGAGAAATACAAGTTGCTCTGTATTTTTCCTTAAACTGAAAGACTAAAAGTGAGCCCACCTATATGAACACCATTAACTCAATTGACATCTTTTAACATATCATGGGATTTGAACTTGTCCATGTGTCTCTCGGTTCAACTGTTATAACAAACAAAAATGAGTTTTCTGTAAACAGCAAACAAGCAAGCAAAATATAACCAGAGACATTGAAATAAAGAACAAACTGACAGTAACCAAAGGAGAGGCAGGAGAGGGATAATGGGGGAAAATAGAGGAAGGGTCATCAAGAAACATATGTAAAGGACACAGGGACAATGCCAAAGGGGGTAGGATCGTGGGTGGAATGCTGGGATGGATGGGTCGGGGGGTGTAGTGGGGGGAAAATTGAGTCAACTGTACTTGAAGGACAATAAAAAAATAAGAAACAAACAAAAAGATTAGATGGGCTTATTAAAAGGATAAAAAAAAGGAATTCAGGTTTGGCAGCCAGGGTTGAGTTTCAATATGTGATCTAAGCTGTGTACCTTTGGGCAGATTACTTATCAAGTCTTTATCTCACTTTCCTCTGTGTCTCTGTGTGATAGTCTTGTTTGACTCACAGGATTTTGAAGATTAAATAAACTAGCATATGTGAAAAACTTAGAAATGGTGCCTGGCACAGATTAAGTGCCACGTAAATATTAGCTTATTATCAGTATTTTGGTAAACATCTTGATGGCTTTGCTCACAAGTCCCAATGGTGCCTTCAGTTCACAACGTGTTCTCACTCTGTATCACTAAACATAAAATCTCCACTAAAATCCTAAATCTAAAGCTGCAGTTCACAAATGGAGGTTGGGAACCACATCTGGTCATTAAGATTCTGTCAGCAAAGGCATGTGCCATCACACTTCTCCAGAATCCAACCCTCTGTCATCTCCCATTTATGAGTCACTGAGATACCTTAGTTGCATCTGTCACAGCAGATTATGTTATGTCAACAGGACAATGCAACAGTAGATACAACTGGTTGTGGCATGTAAGAAGATGACAAATAAGTTCCAAGAATTTGAAAAGACAGTTTTCTGAAGGGAATGCAGGTGCTGAGCCTGGATATGACATGAAAACTACTTACAAACTGGAAGATGGGGAAATTGAAGATTTGACACTTGACCAAGTTGAAAGTCCACACGATTTATATTTAGAGTCTTCCTTCTATTTTCTCAGTGCACCCAACGATTGGATTGGCTACTGTGGTACTTCAGTTGGTTTATCATCCCTAGAAGGGAGTTGTTCCAGAATGTTCCCTCTCAACTCCCTCCTATCTTGCTCCTAACCCAAAATTCTATCCCTTCAGTATCTAAGCTGGAATATACAAGGCTTATCTGATCTTAAAGCAATACTCTTATCAGGGATATCAATCATTTTAAACGCCTCTAGGAGCTTTAGACTAGAAAAATGTCTCTGAAAGAAAAAATCAAGGATATTCTGCAAGATGGAGATATGTGAAGAGATTAGACTAGGGAACACCTTTGGCAGCACTTATTGAATTCATTGTTTTTAAGCAAATACATATTGACACTACATGTTAATTCTTTCTAAGGAACAAGAACTTCATCAGTTAATAAAAAAGGTCCCTGATTTTATGGAGTTTATGTTCTAGTAGGAAAGAAAATAACCAAGAAAAATATAATTTTAACCTTGGCTGCTGTAGCTCAGTGGATTGAGTGTGGGCTGTGAGCCAAAGGGTCACCAGTTCCATTCCCAGTGAAGGTACATGCCTGGGTTGTGGGCCAGGTCCCTAGTGGGAGCCATGTGAGAGGCAACCACACATTGATATTTCTCCCCCTCTCTTTCTCCCTCCCTTCCCCTCTCTCTAAAAATAAATAACATCATATATATATATATAATTTTAGATTATGTGAGCAATACCAAGGAAATTTATTTAGTGGGATGATAGGATAAAGGCTAACAAGAATGAGGGTGGTTTAAGATTTATATAGTATGGTAAAAGGACAGTTTCTTTGAGGTAATAATATCTTACTTGAGATTTTAATGGTGAGAAGAAGGCTGCCAGGCAGAGATCAGAATGATGGTAAAAACCATTCCACAGAGGGAAAACAGTGAATTCAAAGACCATGTAAGGAGAATTAATTTGAAATTTTAGAGGAAAAAAAAAGAAAAGCAATGTGGCTAAACTGTAGAGAACAGGAAGTAGAAGATAAGATTAAAGAAGAGCCTGGAGCCAGATAATATGATAGAGCTCTAGGCAAAGAAAAGGAGATTTGTACTTAATTCTAATGGTAAGACTTTGGAAGGTTTTAAACAAATGGGTGACATGATCTGACTTTCATTTTTAGAAAAATAAAACAGAAATAATATAATGTAGGAGACACAAGCAGGGGAACAGTTCATAAGAAAGCTTCAAGAGTAAGATGATTCAAAACACATTTGTCCCCAAATCTTACTTTCTTCAAGAGGAAAGTGGAGGAAAGCTCCTGAGATTGTATACCATGCCTTTGAAAGCTTCACCTTTTTTTTGTGGGCAAAGAACACTTATTTTACCTAAAATAAAGCATCTTTTCTTAACTTACTAATTACTCTCAAATGCCATAAATTATTTCCTTCCTATATATAATTTTTAAATAGGTGATATCCTTTTTATTTATGCCACACTGAACAAAATAACTTACTATTGGAATACTTTCTAATTATTTCATATAGAATAGTTGTTTTTATTTTCCTTTTCAACTAGTATTGAACCCAGTGTGGTCCACAGAAAACCTGCTTTACAATCACTGTGTGAGCACATAAAAGAAGCAAAGTTTGAACCTACTCCCAAAACCTACTAAGTGCAAAGTTCTGCAGATGGCATCTTGTTACATGCATGTTCTAAAAGTTCTCCAAATGCTTCTGATGCACAATCAAGCTTGAGAACCATCATCCTACACTTTCAATGTATTTGCACCTATTTTTGCTTATTTCTGGAATGCTATTTCTGTAAATCTATATAGAAATTCCACACATTCTTCAAGGTTCAGTTCAAATGTAACCTTCTCTACAAAAATTTCCCTAACCTACTTTCTCCTATCCAAACAAATATGATCTCTCCTATTGCTATGATTACCAAGCAGGTGGGAAGATGTCATTACTAGTGTTTAGGGGGCTGATGGGTGCACTGTGTTGGGGCAACTGCTACAAAACTAGATGAAAATTGCTGGTCTGCAGTCTGACCTTACTCAGCACTCTTTATTTGAGGACTATAGGATCATATACTTTTGAAGCTTGCTTATAAATTCCCAAAGACTCTGGTCTAAAGAGAAACTTAAAGGGTGTCCTCTACTTTCCTTGGTACTCATGCTGTATGCATATCTAGGACAGTGTTTCTCAAAGGTTCTCTGTAAGCACTATCTGTGGACCAATTAGTTCATACTTGCCTTGTGACTTTTCTTTAAATATAGATTGTTTTTCCCAATGCCAAACATACTGAATTAGATAATCACAGAGTTGCCCCAAGAATTTGGCCAACTCTCAGTTTGATTAATGGTTGACTATGTTGTTTCTGTATGTTGTTCACTGAGAGCCATTAGAAAAGGGGGACAAAATGAAACAAAGCAAAATTTATTTGAAGACACTGAAGATACACCAAGAGAGAATATGTAATGCCAAGATCTGAAAAGAGGGACAAGTCAAGAGAGATGAGCCTGGACTTTGGTGTTTCTCTTCTTTTCAAGGCAATGCCCAATTATGAAAGAAAAAGCATTTTGAGGTTAAGAAGCTAAGACTGTTCTGTAATCTCACAAGGCCGAAAGGACAAACAATGAAATTTGGTCTTGCCAACATCTCTTATTAAATATTACAGGTTTTCAATTGGCATTTTCAAATGACTATGCCCTAATAGTAAGGGTAAAGCAGAATCAGATGAAGGCTCAAATGGCTGAAGCCCAGTTTGGAATTACTTTAAATCCCCTAGCCTAACTGCATGCCAGAAACAGACAAACAAAAAATCACTCCTGGAGAAAGGTAACCTCATTGACAGTTTTGAATACCTTTATAATCATTCATATATGAAGTGTGATGTTGTATTAAAAATAACTAATCATACTAAATGACAAGAATGATCCAAAAACTAAGGAAAACTGAAACAGAATCATCATCAGACATTGAGATATTAAAAGATATACAGAAAATAAAAATAACTGTGAATAGTAGGTTTATGGATTTAAATAACAAAATGAAAGTTTGTAGTAGGAACTTGAAATCATAAAATGGAGATTGTAAAATTGAAAAGCATAAATAGTCAAATTAGTAACTCAATCCATGGATTTAAAAGCAAATTATACAACATAAAGAATGACTTATAAACTGGAATATGGGTAATATGTGGACCTGACCAAAGCACAAATAGACAAAAAGTTGGACAATACAAAATAGATTTCAATAGATATATTGTACCTAGTGAAATGGTCTGAAAAATGGATGACAGTAATCCCGGAAGAAGATGAGTACAATGGGGTAGAAGTAATATATGGAAAAATAACAGCTGATTTTTTTCAAAACTGATGAGAAATATTAAGGCACAGATTTAAGAAGCCACAGATTCAAGCCACTCAGGCTGGATAAACACACATAAAAAAACACATTTAAAAATGTATTGTAATAAAGATGCTAAAAATGATTTAAAAAGAAAGTCATAAAAGAAGTTCAAAGACAACACATTAAAACTGATGTGTGTGTGTATATATATATATATGT
>CM052552.1:16700987-16712677 GCA_028533065.1 Trachops cirrhosus | reverse complement strand
CAGAGCATTCCCCTCCAAGGAGCAGCAGCCTCAGGGGAAGCAATAGCTCCACCTGGGGGAATTACTCTGCACCATCCTGTGGTGCTTAATTCCTGCTACCGAAGAGTACATCTGGAAGACTTTTACTCTTTATGCCTAACAGAAAGATTGCAGGCAGAAGAGGATCTCTGGGAGCCATTAGACTTTAGCTGACCTGCCCTTGGGACTGGTGCTGGAAAAAGCTGGCCTTGGTGGGCTACCTGGTTCTTTCTGCACACAAACAGACCCAGCAGAGGCAGCCACAAACTGTGAATTGCTGATAGCTCCAAATAGGTTGTCCAGGGCTAGTCACAGGCACTGTTTGACATAGGACCCCATTGGAGTCTTCGCAGATCTACCAAATACATAGAACCAAACACAAAGAGGCAGCCAGTATGGGAAGACAAAGAAACAGGCCCCACATGCAAAAACAAGAGAATTCTCCAGAAGAAGGAAACTAGATGAAATGTAGGAAAACAATTTTAAGGTAGACAGTTTAGAGTAATGATTATAAGGATACTCAACAGCATGAAAGAAGACATAGAAACCATAAGAAAGAACCAGTTACAAATAAAGAATGTGCTAGCCAAAATAAAAAAAAATACACTAGAAGGGATAAACACTAGATTAGATGAAGCAGAGAACTGAATCAGTGGTTTGGAAGAAAAAGTAGGAAAAAAAAGCACCCAAGAGGAGCAGGAAAAAAAAATAATTTGAAAAAATACGGACAGCTTACAAAACCTTTGGAACAACATGAAGCATAACAACATCCACAGGATGGGAATACCAGAAGGAGAAGAGAGTGAAAAAGGGATTGAGAACCTATTTGAAGAAATAATGACCCAAAACTTCCCTAATCTGGTGAAGAAAGACATAAAGAAATGTCAGAGAGTCTCAAGCATCTTGTACCCAAAGAGTCATACAAGAAGACACACCATAATTAAAATGGCAAGGCTTAAAAAGACAAGGGCAGAATCCTAAAAGCCACAAGAGGAAAGAAGATAGTTACATAAAATGGAACATCAATTAGAATGTCACCTGTATTCTCAACAGAAACATTTCAAGCCAGAAGGGAGTGACATGAAATATTCATGGTGATGAAAATCAAGGATCAACAACCAAGGCTACTCGACTCAGCAAGGCTATCTTTAAAATCAAAGGAGAAATAAGGAGCTTCCCAGACAAGGAAAAGCTAAAGGAGTTTGTTAACACCAAACTAGTACCACAACAAACATTAAAGGACTTCCTTTAAGAAAAAGAGGAAAACAGTTTAACAGTCAAATGGTACTAAATACATATAAATCAATAATCACAAATATAAATGGCTTAAATGCTTCAACCAAAAACAGATAGGATAGCCAAATGGATAAAAATACAAGTCCACATATATGCTGCCTCCAAGAGACCCATATCAGATTGAAATATACACACAGACTATAAGTAAAGGGATGGAAAAAGATATTTCATACAAATGGAAAAGAAAGAAAAGGAGGTAGCAGTATTATATGCAAAAACATAGACTTTAAATCAAATATCGTATTAACAGACAAAGAAGGACACTACATAATAATAAAGGAAACAATTCAACAAGAATAAATAAACCTAGTAAACACTTAACTGCCCAACATAGGAGGGCCTGAATATGTAAAGCAAATCTTGGTGTACATACAGGGAGAGATCAACAGCAATATAGTCATAGTCAGTTTTTACACCCATTTGACCTCACTGGAAAGATCTTCCAGACAGAAAATCAACAAGGAGAGAGCAGCCTTTGCTCACACACTGGATCAAATGGATTTAATCAATATCTTCAGAGCATTTCACCCCAAAGCAGCAGAATATACATACTTTTAAAGTGTACATGGAATGTTTTCTAGGATAGACCACATGTCAGGACACAAAACAAGTCTCAACAAATTTACAATTGAAATTATGCCAAGCATCATTTCTGATGACAAAGCTATGAAACTAAACATCAGTTACAAGAAGAACACTGAGAAACACACAAAGACATGACAGCTAAATAACATGTAAGTAAACAATGAATAGGTCAACAACAATATCAAGGAAGAACTCAAAGGATACCTTGAAACAAATGAAAATGAGGACACAACAATCCAAAATCTGTGGGACACTGGAAAAGCAATCTTTAGAGAGAAATTGATAGCACTACAGGACTATTGGAAAAAGGAAAAGCTAAAAAAATAGTCTAAATTTACACTTAAGGGGACTTGAAAAAAACAGCAAACAAAGCCCAAAGTGAGTTGATGGAAGGAAAGAATAAAGATCAGAGCAAACATAAATGAAATAGAGTCTGAAAAATGATAGAAAAGATCAATGAATGGTTCTTTGAAAAGATAAACAAGATTGGCACCTTTAACCAGACAGACCAAGAGAAAAAGAGAAAGGACTCAAATAAAGAAAATCAGAAATAAAAGAGTAGAAATAACAACTGATACCAAATAAACACAAAGGATTTTAAGAAAATTTTATAAACAACTATATGCCAACAAACTGGACAACCTGGACAAAATGGATAAATTTCTAGAAACACACAATCTTCCAAAACTAAATCAGGAAGAATAAAATAATCTGAATAGATAGATGACTTCTAGTGAAATTGAAGCAGCAATAAAAAAATCTCCAAAGGAATAAAAGTGCTGGACCAGATCACTTCACAGGAGAATTTTACCATACATTCTCAGTAGAACTAACACTTTGCTTTCTCAAACTATTTCAAATGACTCGAGAAGGAATGCTCCTAATCTCAATTTATGAGGCAAGCATTATCCTAATTCCAAGAGCAGATAAAGACACTGCAAAAAAAAAAAGATAATTATATGCCAATATCTCTGGTGAACATAGATGCTAAAATCCTCAAGAAAATATTAGCACGCCAAATACAGCAATGCATCAAAAAGATTATACATCATGATCAAGTGGAATTTATTCCAGGAATGGAAGTTAGGTACAACTTTTGAAAATCAATAAATGTGATTCATCAAGTAAAATGAAAGATAAAAATCTACATGATCATATCAATAAATGCAGAAAAAGCATTTGATAAAATCCAACACCCACTTATATTGAAAACTCTCAGCAAAGTGGGAATAGAGGGAACATACCTTAACATAATAAAGGGCATATATGACAAACCCACTACCAGCATCATACTCAATAGGCAAAAATCAGTGGTCCCCCTAAGATCAAGAACAACACAGAGAGGCCTGCCTGACTTATTTCATTTAGCATAATGCTCTCCAGAAACACCCATGCTGTTGTGAAGGTTGGGAGCTCCTTCTTTCTTTCAGCTGCATAGAATTCCATTGTATAAATGTACCATAGTTTTGATCTACTCATTTACTGATGGGCACTTAGGTTGCTCCCAGCACTTGGCTATTGTAAATTGTGCTGCTATGAACATCGAGGTGCATAGGTTCTTTTGGATTGGTGTTTCAGGATTTATAGGTTGTAATCCCAGCAGTGGAATTGCTGGGTCAAAAGGCAGTTCCATTTTTTAGTTTTCTGAGGAAATTCCATATTGTTTTCCACAGTGGCTTCACAGGTCTGCATTCCCACCAACAGTGTGCTAGGGTTCCCTTTTCTCCACAACCTCTCCAACACTTGTTATTTGTTGCTTTGTTTATGATGGCCAATCTGACTAGTGTGATATGGTATCTCATTGTGGTTTTAATTTGCATCTCTCTGATGGCTAGTAGTGTTGAACATCTTTTCATGTGTCTCTGGGCCCTCTGTATATCCTCCTTGGAGAAATGTCTATTCTGGTCTTTTGCCCATTTTTTCATGTGATCGTCCCTGGTGTGGAGTCATGTGAGTACTTTATATATTTTGGAGATAAAAACGTTGCCCAAGGTATCATTTGTAAATATATTTTCCTTTAGGATCGGTTCTCTTTTCATTTTGCTGATGTTTTCCTTAGCCATGCAGAGCTTTTTAGTTTGATGTAGTCCCATTTGTTTATCCTTTCCTTTATGTCCCTTGCTCTAGGGGACATATTGGCGAAACTATTTCTGTATGGAACATCTGAAATTTTCCTGCATATTTTCTCCTCTAGGATTTTTATGGTGTCATGATTTATAAGTTTTGATATGTCCTATTTTGCTTTTTATTTGTCTCTATATGTCTTTTGATCTTACCTTTCATTTCTTCTTTGACCCAGTCATTTTTAGTAGTATGTTGTTTAATCTCCTTATATTTTTTGTTTCTTTTTTACTTCTATTTGTCTCTTGATTTCTAATTTGAAAGTATCATGGTTAGAGTATATGCTTGGAATAATTTCAATCTTTTTAAATTTGTGGAGGCTAGTTTTGTGACTCACCATACAGTCTATCCTTGAGAATATTCCATGTGTACTGGAGAAGAGTACATAATCTGATGTTTTATGATGAAAGACTGTAAATGTCAATTATATCTATTTGGTCTAATGTGTCCTGTAAGGGTGATATTTCTTCATTGATTTTTTTGGATGACCTATCTAAAGTTATCAATGGAGTATTTATATCCCCTACCATATTTGCATTTTTGTCATTTTCTCCCTTCAGTTCTGTTAGTAGTTGTTTTATATGTTTGGGTGCTCCCTTACTGGGTGCATATATATTGACAGATGTTATGTCTTTTTGATGTAGTATTGTTTATCATTATAAAATGTCCATCTTTGTCTCTTGTTATCTTGAAATCTGTTTTGTCAGATATAAGTATGGCTACACCTGCTTCTCTGTGGATAATCTTTGCTTGGAGAATTATTTTCTTCTCTCACTTTAAGTCTATCTTTGTCTTTGCAGCTTAGATGTGTCTGCTGAAGGCAGAATATGGTTGGGTTTTGTTTTTTGGTCTAGTTTGTTACTCTGAATTTTTATTACTGAATTCAGTCCATTTTCATTTAGTGTTATTTTTATTATTTGCATGAAGAGGACAAGTCTTGCCCATGTTTCATTCCATTAGCAGAAAATTATCCTGTTTTTAAAAAGTGATATGGATGGGATGGGTTTGGGATATTGCAGAATGTAGCTTAGACATGAAAGGACTTGGTGCAAACCATCCATGATTTCAGCTTCATGTGGCCTTGGTGTTTAAGAAGGCAGAACTCAGTCTCCTAAACTTTCTCTTTTTCACATTTGCTATTAGAAGAATTTACCAGGTCTTTTTAATCATTGAATTTTTTGGGACTCATGTATGCTGATTTCCTATAGCCATTTTAAATTTTGTTTTCTGGTATCTCATGCCTGCATTGGTTCTTTTCCTTTCTGTATCTGTCTTTTGTTTTTGTTTGGTGGTATTCCACACTTTTTCTTCTATTTCTTCTTTGTTTAAGTTATGTGTTTCTTTTGAGTCTTTTTGTGTGTGGTTACCATTAGGTTTGTGAAAAAAAGTTTCATATATATAGCAGTCTTTGTTCTTTTGAATGCATCTGATCACCCTTTTCCTTTGCAAATTCTGACTTTAATTCCAGCCCATTTAATGTTTTTGTTGTCATAAATTATCCCTGTTTATGCTGTTTGTTCATGATCTTTCTTGTAGTTTTGGGACCATTTGTTCTTTATTTTGGGTAGGATAACCCTCATGAGTGTTTATTGCTATGGAGATCTTCTTGTGGTAAATGCTCTCAGCTTCTGTATGTGTGGAAAAGTCTTTATTTCTCCTTCATATTTAAAGGATAATTTAAATTGCTGGTCCTAGATGGATAGTTCAGTTGAATGGAACATCATCCCAAATGCCAAGGTTGTGGGTTATATTCCCAGTTAGGAAATATACAAGAAACAACCAATGAGTGCATAAAGAAGTGGAACAACAAACTGATGTTTCTTTCTTTCTCTCTCTTTCTCTTCCTCTCTTTCTCTGAAATCAATAAATAAAAATTTAAGACAAATTAAAAATTAAGGGTAACTTTGCAGGACATATTATTATTGGCTGGTAATTTCTCTACTTCAGTAGTCTGAATATTTGGTTCCAATCTCTTCTAGCTTATAGAGTTTCTTCTGAGACATGTGATGATAACATACTGGGTTTACCTTTATAGATTACATTCTTCTTTCCCTTCTTTCCATTGAGAATTATTTTTGTCATTAATTTTTGACAATTGTAATACAATGTGCCTTGGAGAAGGCCTTTTTGCATTGAGGTAATTAGGTGTTCTGTTTGATTCATGGATCCAAGGATCTAGCTCTTTCCATAAGTTTGGGAACATCTTGTCAACTATTTGAATTGGCTCTCTGTTCCCTTCTCCCTCTTTTCTTCTTCTGGTATGCCTATTATTCTTATATTGCTCTTTCTGATGGAGTCAGATAATTCCTGTAGAGTTATTTTATTTTTTTATGCTCAAGTCTCTCTTTCCTTCCCTCTGCATCATTTGTAGATTTCTTTCATCAATATCACTAATTCTTCCCTCCACCTGGTGAGCTCTATTTCCTATGCTCACTACTTCTTTCTTGATCTCTTTTATTGAGATTTTCATCTCTAGAATTTCTGTTTGGTTCTTTTTTAAAGCTTCAGTTTCTTTGGTTATGTACTCATTTTTTTCACTGATTTGGTCCCTGAGTTCATTAAACTGCTTATTTTTGTTTTCTTGTGCCTTGTTGAGGTTTTCCAGAACTGCAACCTTGAATTCTCTGTCATTTAAATTACATATTTTCATGTCTTTAAGTTCATTATCTGGAGATTTTTTATTTTCTTTTGAGTTGCCTCATTACCTTGTCTATTCATGTTGTTTGATGGATTCCTTCCCTGTCTAGGCATCTATGCATGAGTGGTACTTCTCTAGCATATTAATGAGATGAAGTCTTTTTATGGTTTTCCAGCAGGTGGTACTGAATCACAAGATTTTTGTGTGTGTGTGTGTGTGTTTTTTTAGCTCTTTTGCACTTCTCTGGCTTTCCAGATCTCTGCAGGGTGATAGAAAATGGCCTATTTCCTGGGAATGTGGACACTTCCTCTGAGATCAGGCCATTTTGTTCTCAGGAGACCTACCCTACAGGGGAATGCTGTGGGTAATGAGACTTCAAATTTGTAAAAGCCCGGTGCTATTTCCTGCAGCCAGACGCTGGCAGCAGTGTAGTTTTGATATGTGGGGGCTGGATTAAGCCCCCTCCTTTGTTGCTTTGCATTCCCAGCTATGACAACCAGAGGACCTGTGCAGTGTCCCCTTTGCACATTCACCCAACCCTCTGAATAGTTGCAGAGTGCATCCTTTGCTCAGAAAAAGTTTTCCTGTAGTACCATACTTTGGGTTTACAGATAATGCGCTCTACAACCTTATATAAAGGGGGAGCGGGGAGGGTTCTGTGAAGTTAAGGGAAGGCAGCCAGGCTCAGTGATGACTTTGTTTCTCTTTCTGGAATACTGATTGTCAGACAACCATGGCCATACCTCTGGGCTTCACCCTTTTCCAGGTCAATGGGATCAGCTGTCGCTCATACTGCCTACTCCTGCAGGAATGCTCACTGAATCTCTTTGCTCCTCCAAGCTGAAAGGAATGCCATCTGCAACCTAGTTCTTCTCATTTGGACTGAGCCCTGCAGTAAACTCTAGGCTACAGGGCTACATCCATGGTTTCTTTGAGCTCCTTTTCCTTCTCACCTCCCCAATTCACTCCCACTTTCCCACTTTAGAGGTTTCAATGCACAGATGTCTCAGTTGTGTTTGTGTCTTGAGCAGGGAATCCTTTGGTGAATTATAGTTGTTCAAATTACTTAAATTTTAAGGGGAGAGACCAAGGATATCTCTCATGCCACCATTCCTCTCACTTTGTTTCTTCTTTACAATCTGAGGACCAGTCAGCATTGCCTCCCGGGTAGACCCTGGGAAATGCAAAAGTTATATTACAAGACCATACCATATTGCAATTTGAACACCTTAAAAAGGTCAGCATATCTAATCCCTTCTGCAGATGAGGGTTCCGACAATTGTGATACTTCCCTAGTTAGGCTCAAATTTGGCTTCAGGATCGAGAATAGGAAAGTCTAGCTAAATTAGCATTAGGAATACTATCTTCTTTTTAACTCTTTCCTTCTTTAATCATCATAATCCTCATTCTTTATCATTCCCAAGACAAGCCACAGTCCCCATATCCATGCATACTTTCATAACTATCAGGATTTGATTGGATAACAGTTTCTTCCTTCCTCTGTTTTCCATGGTAACAGGCATGAATTTCACAAGCCTTCTCTTTCCCAAAACTAAATTAAATTTAAAAATCCTACTTGCATTTCTCTAATCACTCATTTATTTCAGTATGTGGGAAAACAGAAGGCATAGCCTCTTTCTGTGCCACAAGGAGGCTAAAAGGTTTGAATCTACCAGGGATAAATGATCAGTAGTTTCTATGCATCACAGATCCACACCTACAACTAAAAACTGCTACTCCTAAATTCTTTCTTTCTCCTAATTAACATTTATCGTCCCACAACACTTGCTTTTACAGCATGTGCTTTAATTCTGTTTAATAGAAATCTCATTATTCCTGATATTACAGTACCACTATGTCTCTTCTATGGGATTGTTAGTTCCTTGAAGTGGGGCAATGACTTAGTTACCATTATGTTTCTAGCCTTATGAACAGTGTCTGACACATGGAGGTGTCAAAAAATGTTTGTTGAATTGACAGTCTAGACATTTAAAAATTGGTCTGTTTACTGCAAACCAGCATAGTGCTAGATACCACAGTGATTTTGTAAACAGCATATATGAAACCTTGATAATAAATTCATTCTTTAAATTAAAAAATATAAATGTCAAATGTCTATTATGTTTTTGGTATTAAGGAAATAGCAGGTGTTTTAATAATTTTGACTGGGAGTGATGAAACACATTTAATATAGATGCTATATCATATTCTGGGCCTACACAACATTACTTTGTTATTGACTAAGCTCCTGCTTTATACTTATATAGTAACCTCAACTAAAATGAGCAAAACTCCAAGAGTAAATATGTAATTCTTTCCTGTAGATCTATTCCTTTCTAGATCCCCCAACATACCCTTAAAACTCAGCTCTGATGTCTCCCCATACTTCCCACTATATTGCAACAGAATAGGACTCATTTACCTGTTATGGGTGGGGAACACAAAATCAAGGAAGACTTTCTGGAAGAGTTTAAGCTGTACCTTGAAGAATAAATAGAGGTGAAAGGAAAAAACAATCCATAAAGAGATATTGGTAAGAGCAAAGATATAAAAAATGTAGGGAAGTAGTTACCAACTTTACTTCGAATTGTGATTAACTTTTGTGATTAGGTCTCCTGACACCCTCTCTGTCTCCAGGGATTTTGATTAAGGGGGGATTTTTTAAATCATCACCAATCTCTTCTACACTCTTGACCAATTTTAAGTTTTCCATTTTGGTGACATTCTCCATGCTGTTTTGTAACAATAGACTATCCATTTACTTCCCCTCTTGCTAACCAAGCCAGACCCATTAATAACACAGCACCATTCTCATCTCTTTCCAAAAGCTTTCTGGACTGAAAATACTAAATGTCTGTCCTCTAATGTTATGAATTCTGATCTAAAGCGCTGACTAGTCTTACTAAGCATATGGAGACTAGTCTCAACAGTTTATTCTAGAGAGTGAAAGTAAAAGGTTGAGGAAAATCCAAACTTCTTTGAATTTCTCATATTGCTTTGCATAGTCTGTAATGCATAGCATATACTCAGTAAATATGTATTAAATAACTTTTGCCTGATGTGTCAGATTGACCTTAAATTCTTTTCTCTTGTTTGGAATGTGGAGCTTTAGATCCTGAGTACATGTGCAATCATACGAATTTCAATAATACAAATTAAATATGATAAAAAGGGAATGAATGAACGCATACTATCTTACAGCTTGAGTCTTGGACTGAATAGTTTGTGATGGATTTAAAACATTTTTATAGAGGATTCCAAGATGGTGGCATGGTAGGATGGAGCAGATTCTACTTCTCCCACACCCAGGGAAAAATCCTAGCCATTCTAGGTAGGAACAGAGCAAAGAGCCAACATTATCACGACATAAATGAAAATAGGAGATCACAAATTGTAGCGGATATTGAAAAACCCAATGGTAAGGAGATTACGTGAATCAGCACGGGTACCAGGGAGGTTGCAGCTCCAGGCCCTGCGCGCTGGGGTCGACTGTGGGGTTCCTGGGAGAGAGCTGAGTCATCCGCTCCCTCCCTGACCAAACAAGGACTGAGCAGCACTGGGGGAGGCCAGTTTACCAGAGGGCACAGAGACAGGAGTGAGGATGAAGAGGCACCCACACAGGGGCTGTAAGCACCCATGAAAAGCCCTGGTGAAAGTGTGCAACCCACCTGGTGCATCCAAAGACACCCGCCTCTACGCCCGTGCCCCCAACCCGGAGAGAGCGTGGTTTGGTGGAAGTCTCGGAAACTGAAGAATTGAAAAAGGAAAAGGCACGGGTGCTCCCCGGGAACTATGATGCCCAGGCTGTGAATTTGGGGGAAGTGGGTGCCCCTAAGGATCCAGAGAGTGCACACCTATGAACACGGAAAAGGCGCGGGCGCTCCGTGGGACATAGGAACACATGGCGGTGAACTCCCAAGGTCGCACATAGTTGCAACCAGCCCTCACACACAGATCCCTTCCAGGAAGCACCAGGCGGTCTTGGGGGAGAACGCGCGCCTACAGTACGAACAGTACCTCAGAGGCTGACTGAGTGCTGAACGGGAACAGAGAAAAACTGTCTCCAGTCACCCCTCAGTGTGCTGAAGACAGCTAGAAAAACCGGTTTGGCCAGTCTGAAACCAACAATAGGTGTTTTTGTTTTGTTTTGTTTTGTTTGTTTTTTGTGTGTTTGTTTTTGTTTTCTTTTAATTATTTTAAAGTAACCTTTCATCTTTTAATTCGTATTATTTTTTGATCTATCAATTCTTTATGCTTATCTTTCTGTCACCCAAGTCTTGACCCTTCTCCCCTACTTTCCAAATTTATCTCTTCTTCTTCCTTCCATCGTCTGCTTAGTTCCTTCCTTTTTTTTGAACCTGCAAGTAATTGCATAATTGTATTATCATTATTTCATTATTTGTACACCTTTTATTTTTACAGTATTTTGGTATTCCTCTTTTTCTTGTATAGACTTCCTTGCTTGGCTGATTATATTGTATCATTTGATAGGTTTCCCCCCTTATCTCATTCATAGTTTATTGCTAACATACTGTCCTTCATTTGTGTTTCATTAGTACAATACTCTCTATTCTTGAGTACAAGACTCAATACTCTCTATTCTTCTTATCTAGATTTCATAGATTCTGTCACATGACTGTTGCTTTAATATTACTGTAAATAATAGCTATACCATACAATTGTAAATACTTCCAGATCTTAGCCCACTTCACAGTTTCCTGAACTCTATTACTGTAGCGGTTAACTCTATTCTCTCACACACTTCACCTATTTACTACTCTTTATTCTCACCCTACATCAGAATCTGACTTCCCACATCTTCACTGCATTCTAGAGCCAAATCACAATCATTTCCTTCCCAACAAGAGACTTACCTTCTTTCCATGCTTTCTAAAAAGTGGCTAGTGGGGTGAAAGATCACGGTTAACCCTATACATAGCCAAAGAATCTCCTATCTCCTTTCTACTGTCTGCTACTGTAAATATCATAGAATACTCTCTTGCTGTCTTAAATTATTTTCCCTTACCCCTCC
>CM052552.1:16647781-16700487 GCA_028533065.1 Trachops cirrhosus | reverse complement strand
TCTCCAAGATATATGAAGAACTTACATGACTCCACTCGAAGAAGACAAGAAACCCAATTAAAAAATGGGCGAAGGACTTGAACAGGCATTTCTCGAAGGAGGACATGCAGAGGATCCAGAAACACATGAAAAGGTGCTCAATATCACTAGCTATCAGAGAGATGCAAATTAAAACCACAATGAGATACCACTTCACACCGGTCAGAATGGCCATCATAAACAAAGCAACAAACAACAAGTGCTGGAGAGGTTGCGTAGAAAAAGGGACCCAAGTGCACTGTTGGTGGGATTGCAGACTGGTACCACCACTGTGGAAAACAGTATGGAACTTCCTCAGAAAACTAAAAATGGACCTTCCCTTTGATCCAGCAATTCCACTGCTTGGACTATATCCTAAGAACCCTGAAACACCAATCGAAAAGAACCTATGCATCCCAATGTTTATAGCAGCACAATTTTCAATAGCTAAGTGCTGGGAACAACCTAAGTGCCCATCAGTAAATGAATGGATCATCAAACTATGGTACAGGTACATAATGGAATTCATGCAGCCGAAAGAAAGAAGGAGCTCATACCCTTTGCAACAGCATGGATGGAGCTGGAAAGCATTATGCTAAGCGAAATAAGCCAGGCAGTGAAAGACAAATACCATATGATCTCGCCTTTAACAGGAACCTAAACAACAAAACAAGGAAACAAGTAAAATATAAGAAAAGACACTGGAATAGAAGACAGGTAGTCAGTGACCAGAGGGGAGGGAATTTCAAGGGAGAAGGGAAGGGTTTACAGGAACAAATATAGAGGACACATGGACAAAACTAGGGGGGTTGGAAATGGGGGAGGAGGGGAGGGATGGGTGGGTGGGCTGGAATGGGAATAAAGGATAGAAACTGTACTGAATAATCTAAAATAAAAAAATTTAAAAAAAGTTGGACAAATGTAAGAGAAGCCATAGCAGAGTGGCAGGATCGTTTATATATGTATTCAACTATATGTTAGTATACCTACTTAATACCATAGGAAGCTGAAGAATTTGGGGGAGGATACACATGTAGTAATAGAGCATTGATAGTTAAATAAATTACAGTATTAAATTTTTCAATACGTTGTTCTCAAAAAAGAAACATTTTTATGAAAGATTTTCTGGCCAGGAGAAATCATCATCTCTATAGTAGTGATTTCCTAATTTTTCTTATCTGAGTTGTTAAATCCAGAAAGCTATGGCAAGTACATGGGTGTGTGTGTGTGTGCATGCATGTGCACACGCACACATGCAGATATTGTCTTTGCATATTGAAAACATTACTAAAGTGCATTTTTATATTATCTTGCTCTATAATTTCTTACTTCTTTAATAAAATTCACAACCAGGAGCTCATGCCTTCCATTTTATTATTTTGTTTGATATCACCTTTGAGGGTGAGAGGAATTCTTTTGTATTTTCAAAAATTTAATATTTATTCTTTATTTTTGAGGAGAGGGTAGATGTTTGTTGAAGGAAAAGAAATAATTCTGAGTCAGAATTCTCAATCAGTGTAAGGGAAATATGTGGTAACCCCTTTAATTTTTTTATTAGGGCCAAAATCCTGAATGGTTTTTATATCTGTTTGTAAATCACCCTCTCACTAGAAGTTTGAAAGTTGGTATTAGAATCAAGAGCAGGTTTCAGCCCTGACTGGCAGGGCTCAGTTGGTTGAGTGTTGTCCTGCAAAGAGATAGGTTGTTGGTTTGATTCCAATTTAGGGCACATGCCTGGGTTGCGAGCCAATCCCTGATTTGGGCGTGTGAGAGAGGCAACCAACTGGTGTTTCCCTGCCTTTCTTTCTCCTTCCCTTCCTCTCTCTAAAAATAAATAAATAAAATCTTTAAAAAATATTCAAGTGCAGGTTTCATCCACCAGTGTCAAAGTTTCTATTGCATCTTTTTTGGTACAGGGATCTCTGTGACTATATGGTTTCCCCCACCTTTTGGGCACATGGTAAGATTGTCTTTAGATTATTGTATATGAGCAGATGTGATATGTGTCCCTTCAGCATGGTTGTGTTTAGTTGCTGCACTCTCCTCTCCAGACTTCTCTTCCACAGATGACAAGATTGTGCAGGCAGGTGTTGATATGCAAGTCTAATAATAAGCCATTACATAGGAAACAACCAGCCTTGAGAGTTACCTTAACCTATAGTGTATTTTGCATGACTGAAATATAAATAAATCTTGGCTGTTGGAAACAACTGAGACTTAAGGATTATTTGTTATTTCAGTATAGAGTATCTTTTCCCACTATAAGGATCAAAGAAATATTGTTTGTGCCCTGATGAGGATCACTTTCAGTCAAAGAAACATAAGTTATTTTTCCATTTGTCTGCACTAGTTCACTTATTTAATCCCTAAACTTCATGAATTATGAACAATGTCATGTTCTTAATATAATAATTACATCCTATACTTAAATGAAAACTTTTTCCTTCTGAGTTGTGTTTCTTTTCTTTAACTTCATTCCTTTCACATCTGGCACATAGTAGGCTTCCAAGAAATATTTACTCAACTTGATGTACTATGAGAAAATCTTATTCTAAGGAATCTGGCTCTATGTGACCAGGTTGATCCTTGGAAAAATTGAAGTATGAATGAAATTTGTAACACTGTAGCCTCTCCTCTACTCTCTATTTGCTAAATCATCCTCTCCTTCTCTGCCTTCTTTCTCTACCAGTCACCAAATATTAATGCTTATATAATGTCAAAGTTTCTCTGGTCAGGAAAGTCAGTTGATAAGTTCAATAACAATAAGGGAGAAATGAGTTTATGTGTTCCCTTTCCTAGAGAGAGTTGCAGTCTGTTAAGTTAGAGCAGTGGTTCTCAAAGTGTCGTGCCTGACTGGTACAGGTAGCATCAACAGTATCTTAAAAGGTGCTAGAAATCCAGGTTGGGGACTTTACCATAGACCTATCAAATCAGAAATTCTGAAAGTAAAGCCAAGTTATCTTTTTTTAATAAAGTAGTTTTAATAAGCCCTCCAGGTGATACCATGATGCTGACACACTAAAGTTTGAAAACTTAATGTAGAAGTTAGAGTTACTCATTGTAGAACTTAATGCACTATAGTATATGAATGCTATGGGTAATAAATTTGTGTTTGGGAACTTCTCAATCTTCCTTGCAATATCATCATTATGTGGATAGGAAATTACCTATGTGACCTGCACACTTAGATTCTGAATTCAAGTCAAGGCATGGCTTTCCATATATCTAACCTTATGTGTAGGTAGAATAAGTTACAGTGTAATGAACATAATTTCAGGACTTCTAGAAAAAGATGAAGATTTAGATTTACTGCTTGTTGTATTCCCAGGCATTTTGCCATTAGAAATACATTTCATAGCTTCCTATGAAATGTTAATAATGTTAAGATGAGTATACTTTCTACCACTATCAACAAATACTCTGCTGAGAATTGAATCTATGGAATTGGCCACAGGAGGACATCTGGAAATAGGAGATAAGCTGAAGACAAATATTACTAACTGGAGAATTCTGATCTCATCTCTGTGCACCATACTTAGTGATGTTGCCTTTTCTTCCTCACTGTCAGCCTGAAAGCTCCATGTAACGTCCTGATCTGGACATATTTCCTATACCTCTCATTTGCCAGTACTTTTTGAAATAAACTCCAGTACATTTGTAACCCTTTAGTAGATACAAAATACAGAAATATAAAGAAATGTTTACCCTGGCTAGTGTGGCTCAGTGGATTGAGTGCTGCCCTGCAAACCAGAGGGTCACTGGTTTGATTCTCAGTCTAGGGCATGTGCCTGGGTTGTGGGCCAGGTTCCCAGTAGGGGGCTCATGAGAGGCCACCACACGTTGGTATTTCTCTCCCTCTCTTTCTCCCTACCTTCCCCTCTCTCAAATAAATAAATAAATAAATAAATAAATATTTTTAAAAAGAAATGTTTATATTCCAGTAATAAAAATCATATTAACTCTAGAGAATAGGGCAAGAGTATAGTATAGGTTTTCTACTAGAAATGGACAACAGTTATTTGAAATTGATATTACCACATCCTGTGCTGAGCAATCCCCAACCCACATGCTTCAATCAACCCACAGATCACCAGCAGAAGGTAAGTTAAAGTTAAAAAGAACTTAAAATTCTAGAGACTAAATGCAGCTGACATGGCCCTTAGCCTACAGTTATTCCAGTGGATAAGCACTAACATATTGACAGCACAGGTGCACAACATACAATTAAACAGAGCAATACTGCATGTACTTATCTCTGGCTCAAATATTTTAAAAACTTTAAATACTTTAAAATTTACCATTTACAATTTCAAATGAGTTTCAGCAATCTGTACATCTCTAAATATAATTAAATCATTTATTTTGGGTATTTGGTGTAGTTCATCAGAGAATGGTCACATGGAGACTTGGAACTCTATCATTTAAAGGGTCTGATGCCAAAAAGCCTTTGTAATTCTATGCATAGCACACTAGCTATATCCAAGCACAGAAATATACATATGACAAACATTTGATTGCTAATTTACTTTGATAAGCATGGGAAAATGCAAGATACTTCAAGGAATTTTTCTTTTTATTTTGGAATGAGGGAATGTTAAGACAACCAATATTTAGTGTCAGATAGCAAACCTAGTATAGAAGCTCTTTTACAAAACACATACTAAATAAGGAATATCAACTCAAATGTTCATTTAATATTTAAAAAAATCAACTATCTGACTCTTCTAAAAGCCTTGACTTCCTTGGCCCTATACTTCTGAGAGGGCTTGGGTGAAGTTTGGTTATTTACCTCCTGGCCAGCAATTGGATAACTATTGGAATAAATCAACCCAGCAACAACCATTCTGCTATCACAAACCCAGCCTTGGGCATAGTCATTTTCAGAGCTCTGTCGTCTCGAAGCGTGTGAAGTCACTTTTTCTTTGATAAAGATGGGCCAAGGTAGCTGTTTTAGAAAGACTTGCTTTAAAGTTTTCTCCACAAATATTTTCTGCAGCTGACCATAGGTAGGAACTAAATTCCTCTAAAGGACATGAATTTTATTCTCAGCAATCAGTGTTGTTGCCTAAGCCCAGAGTCCAGCTCTGGGGTCCAATGAAACCTAGATTCTGTGCCCTCAATCACACTTAAGTTCCTGGCCTCTGTTGCCCATTGATTGCAGGCAGTTTTTTTCTCACTGACTTCTGTGCATTTGAAAAATTCTCAGTGGGTGAGTATAGGAAGCCATATAACAGCATCAGGTAGTGGGTAATATGCTCTTTTTAGTCTATATGTAAAATACCTCTAGGTTTTGTAATAAGATACTGGACTCCCATTTCTTGTTTTGTGAGTATCCTTAAGTGTCTTGTGGCCTTACTGCCAAATGTGTAGGTAAAATATAATCGACATTTAATGACAACAAGATGTGGTTCTTAGGCTATAACACTGGCTTATTTACCCATATTGACACATGTAATCCCTGGAAACATTTCCTGGCATTTATGAGGCCACTCCCCAATCTTTATCACTATCATGGGAAAAACAAAACAGTGATAAAGACTGTGACTTGTAGTGGTTCAGCTAGGTAAGCCAAAGCTTGCAACTCAGGGCCAATAGCTGCACACATGGTGATGAAAAAGTATGTAAGGGAAAATAACAAAATCTCTAATATTGAGCATGCAGTATAATTGTCACCTGGCTCCTGCCATGCTGAATGCCCTTTGTCCCCTGCTTTAACAAAATCTATGTGTCTGCTATTTTAAAACAACCACTAGTGCTAACAACTCCAGTCAAACACTTTATTCTCCTAAACACCTTTCAAAATAAAAAAAAAACATGAGGGGAAATGTTAATACGGTCACATTAAAGGAAGAAAACATCTAGTCATTTTGCTTCTAGAGCATAACCACTCCTTCATCTAATATTTCTGACTTGAGGGAGCTGGTAGTGGTGCCCCATTAAATCAAAGCAATGGTACAGGAGGTTCCTGTCATGCACTGAACATTCTAGAGGTTTCTGTATTTTTTAGTAGATGAAGTGAACCTGGCATATGATGATGGTTCATGACAGCTGGTGGCCTCCCCTTGTGTTTGGCATGCCTACCTCAGCCACAAATTCAACAGAAAAGCTGCTTGAGACTGGCACTGGGGATAGGGTTAATTATGATTAATGTTATCCAGCTCCCAATTAGAACCTAGATATGCCACCTGGCAAACTCTTCTTTGTTACAAGAACACATAAAAGCAAAATATAAGAGAGAAACTTTCTTTAGCTTTTTGGGGAAAAAAAAACAGTTCCCTCTTGATCTATTATTTCCAATGTCCCATAAGCAAACAATCTTAAATGATAAAAACTAGCTGGTCAAAATAATCACATTCTGACATGTTCTTAAAACCACTTAGAGAGGTGTGATACATAGGAGGGAATAAGTTATCCACTTTCTGGATTTGAGAAATGTGTCCAGCTCTTTCTCAGTCATCCTGGGAACTATACAAGCTAACAGGGTAGTTGCTAACTCCACACACCCAGTCCTTTTTGAATTGGGGTGATCTAGAGTGACATGATCAAATTGTGTTATTCTGTCTGCTTTTATAATATTTACACCAACCCCAAGAAAAGGGTGATATTTTAAACACTGTCTCATTTCCTCCACACACCCCCTTGGCTACTATGATAAACTCATTTGAATAAAAGTGTTAATGGCAGACTGTGACAGTTCATTTCTATTAACAGGTATTTTACAACTTTTTTGATAGGAACTTTTATACCTTAACTCAGAGAAGTAAAAAAAACTTAGAGATTTCAAGTAAGTGCAGTAAGGACTTAGATTAGCTGTATTTTAGAAGAGAGGATTTTTAACTATCTTCTGTAGCTACTTGAGCCAATTATTTAGGAGATTTCCTAACTACCACTCCTAATGTATTATCCCACACTGCTGCAGCCTCCAAGCCCCGTCAAACAGAAAATGAATGAAAGTCAACCCAGAGTTTAACTCTGCATGTTTCACTGTCCAAAGCTTTGAAATTCAGAGTGAAGGAAGAGTTAATTAAAAAAATATATAGTCTAGTATTCCCCACTCCTAGTTTCTTCCTTGCTATTTAAACAGAGACTTGACATTTCTAATTAGGAAGTTTTACATCCAGGCAAGCAGAATTTACCCCCAGCTGGGAAAACATGGCTTAGTAAGAGTTTGACATCAACCCTCATTGATCTGAAGATTATCTCTCACTTCAGACTGAAGAGCCTCTGGGAGACTGGGGAGGGAAAACAAATGTGGGAAAGTTTGTGGAAATGCTCTCTTTGAATTCAGGGTTAGGTGGATAAAGTCTGGCACACAGAGATTTGGGAGCAGAAATCTTTTATTTCTTCCTCCTACTGCATCCACCCCCCAGCTCCTCTTGTCAATATTTCAGAATCTGAACTTACTAAAGGAAGGCAAAGAATTTGTTGATCACAGCCATTGGAAAGATTTTCACATTGTTTTGCCTTCACTGACAAAATGGCTTATTGCTTTGTGGTTTTCAGAGATTTGGTGGAGCTATTACAAGATGTTTGAGTTAAATAGGGGGAGCACTCAGGAAAATGAGTTACCTCAATTTCTCTCCAGGACAAAGTGTATTAGTGGTTCTAACAAATGATTGTTATTGGGAAATTTACCTTCAAGTTGAGAGCTATATGAAGGTTCTCTTTATTGTATTTTAGTTGCTTTCTTCTGTTGGTGTCTTTGAAATGCCAGGATTTTCCATTACCTTATGTCTTCCCTCTGTGGCTTAGGAAAGGGTATGTTATACCCTTTATGTGTATATTAAGTGCCTGTGATGTGGCTCACCTCCCCTACAGGATTTATAATGGCAGGATGTAGCTTTCCTGTACTGGAGTGCCCTCTTTACTAGGGAGAAAACATTGGTCCCCAAACTCCTTAGCTCAAGTGTTTGGGAGCAATTTGGGGAAGTGCAGTCCATGCTTCTTATTCCAGGCCTATCTAGAGGCTACCTTGCTCTTTCTCTGGAACCACCATGCTTTATTACTCATCATACTATCACTATGGGTGGTACTGTGACATAAATGGTTAGCTTTTTGTTGAGATCCACTGCATAACTGTTTTTCAGAGGGCTATAGTCCTTTAAGTGCTAGAACATGTAACACTTCTTGACTCCCAAACCTTAAAATTGTCCTGAGAATTCTTGTCAGGGACACCACATTCAGGGCTCTACTTGATTCACAAGAGAGCTTGGCAGTGTCTTGAGACAGGACTTGTAAGGATTAGATTCCCCTTTGTTTTGGATGAGTTCTTATATGGCCTTCAGAACTGCAGTATTCCTTTTGTTATGTCCTGCTAGAAGATTATCTTAACTTTTATATAGAGGATATGATAAGATTACCATCCTCAAGTCTCAAATAAACCCTAGGATCTTTATGCAAATTGACATAGTGCCTATAGTTCTAGAAAAATATACAAATTTAACCATCATAAGGTCTTACTTAGGCTTAAACTGATAAACACAATAGAATAGGGCCTTGCGACTGCAGTATTTTATAAGTAAACTTTCAGAGATAATGACCTTGACTTTGAGTCATAGCTTTAAAATGTCTAAGGTAATGGAGAGTTTTATATAGAAGAAAATAACACTGAGAGATCTTAGAAGGCTTTAGTGAACCACTTTAAGTAGTTATCCATCTGTACCTCCTACACATAAGATCACCTTGGATCTAGAGGGAAAGAAAGCCATGAGTATTAAATAAGTGAGAGGAATAGTAGTAGCAGATTGGTGCACCAAGAAAGGAGCTGAGGTCATTTCTTGAGGAGCTCAGGGTCAGACATGTGTCAGAGTTCCAGGCAGACTATAGGTCAACATTAGGTGAAAAAGCCAGTGTTTGAACAGTCATGAGAAGAGGAGTTGGGCATGTTCTGAGTAGGGAGCCAGTTACACAAGAACCATGTACTAGAACTCTCAAAGGGCTAAATCTATGACAGGGTCATATCCTTGGAAAATTCTTGGCTATTAAGTGATCTTTTGGAGTTAAAAAAAAAAAACAGAGGAAAGTGGATGGAAAATGTTAGGCAACTAGTTTGGAGCCAGGAATCAGAGACATCCAAACAAGTGAGTCAGATAGAAGACACAATTTAAAGCACCAATGTCATGAGTAACAGCACCAAGTCAGCCTATGAGGTTTGATATATTTTCTATGAAAGGACATCCCATTTTCTGAGTCTAGGTTTTAAAGTAGAAATAATTGAAGGCTGCTGACTAGAGTGGGGAGTGAAAAACTGAAGTGACAGGCAGTTCATGATAGGGCTTGAATTACCTATTTTCTCTCCCTTCCAAAAAGGAAAATATACCTTTGTCTAATGCTTGCTATGTAGTGTGCATTTGGTGAAGGTTGAATAAATAAATCATTATTTTGTGAATATTATAAAGATATTAAGAATAAATTTATCAGCTTTAATCAAAGGAGTTATTTTTTTTAAAAAAACTGAATGCATAAGGACAAGGATCATGTCTAGCTAGTACTCCCACTGTCCAGAACAGTTCCAGGATCATATTAGGTACTAGATGAGTATCTGTTCAATAGGTGAATTTAAATATGTATAAGGGTCCCAGCTGGATCATATGGGCTGAGGCCCATCTTGGCAGTTATTTAAGAGTATTGTACCATGTTCTTGGTATTTGATCTTCTGGTGTTCTGAAAATGTGATAGAGGACAGGGATCACACAGGGTTCTTTAATTTGTAAGTTAGAAGATGAAAATGGTATGCATTTTATCTGGACAGAGAAAAGGGCCTTCTCTCTTGGGCAGAGTGCACAATTAGTTATACTATCTCTA
Source organism: Trachops cirrhosus (assembly GCA_028533065.1). Classification (NCBI taxonomy): domain Eukaryota; kingdom Metazoa; phylum Chordata; class Mammalia; order Chiroptera; family Phyllostomidae; genus Trachops; species Trachops cirrhosus. Next base: position 16,690,665 of record CM052552.1, on the reverse strand, counting down.
AATCCTATAGCATTCATTAGCTTTTGAGGATAGAAGAGAGGATGCTGTGTAGTGGCGTTAAAATATGATTCAATTTATTTAAGTTTGGTTTGTACAGGGCACTTCAGGAATACAGCACTATTGTAAAACATTACATACATGTGGACACAGCATTATGGATCATATTTCAAAGGAATTAAAGCCATTTTATAATGATAACTATATTTTCACATTTCACCTTGGTGGTAAGCAGCATAAATTAACATTTGGAAGAAACAAGTGACATGGATTCAAATTAGGCCTAAATTATCAGTCTAAAATATGCCTGTGCTTTCCCTTCAGGATGGCAGGCAAACTTTATGCACTGATTTCTTTCTCTATTGAAGTGAAGATAAGGAGAGCTGTGGCAGGGGGCAAAACTGTATATTGAGCCAATTGTTTTTTAGAAGCTTCAGCCTTCCTATTTTGTTCCCTTTGCCCCTTGAAGTACTCTTCAAGTTCTCTGTACCCTGCTGATTTCTACCTTCATCCCTTGATTAACCAGAAAATAATTTAATCACTTTACTTTTGCTGCATTCCTTTGATGATAATTTTTCTGCCAGGTGTTGTTTTTACTTCCATTCAAATCAATGGCTATTGAGGAGTTCTGGCCAAGATGGAAGTGTAGGTAGAAATGTTTTTGCTTTTTCACACAACCAAAAGAAGGATAACAACCAATTTAAATACAAGAAATAAACAGAACTGCCAGGAAATCAAACTGCATGGAACTCTGACAACGAAGGAGTTAAAGAAACATTCATTCAGACTGGTAGGAGGGGCAGAGACAGACAACTGCGTGGAGAGGATGAGCAGCAAGATGATGAAGGCTGAGCAGGTGAGGCAGGGGCTAATAGACTGGGCAGTCCCACATTCACACACGGATAAGCTGGGAAGAACAACTGGGGAGTGAGATGGACTGCAAAACCCAGGGTTTCAGCACAGGAAATTAAAGACACAAAATCTGTGGGTGTAAAATTCTGTGGGGGTTGTGAAGGCAGGAAAAACTCTCAGTCTCACAGGAAAGTCTTTTGGAGAGGCCCATGGGGTCCTAGAACATACACAAACACACCTACTTGGGGATCAGCTCCTGAAATGGCACAATCTCATGTGGGAAGTGAGGAAAGTGACAGAAAGTGTGATGAGAGGCGAGCAAATGGCAGTGTTCCCTCTCTGACCCCTCCCCCACAGAAAGCACCACAACACAGCAAAGAGGGTTGCCCTGCCCTGGTGAATACCTAAGGCTTCTCCTCTTACAATGTAACAGGTGCACTGAGACAAAGAAATATAGCCCAAATAAAAGAACATAACAAAACTCCGGAAAAAGCCCTGGTTGGTGTAGCTCAGTGGATTGAGCATGGGTCTGTGAACCAAAGGGTTGCTGGTTTGATTCCTAGTCAGGGCACATGCCTGGGTTGCATCTACAGGTCTCCAGTAGAGGATACATGAGAGGCAACCACACACTGATGTTTCTCTCCCTCTCTTTCTCCTTCCCTTCCCCTCTCACTAGTGATGAGGAGATAAACAACCTATCAGATGCAGAGTTCAAAACACTGGTAATCAGGATGCTCACAGAAATGATTGCGTTTTGTCACAAAATAAAGGAAGAAATTAAGGCTATACAAAGTGAAGTAAAGGAAAAGGTAAAGGGAATAATACTGGGACCCAACAATTTGGAACAAAAGGAAGAAATAAACATCCAACTGGAACAGAATGAAGGAGCAAGAATTCAAAAAAATGAGGAGAGGCTGAGGAACCTCTGGGACAATTTTAAGCACTCCAACATCCAAACCATAGGGGTGTCAGAAGGAGAAGAGGAAGAACAAGAAATTGAAAACTTATTTGAACAAATAATGAAAGAAAGCTTCCCCAATCTGGCAAAAGAAATAGACTTCCAAGAAGTCCAAGAAGCTCAGAGAGTCCCAAAGAAATTGAATCCAAGAAGAAACACACCAAGGCACATCATCATTAAGTTACCCAAGATTAAATATAAGGAGAGAATATTCAAAGCATCAAGAGGAAAGGAGAGAGTTACCTACAAAGGAGTGTCCATAAGACTATCAGCTGATTTCTCAAAAGAAACCTTGCAGGCAAGAAGGGGCTGGAAAGAAGTATTCAAAGTCATGAAAGGCAAGGACCTACATCCAAGATTGCTTTATCCAGCAAAGCTACCTTTAGAATGGAAGGGCAGATCAAGTGCTTCCCATTTAAGGTCAAGCTAAAGGATTCATCATCACCAAGCCCTTATTATATGAACTGTTAAAGGGACTTATCTAAGATATAGAAGAAGATCAAAACTATGAACATTAAAATGACAACAAACTCACAACTATCAACAACTGAACCTAAAAACAAAAACTAAGGAAACAACTGGAACAGGAACAGATTCACAGAAATGGATATTACATGGAGGGTTATCAGTGAGGAGAGGGAGGGAAAGAATGGAGGCAAAGGTACAAGAAATAAGAAGCCTAATTTTTAGGCATAATACAGACAGGGGGAGGTGAAGAATAGTATTGGAAATGGAGAAGCCATAGAATTTATATGTAGGGCCCATTGACATGAACTAGGGGCAGGCTAGAGGGTGGGGAGGTACAGGGCAGAGGGGGATAAAGGGGAGAAAAGGGGGATATTGGGACAACTGTAATAACATAACCAATAAGCTATACTTTATTGAGCATCTACTGCATAAAAGGTAACATCTGGGCAAGATGTGGCAGATATAAAGGCTAATGAGTCCTGGTCCCATCCTCTAGAGAAAATTTACAGTGAAAAATATGGATTTTGGAGATATTATCACATATATGATTAATTACTCTATATGGTTGATGGCATAACTAAAAGTGAGGATCCGGTGTGAGAAATGAAGACTGGGGACATTTCCTTGTGGAAACCCTATATTTATGAAATAGGAGGAGTGAAAAGAGCCCATGACGGATATTGGAGCAAGAATAATCAAAGAAATGTGATAGCGAGATAAGTGCATACTCACTATTTTATCTGTTCCTGAATTCAGGAGCTTTGTTGTATTCATTAGTCTGTCTCACCATAGTAGTTTCTCAAGACATATTTGCCAAATGAATGAATGAATATCACAGAAGGCAATGGTAAAGACAACTAATCACAGGGGATAAATGTTGTCAAATGTGGTCTGAAGTTGAAAAGAATTGCACCTGGGAATGACACTTGATGTGGTGATAAAGAGGTCAATCATTGCTAATTTAGTCAGAGCAGTAACTGTGGAGAGGTGAGAGCACAAATCAGATTAGAGTGATTTGAGTGGTGAATTGGAATTGGACATGAAGAAACAGAACTGACTATAAACTATGCTTTTAATAAATATTTGGAGTAAGGAGAATGGGAATGATGGGATTTTTTTCATAGAAAGGATTTTTCACAATTTCATGCATGTGATAAATATCCATTGATTGTGTACCATTCCTAAGCACTTTGCTGGATGCTATGTTTTAAGTAGAGTTAGATTTGAATGATTTGTAGGTCAAAGAGAAGGAATCGATTGCAAAGAAAAAAGACTGAAAATGTAAGAGGCAGAAGGGCTAAACTCACAGAGTAAGGTTTTAGAGGATGCCAGAAGAGCTGAAAGCAGAGATTCACAGCTTAGTCTTCAATGAGGCGAATATTTCTTCCTTCAAGACAGAAGTAAATATTAAAGGAAAGAAAAGTAAAAATATAGGGAACTTTTGAAGTTAGATCACTGAAAGCTGAAAGGATTTATATGAAATGTTCTTTTACCTTCAAAAAAGCAGATAGAAGAGTTCATTTTTTGAGATAGAAGGCTCGGGGACATTAAGAAAAGTCTACTAAAGGTCGAATACCTTTAGTAGAGGTACCTTGAAAGATTCCCCAAGTAGGCTAAACTGGTGAAAAAATAAAAGCACTGTCAATCAGCTTTGAAAAGTCAACCACTGTTGGACAACAATAATTCATGTAAAAGAGCCCATCATGATATTCACATAACTTTCCCCTGGCATGCTTAGCCCTCCAAGAGTGAGAAAAAAAGTAAATTGACACTTTAATACTATTAATACACAAATTAATTAGGAGTTTGGTGGAAACAGATATATGATAGTTAAAGGATTGATTGTTTTGAGGGTAGTGGTAAGAGAGAACATGATTGAATATTTTTCCAATTTGTTGATCACCTTCTAAGCAAAACTCTTTGTGGTAGATGCTTTTCCTGCATGTTATAGTATTAAGTTTACAGATATTGGGAGTTTGGCTCAGAAAGTTTGCCTAAAGTTTCTCAGATAATTTGAAGGGGAGCTGGGATTCAAATCTCTGTCTCCAAATACCATAAATTTTAAGTCTTTAGAAGTCCAGTAAATTTGTTTCTTTTCTTACTGTTAAAGGGATATTAGATGGGAGTGGTGTAAGGAATTAAGGGTATTTAGTCCTAAAGAGGCTTTTCCTTTATCTCAGAAAGAGTTAAACACTTCCTTCCCTTGTTATTCCTGAAGGTAGTTCTTTTATGCTTAGGGACTTAAGTCAAAGAATAAGTCTGTTCTTATGGTTGCCCTTCTCCTTCCACTTGCTAAGAGTGTTATGTTTTAGAATGCTTCAATTTTGAAGTTAAAATGACCTGAGTTGGAATCTTGCTACATGCTAATTATGAAATCTTGAGTAACTTTTGTAACCTCTCTGAGCTTTAGTTTTCTCTTTTGTGTAATGGAGAAATAACTGCCTCATAGGGTTAAGCAAGATGCTGTCTATCAACCTCCTGGTAGAGTGCTATATTGTTACAGAAAAAGGGGCCAAGGTGGTACACCGATTACTATTACCAAAAGGACCCCCAGGTTCGTTATGTCAGCCTCCTTATAGGAAAGACATCTCTCAATGCCAGAGATTTGTGAAAAGGAAAGGGAATGTTTATTTAATGCTATACAGACTTAAAGTAGTGACCTAATGTCTTCATTAAAATATCAAAGTCCTTTAGGATACCCACAGACGCCCACAGTGCTTCCTTCTCCCCCTGCCCTAATTTGGGGTATCAGAACTCTGGAAAAGAAGCAAACATCTATGTTTCAAGCCGCTGGCATCATCAACTGTGTCGTCGTCCAGGCAGGATCTCTAATTAACCTAAAGCCATATGGCACCTTCTCGTGGCCTACTGGCAGGAGTTCTTTCACCGTTCTTCCAGGCAGTCTCTCCTGCTTCCCAGGCCACGTGGCCAAAGGGAGCACCCCAAAGCCATGTGGTCCTCTGCTACCAGAGCTGTAGGGGTCTGCACTCTGGCAAAACCTCATGGTCCCCTTTTAACCTAAACTGCAGGGAGGGGGTCTTCACTCTGGCAAAGCTGCATGGTACTCTCTCCACTAAAGGTGCAGGGGTCTGCACTCTGGCAAAACTGCGTGGATCTCCCCCTCAATGGCTGCCATGTCTGGGTTTAAATCCCTGCACCAATCTTCCTCTGCAGCCCCATTCCCGACTCCTCCTACAATCAGTTACACCTACCAGCATTCCTGTATTATTCCAAGTTCACTGGGCTGCCATTGTGAGTCTGGGCAGGGGTGACCCCATGTCATGGAGCCAATCTTCTCCAAGCTCCCATGCAGGGGCTGTAACTCAGGGGACCTGCCCCCCAGTTACATCTGGGGGCGGAAGTCCCTTCCATCCCCCTGGCTCAGAGCTTCACCACAGCTATTTAACATATCTATGCAACCAGTTAAAGGTTATAGATATGTTAAGTGACCATGCCTGGATTAGCTGCAAAGCTGAGGCTGCACAAAACAGCCCTGCTTGTTCCTGCTCCATGTGTCCCTTCCCCCAACTCACACCTGTGGGAGAAGGGGTGAGGAATTCCTAATATTTCCTGGACACCTTGAATTCTTGACCCCATTCCAAACCCCTATTTGGGACCCCCCTCTTGGCTGCACCCTGTAATGATATGAGCTTGGTAAATGCCATTGTCATAAAAAAAATCTGTCATCATTACTATTACTTTTTCTAACTTTATTAATACTGGCCTTATTCTCCCTCATTGCTCTGCCCCAGACTTCTTTGATATTGGGGAATATTGCTGGCAGAACTGTGATCATATTCATTTCCAATCACTGAACTCTAAAAAGCAATTCAAAATCTTATGGTCCAGAGTATCAGATTCCTCAGAATATTCTGCATCAAGGCTATTTTTGACTGGACCCTTGAGGTTTGAGGCTGGGACAAGAGAAAGGCTTGGGACTTTGTCTGTTAGTGGGAAAGCACAGGGAAACTTTGTTCTGGAATGAGACAAGGAGGAGCCAGTGTTTGCAGGGTAAATTCAGATTTAGGGGCTAAAATCTGAGACTTGTGTTACCTTTAGTTTATGTAGTGAAGATGATGATTAAATGGGGCCAATATATGTCCACAATGATGTTCAATACCTAAAATTACAAAGAGAAATTAATGAAGGCGATGTCATCACTCTTTACTTTTTAGTCCTTTCTTGATGTGGCCCTTCCCTCATTTCCCAAACTTGTTCTTGTTTCACACTTTACAGTCCATCAGTGATAAGCTGCTTGTCTCTTCTCATACACATTCCACAGTGTTGGTGCTGCCACTATGACTTTGCTCCTGTAATCTGTACCTACTGCACTCCTGTCCTTTTCCTACTGCGCTCCTACTTCTCCATTAAGAATCAAGTTATGTATCCCCTCCTCCAGAGATATGTAGCTGCCTTCTAGTCCCCATTTCCCAGAGCATATTGGGCTGTTCAATATATTGCTCATATCTGCACCATGGTATTTCTAAATCATTTTATCAGTTTGTCTTCTCCCTTTAAACTTTGAGGTCCTGGTGTGTTATTTATCTTTGTGCTCATAACATTTAACATGGCATTTAGCACAAAATGAATATTTAGTAAATATGTGTTTAAAAACATATGAGGTTACACATGGCATAGTAGTAATTATGTAGGTCATTTAATGTGCAATAAATAACAACTGAAAATTGTATTGGATTACAGCAGTGATCTCTCCATATGTTTGCTCAGTCTTCATAGTTTGTTGCTGATATAGCATGACTGTCTGCTCACAACTTAAACAAATTACTGGGAACACTGCTTACAAGGCACACATTTTTCTTTGTAGTCCTTTGTTCTTTAACCTCTGGGGATTTCAGAATTGCTGTATACAATCTAGTTTGGAATAAAATCCCAATGAATTCAGCCTTCTGCAAAACAAGCTATACATATATAATATTTCAATAGACATATTTCATTATATAAGTAAAAGGCAATTTACCTGGTCTCTTTCCCCAATAACTTTCCATTAAGTGGTTCCTTCCTGCAGTTGCTATTTAAAGAGAACTGATGTTCATAACATGAGCTCTGAGACCCTGTGGCTTCACAAAGTGCCTTCTGAATCATCAAAAGAAAGTTCAAGGTCTGTTTATTCTTTGAAAGTTGTCTCATGCAGAATAGTAATTATCAAGTAGAAGCTTAGATTAACCATATCCCTCGACCATGCCAGAAAACAGATTTCTTTAAACAAGTCTGATGACAATAATTGGATTATTGTGTAGTATTTAAATATCATGCCAATTATGACTTCTGTCTTTAAATTCAGGAATCTAGATACTGTTTCTTTTATTTCAGGGACAGTTATTTTAAGGATTAATTAAATGATACCCAAATCATTCCTGAGAAGGGTATTAGATAAGTGTAATACCACCAAGTTAAGTAGGCACCACTTCTTCTAGTCAACATTGAAAAATCTTACAGTTTTCATCAAAGTAATGATGATATTTTCCCTCTTATAGTTAAGGTTGACCATCTCTTGTTTCAGTTGGATATAAAGGTTTGAATTAGTATCCTGTAATGTATGTTTTTCCTCAGCTCTATGAATGACTTTTTATTATGTTGTATATTGGAGAGAAATGAACACCTCCTAATTAAATGTGCATGACTCCATATAACAGGTTAATGTCATTTTTAGCAGTCATCTGAACCCTTGGGGTAATATAAACCAAGCTGCAGGTGACTCCCTCTGGGAGGACAGTTTTTTTTTTTTTTTTAAGAATTGTATATGGCCTGGCCAACAACCCAAATTATATCTACTTAAGTGTCCATAGTACAGGCAGTTTACATTAAACAGATTTTTCTCTCAGAAACTGGAATGAGGACCAGAGATTCTAACTACTTTTTTGGGGACACTCAAACTGAGATGATAATGTGAGACTGAGGCTGGAGTGGCCTTGTTTAGGCTATGTACACATGGAATAGAGAAAGCCAGAAGGAGAGAGAGAGAGAGAGAGAGAGAGAGAGAGAGAGGGAGAGAGAGAGAGAGAGAGTGTTATGGACTGTTTCCTAATTTTTTTGTTTCCCCAAAATTTATATGTTAAAGCCCTAACCCCAGTGTGATGAAATTTGGAAGTGGAACCTTTTGGAGATAATCAGATTTAGGTGAAGTCATAAAGGTGGATGTCTCATGGTGATATTAGTATCCTAATAAGAAGAAGGAGGGACCAGAGTTTTCCACCATATGAGGACAGAAGGAGAAGGCAGACACCTGTAAGTGAGAAAGAAGACTCCCACCAGGAAGCACATTTGCCAGTACCTTAATCTTGGACTTCCCAGACTGCAGAACTGTGAGAAATAAATGATGCTTAAACCACCCAGTCTATGATATTTTGTTAAAGGAACAAAAGGGTGGGGGAAGAGAGGAGAGAGAGAGGGGTGGGGGAGTGGGACTGTTTGGCTCTCTCAAAAGAAGGGATATTTGTTGCGATCAGTTTTGTGGTTCCTAGTTTTTACCTATGCTCTGTAACCTAGGGTCTCTGGCATACTCCTATATTCTTCTAAAAATTCTATCACTTTTTTTTGTTTTGGCAAGTTTAATTGACTTTTTATTCCTTGCTTCATTATGAAGATAATCACTTGATTTTGATCTTGATTTACATAGATAAAAAACAAAGTGATAATTCAAATATATATATATTTAAAACTGGACAGATATTTTATATTGGAAATTTGCATGTTTACAAAGATGATATAAATAGTGGCATTAATGCATGAACCATTATATTAAAAGAAATGTTCAATTAGCTTTTTTACCTTACCATTATTTAGATTATACTGATTTTTTCCACATTTTAAGGGATTACTGCATCTTCAATCTCAAAGCAGTGGGACAGCATTTTACATAAATACACACTCATTGTTACCCCATTTTCACATTTTTTGAAATATTTTACTTTTTTTATTTTTTAGAGAGAGGGGAAGGGAGGGAGAAAGAGAGGGAGATAAACATTGATATAGTCAACTAATATTTGACAAAGGGGGTAGAAGCATAAAATAGAGTAAAAATAGCCTCTTCAACAAATGGTGTTGGGAGATCTGGACAGCTACATGCAAAAAAATGAAACTGGATCCCCAAAACTTACACCATACACAAAAAGAAATTCAAGGTAGGTAAAAGACTTAAATATAAGTTGTGACACCATAACAGACCTAGAGGAGAACATAGGCAGGAAAATCTCAGATATTCCATGCAGCAATATTTTCACCAATTTGTCCCCTAGAGCAAGGGACATGAAAGAAACAATAAACAAATGGAATCAAAAAACACATGACTCCACTCCAGGAAGACAAAAAAACCAATTATAAAGTAGGCAAAAGACTTTAACAGACACTTCTCCAAGGAGGACATACAAAAGGGCCCAGGGACATATGAAAAGATGCTCAGCATCACTGGCCATCAGAGACATGCAGATTAAAACCACAGTGAGATGCCACTTCACACCAGCGAGAATGATCATCATAAACAAATCAACAAACAAGTGTTGGAGAGGATGTGGAGAATAGGGGACCCTAGTACACTGTTAGTGGGAATGCAGATGGGTGCAGCCACTGTAGAAAACAGTATGGAATTTTCTCAGAAAACTAAAAATGGAACTGCCTTTTGACCCATCAATAGCACTGCTAAGATTATACCCTAAGAAGCCTAAACTCCAATTCAAAAGAACCTATGCACCCTAATGTTCATAGCAGCACAATTTGCATTAGCCAGGTGCTAGAAACAACTGAAGTACCCATCAGTAAATGAGTGGATCAAGAAAGTGTGGTACATTTACATGATGGAATACTACACAGCAGAAAGAAAGGAGTGCCTACCCTTTGCAACAGCATGGATGGAACTAGAGAGCATTATGCTAAGTGAAATAAGCCAGGCAGTGAAAGACAAATACCATATGATCTCACATATATGTGGAACCTAATCACCAAAACAAACAAGCAAGCAAAATATAATCAGAGACTTGATATTGAGAACAAATTGACAGTGACCACAGGCGAAGTAGGAGGCAATAATGGGTGGAAAAAGGAGAAGTCTTGTCAGGAACATGCATAAAGGATGCAGGGACAAAACCAATGGGGGGTAGGATCAAGTGTAGGAAGTGGGGATGGCTGGTTTGGGGTGAGTAGTGGGAGGAAAATGGATACAACTGTACTAGAACAACAAAAAAAACCCATCAGTGTGTGTTTGCCTGTCACACACCCCTAACTGAGGACTTGGCCTGCCACCCAGGCATGTGCCTTGACTGGGAATTGAACCAGCGACCCTTTGATTCGCAGGCTGTCACTCAGTCCATTGAGCCGCACCAGCCAGAGCCCCATTTTCATCTTTAATGAAGATATTTAAAGATCATATTGCCTTTATGATTTTAGCACATTGTTGCTAGAGAATGCTGATCTTTAATTAAAAGGTCAGAATCTCTCATCTTCTTCTGGTGACTTATGATTATTTTCATTATCAATGAATTGAATTTGCATTATTTAATAAAGCTGGATTGAAATAATTATTTAATCTCTAGAGCTTTGGAAATATTCATTAATTCTGAAGACTAAGTTGAACTTAAAATATTCCATTCCATTAATATATACCCTATGTTAAATAGCATTGTTAGAAATCTCCAAAGAGTATTTTGATCAGCATCTTTTCTCTCTCCCCTTTGGCCTTTTGAAATCCACATGATGTTGAATTTCTTGGTTCTTAGAACCAAAACTGAAGCCACATTTGAGATTGGAGCTCAACCCATTTTGTTAAAGCAGTATTTCACTTCCTGGGTACATCCCAAGAACTTCATGCCTTCAGACTCTTCTTGACTATTGGAGGTACTGTTTTTTTCTAAGTCATGCCCTCCTCCCATTTCTCTGTATTTTCCATTTTCTACCCTGTGTCTTCATGCAAAATTGTAGTGGCTTAATTCTTATAGAAGCTCTGTTTTATCTGCTGTGATCCTGTGGTAAATCATTTCTCTTAATGATGTCTACAACTACAAATGATTTGACAAATTTTCTATCTTGGTGCAACTGAAATTGAAATTGGAACTGGAATTCCTGTCTCATTGACATGTAATGACTTAACCTATAGAAATATATGATAATGAAAATTGGGGGTTAGCGGTATGAGATGGGCCAAGGTGGGCTCCTGTAGGATTTCCCATGTCACATGTTAAAATGTTTTCTCCTATTTTTAATCCTCGTATAGACTCTGGGAAACAATGATAGAAGTGATCTCATAGTGGTACATGGTACATGAACAAGACTAGAAATGGGGGCAGATGGAAGTGCTCTGCTGTTCTACTCTGAAACTCTAGTAAAATCTTTGTTGTGTGTTATAATTTTATTCATTCATTAATTTAGCAGATCTTTACTGAATATCTACTCTATTTTTCTATGCATAATGTTACCTGCTGGGCATATAATGTTGGTAAAGCACATACTCTACCCTCAAGGAATATGTAGTTATGGAGAGTGAGAGAAAATATACATAGATTTTCATGTTATAATGTTATAGTTTTATTGCTGCTAATAGTAAAAAATAGAAAAAGTACACCTAATCTATGCTTGGGTATTCAGGAAAGACTTCTAAACAAAGTGACTGCTAAGAGAAGTTCTAAAAAATGAGGACTTAACCAGGGGAAGTGTGTGTCTGAGAGAGAAGTGGGGTGGAGTAGAGAAAGTTATGTTGTATGTAGGCAAAGGAGAAGAAAAAGAATGCTGTAAGACTTTGAATTATTTTAGGGTATAGAAATTAATTTGGTAAGTTTAGAGCATAGACTACAAAGGTAGAGATGGACAATAAAAAAAGGAGAAAATGAAACCAGGGCCCAGAATGTGGAAAGGATTTTATGTCTTACTAAGGGGTCTAAACATTAACCTGAGGACAATGGGAGATGTTTGAAAAGTTTTAAAGTAGGAAAGTTACATCATCATTTTAGTTTTCAAACATCATTGAATGTGGAATGGATTTCATTGGGGCAAAGGAAAATGCTGGGAAACTAGATAGAAATCTATTTTTGTTGTCCAAGTGGAGTAGCACTCGCAGCAGCAGTAGCAGTGGAGAGGAAGAGAATCGAATTGATTAATAATATATTAGACCTGACGGGTAGATTTTGAGACCATTCCTATTCAATGCCTATGAAAATACGTATCACAGAGTAGGCATTCAATTACTATTTGCTGAGTGTAACAATCAAGGTGGCTGGGTGAATTCTTCCTATATACTAAACATGGTGTGGGGATAAATAAAGAGAACAGGGAGGAAAGGACCTAGAATTGGCCTGGGGCTCCAGTCATGTTGATAAAATGAAAAGGCCAATAAAAAAAGTTAAAGAAGAAATGTCAAAGAAGTAGGATGAGAACTGTGGAGAAGAAAGAAAGGAAATTGAGTTTGAGGAAGTAGAAACCAAGTGTAAGTTTTTCATTAAAGATGTTTAGTAGTTTGAAGTATGTGAGAAACAGGACTCAAGGGATAGAATGAACCAAGGAAAGGTTATTTTTATTTTTTATTTAAAAAATTTTTATTGTAGTTCAATTACAGTTGTTCCAATTTTCCCCCCATTGCTCTTCCCTCCCTGTCCATAAAGCATAATTTCACCTGGTGAGCTCTATGTTGGACTTCTGATCTCTAGAGCAATCAGATAATCATTTTGTGTTGTTTAAGCCATTAGGTTTCTAGTAACTTGCTGTAGCAGCTATAGGAAACTAATACGAGCATCAACGCAGCTCTGTGCCTTGGAAAAAGGACTACATTTTCTAGTGTAACTGAAGAAACCACAGAGCAAATGAGGCAACAGGGAGATTTTCAGGTATAAAGAGTAAAGGGGCAGTGTGAGATTATATATGAATGGACAGACTCTTTTAAAAATACTGGAATTTCAACCAAATGAATCAGAACTAGCTATAACTCAGACCCAAATGTCAAAGACACACATTTTCCATTATTGGTTGTGATCATTTTATTATGGATTGGCTCTATTTTAAGTAAACATACTATACAATTATCAAAATATTGCAAATACTTAAATTGCTCAGAAAAATTATTTAAACTGCACTTTAAATTCCATGAGGGGAAGGAATACACATGTCTTTTTCAGTATTACTTCCCAGGCTTAGCACAGTGTCTGGTATGTCACAGGTGACCAATAAATATTTGCTAAATGAATGACTAATAGAAAAGGACTCATCAGAGTCTCCAACATATTAAGAAACATTTAATATGTATTTTTATTTACACATAGGTTTTCATGAAAATAGGTTTTGTATAAAAAGGAGGATGGCAGCAACATATTGAACATTTTGGTCTTTGACTCTGCTCTAGGAATAGATGATATAGCAGTAAGCAAAACCAAGTGCCTACTCTCATGCAATGTATAGTATTTTTAGGAGATACTGACACTTAACAGATACTGTAACAGTGGAAAATTGTAACAATGGGGAATTGTAACCTACCCCACCATTCTTTTGACATTGTTTCTGTAAGTGCTGACTCTGACTAATATGTGGCTTATATATGAACAACACATTCATATAAGAATTCTAGGAATTAGTTTCAAAAGATACAGACCTAAATTTTCAAGCGCCCCAGCTATGGGAGATTTTCTGACCTTCAACCATTGGGGCTGGGATGACATGAAGCTGGGATGATGTGAAGCTAGGATGACTAAACCAGGATGATGCACACTGCACCATCACTGTAGTTATTGGAATGGACTGTGCTCATCTGCATGTAGAGAACTTTTCAAACCCTTCCCTTGATCTCTTTGTTCTGTTCCCCATCCCTCCTTATAAAAAACCTCTGCCTCCAATGAGAGGTAGAGATGGGCTTTGAGACACGAATATCCCATCTTCCAGATGACCAGCATCTGCAAATAAACCACTTTACTTTACATCAGCATCTGCCTCTTGAGTATTGGCTTTCGTAGTGGCAGGCAGTTGGACCTGTGTTTAGTTGTAGTACACTATGGGTTCAAAAGTCCTCTATACCACCTAAAAGGAAATGGCATTGTTGATCTAATATTAATAAGATGTAAGTTTTGACTTATTTTCTTTAAAAAAGGAGTTTGTAACCATCAAAATTCTTAAATAGTCCCTCTTTTTATTAGACTCTATCTAGAGCTGGTTCTTTCATAGATCAAAGGAGGAAAACCAGCATTTTTATGTCACTGTGCTACATGTCCTCTCTCTCTTCATCTCTCTCTATCTCTACCTCATCTCTCTCTCTATTTCTCATATACTCACCTAAAATGTATTTACCATTTACTATGTCATGATAAATTTAAATGCACTTTACATCAATTATTTTCTTTTGTTATTTGCATTTTACATATGAAGAAACAGGCTCAGAGATGTAGCAGAATTGCTCCAGAACATACAACTAATAATTGGTGGAGACTGGATTTGAATGTTTGTTTACCACCAGAACCCATCTTGCATGAACTGGCACACCTATGTGTTTAGCTCAATTGACATTTGAAAACATGACCTAAACCTCACCTTTATATTTTAGCAAGCTACAGTAAAACACTCAAGTTGTCAATTTGAATTAGTGTTATACTAAGCCACTCTTTCACCTAATACTGTGCAGAGTAAGGCACACTAAACCAAATTAACCAAACATTCACTAAACCAAATGTTTTGAGGGTATGGCAGGTGTTGAAGGTGTGAAGGGGCACCGGTGCTATTGAGACCAAGTGTGCCAATGGGCTGAGTGTATTAATCCAGAGGATGTTTCCATGAGGTGTCTCACTGAGTCATACCTTCTACTGGCCTCCCCTTCCCTTGTCAGAGACTTCACCTTTGCTTTCACTTGTTGACTTTCTATATTTCATGACCTCATTAACTACCTGATCCAGGTATGTGATGCAGTGCTGTCATTGAAAAAGCATTACAATATGTCCCTGGCCACAAGGAGGGGCTGGGACTCAAGTGTGAGAGACAGCACACCACTTTTAATTAGCTGCAGCTAATTTCCCATAACCTGGATGTAGTTCTGGAGTGCTGCAGCTTAGATCATTTGAATAATAGGCTGCATTGACTGAGATCTCCCATCCCTGATGGGAGTCTGTCTAGTTTGAGCTAAAGAAGCTGATGTGATTAAGTGTGGGGTTTTTGATTAGGTGGACTTTGACAAGGCTTATTTGATTGTGTCAGGCTGGGGTTTCTTGAGGAATTGCCTTTGTCTCAAAATTGAACCACAACTTGACATGTCTGGGAACTTGGGATTTCTGGGCTGTGAGGCTGCAGAAATTAATTTTAATTGGCTAAAAGTAAAGACGGAGGAATTCAGAATAGCACGCAAGCTCCGATTATCTCACCCAACCATTTGTTTTCCTACCATGAACCCTAATTTAAATGACTTCTGAAGGGCCTGTAGATCATTCTAATATTTGCAATGGGCTTGAGAGTTTCAAACATTCCCAGCCAGAGGAGTTTCTTGGCCTTACCGAACAGGATTTATACCTGGGTCATGTTTTACTCAAGCATCTTTAAAAGAGCCTCTAGGCAGGACATCTGCAGCAAAGTAATGGAGAGAGTAAGGGAGTCCGAGAGTGGGCTTGATGTTTATACCATGTGCAACTAATTATTCATTTCACTAACAGCTGTAACATTATGTCATTTCTGCATAGTTAAAGCCTGTGGGACTTGCCATAAAGCTCAAGTTCAGTAATTCCTTAATTATTGCAAGGCTGTATCTTGTTGGCAATTCAAAAGAATTCCCAGGCTCCCTTCCATAAGAAAGTCATAGAGAGTCTTAATATGCTGGAGCATCTCTGTGTACATATTTCTTGTGTTTGGGGATTACTGACCCTTTCACCTTGTAAGAACATACTTGGTGATTGGGGGTGAAAGGAGTTATAAGGGGACTAAATAGCAGTGGACAAAATACAATAAAAAAGAACATACTAAATGCTGCATCACAGTTGTCTGGGAAATCCAGGTCAGTGTTTAACCTCTGACATAGCACTTGGGATACTTTGGGGGAAGAGTGAGGCTCTGTGAGATAAGGAAAGTTGATCTCCTGTTGTACACACCTCTATTTTGAGCAAAAAGTTATTAATGCCACCTCAAAGCTCTTACGTGGACCCAGCTTTCCATAGAACTAATTCCACAATGCCCTTCCACCACCAGCAGCACCTTGCTAATGATACAGAGCCTTAAACCTGATTTTTTTTTTAAAAAAGGGCATGAATATCTGTTGAATGACAACTGTTTCTGGAGAGGAGCAGATGTGATACCCAAACTCAATTTATTGGCTGATTTTATACTAATTGTGTGCCAGATCCATATGCTTTCCCTCTTCTCTGCTATCAACTTATAAAAGGCAAATATCTAAAATAACACAAAAGCTGCAATGACCCATCCAGCATTCTGTCAGTAACCATGTCAGCAAAGGACAAATTGTGAGGGACTGTGTTAGCCTGGGTGATAGTCTCCTAGTATTTCTAACTTGCTGAAATTTGGCAGAAACAGATAGCCAGACATACACACTCTCCCATGCCTCCCTGGCCATAGCATCTTCCTTATGAATTAAAATTAAGAAAGATTAATTATGTTGCTGCTGTAGAGCATGTGGAAGATGGCTGATCCCACGATGCATGTAGAGAAGGTGCTACAGGCCTGTGATTCATTGCTCTGTCAGCAGTGTGACATACACTGTATGAAAATGCCATATAAATGCAAATACAAATATAAACACCACCTTCCCCTCTTGGGTAGTGATAAGGTGCTCATCCAGATGAGACATTACGATGTAAAAACAGAAAGTAATAGTGAAGATGGGAAAAAACACAATATTTCTCAAAGGGAGTTTCCTTTTTAAGAAACTCATTAAAGTGCATGTTGTCCCCCTCCTGGAACCAATTACAATTATTCACACAGAGTAAATGGGCAAGCCATAGTTAGAAATGATGCATTTGCGATTAATTCAATTAGAAAGGGGGCAAATTAAGAAATAGTATTCAGAGACAGTTGTTTTAATGTGCAAAGGAGTGTGTTTTCCCCAGAGGTGAGTACGTCACAGCTAATTTGCCTCTGATATGGGCCCTAGTCTTTGACTCAGTAATGAATTTGGATCTTAACTTTAAATGATCCCTTCCATTCTTTAAGTGTTTTATATGGAAAGGGGAAAAAGCAACAGAGCAGCCAAGTGAAGCCCCAGCCATGTGCCTAGCACTGCCTTCCGAAGGAGAGAAGGAGTTTGCAGAGAGCCATTTTCTCAGTTGTGCTTACCAGTTGTGTTGCAGCTTGATGGCTTGCTGTTGATATATAAACAGCTCCCTTAAGATGAATGTGAAGGGAGAATGAATAATGGAATGATAAAATTTTAGAGTTGGAATGGGCTTTAGAGGATTTTACCATTGTTCAAGAACTGAAAATTGAGCCAGACCCTGTCAGTAGTGAAGCTTTTCAATCTAATCAGCATTCTTGTATAACAACCTGATAAGACCCACTTGGGTTTCACGCAGTCTACAATTTCAAAAACTGAGACCCCGAACCAAAAGATGTCTTGGGGGTAGACCTGCTTGTCCTTTCTGACATCATTCTCAAAGCTAAGGGACCTCGTAACAACCCACATTTCCCTTTATAACCCATTTGAAAGATGGCATACATTGAATTATTGAAACTCGTCTTGAACCAGTTTACATTACCTGCCTGCCTCTAGTCTTAGAACACTGTGTGCACTACAACTTCCATTTATTGGTCCCAAAGCTATTTTCCTAGAGTTTCACATTTGGAGTGTAGCCAGGAAGCTTAGTTTTAGACTTCTGGGAATACGCAAGTCTCTCCTTTCACACTAATGAGCAAGAAAAACATATCAACAATGTCATGCAGGCTATCTTAGTTCTGCCACGTTCCTCTCTTTAGTACCTACAGTGACTTCTAGTTCTCTATTGTATCTAAGCAGTATTTGTCAATATGGCATGCAGGAACTGGCACTAATTTCATTATTAATCACTTATATCAGGGTTCAGCATACTCTATCCTATGGATAAGTCAACTGTTTTCATAAATGAACTTCTTTGTAGCACAGCCACGCTCTTGTCTATGTATTGTCTTTGCCTGCTTTCCCACAATAGTGTAGTTGAATAGTTGCAGCAGAGATTGTAGCCCACAAAGACAAAAATAGTTAATATCTACTCCATTACATAAGAGGGTTGATAGTACCTGCTCGATATCACCAGTTTTTAATTAGAGATGTACAACACAATCACAGGAGATGTTTTTTTCAGAATAAAGATTGCTAGGAACCTACTTTGATCCTATTGAATAAGAATATTCATGGG
Organism: Trachops cirrhosus; assembly: GCA_028533065.1. Lineage (NCBI taxonomy): Eukaryota > Metazoa > Chordata > Mammalia > Chiroptera > Phyllostomidae > Trachops > Trachops cirrhosus. The sequence goes on along the minus strand of CM052552.1, from coordinate 16,672,086 downwards.
TAGTTCTTAGGTTTCATGTTTCAAAAAATACTGATATACCTTGGTTAGGAAGCACTCTTTTATATGAACACTTTAACTTATGACAAGAGCCTGTGGCTAACAATTTGAATTGTGTTCAAATAGGTGGTAAAGGGTAAAAGGGGGATGAACAGTAATGGAAAACATATAATAAACATTTTAAAAAGCAATATAAAATTCACTAGTTCTTGCCAAATTGTTGATATAGGATCACCGTATCCCCTCTAAAGTCACACCTAAGATATTGTTGGAAGTTCTCAGGAGATTTTTTGTGTGTGTAATCTTGAATAACTTTACCATTGCTAATTACCACCTGTAGGAGGCTGTTCTGCGTGGTGTGGGCCCAACTCCCACTGGGAGATACACAGGATCCACGCCCATGGATAGGTTCTCCCGTGGGGAATCAGGCCTGCCATGTACCTAGGCCACTTTGAGTCTTGCTCTTGCCAAAAAACTCCCTCACCCTGAATTGAGGACATTTACTGCAAAGTAACTTCCTAAAATCCATGCTAAACCTTCCAAGGATGAGTGTAACAGGTTCAACCACTTTTGCCTTTTCATTTGCAAATATCCCTCTTCTGTGATGTGATTAGCAGCATTGGCTTCTTTGTTTTCTGTAAGAGGTAACCACCTAAAGTGAACCTGTGCATAGTAAATGAGGACCACCATATAATGGGGGGAGAAACCCAATAAAGGCCTGTCATGGTAGAGGCTGTGGCTTTTGCTCCCCTTGAGAGAAAAGCCATGCTGTCCCTTTTCCTCCACCAGACTCGGTAGTCTGTGTGAATGTCTCATTTCATCCATAATGACATGAACACTGTGGGCTGATGTCTGCATCAACCACCTGCCACCAATTATCACTAAGTATGCATTGTGTGTTCTTGCGTCCACAAAGCACTGTCTCTTCTGCCAGGCAACACTGTCCTCTGTCACAACTGATAAACCAGAGCCCTCAATGTGTCAAAATGTACTGCATTTTATTGCCAAACATGAACTGATCCTCTCTCTATCTTCTTTGCTCCTTTATATTACAGACACACTCAGGTACTGATGCTGATGCCACATCTTAGTGGGATCTTAGAAAAATATTTCAGTTTTTAATTATTCTCCATAAGTCTTGAACATTAATCCAATGTGGACTGGGTCAAAAACCAAACCTGTTGTACTCAAATTCATCCACTCTTTGCTTCTCAGTTTAGCTTGTTGAATCTGGTTACTTCTTCACTTAGAAAGAATTCTCTCCTAGAAGGTTCCTCAGACCCTCAAGTAAGTAGGCCACAACTTCCCCAGGCTTGACAAGATATGTCATAATCCCATCTCAGGTTCATTCTGGGAAAGTATTCACTCCTCTCACCTTTAGGTCTCACCCTTTGAACCCCAGAAGACTTCTTAGCAAAGAATTCAGTTTTGTAATTAGCACAAAGTTCAAATGCTTAGATTGTTTAAGTGTAAATTTGTTCTTATCAATATGCCATTCTGTCCAACAGAAGATGATGATTTTTTGCTTTGATATTATTAAAATTTATTAGGTAATGTAAATGCTAGTGAAATGTGTTAGTAGCATACAGAACAAATCTTTCAAATGTATCTCTTGTTACACAGTGCACTGTCATGTGAAGGTGTCAAACCCAAGAACTATTGGTTATGTGCATAACAAGTATTGTGAGGCCTTTTATGAACTTTAAAATAAAGTTTATCTTATGTGTCATTTATTTAAAAGAAGAAAGAAAGAAAGAAAGAAAGAAAGAAAGAAAGAAAGAAAGAAAGAAAGAAAGAAAGAAGGAAAGAAAGAGAGAGAAAGGGAAATGAGTGACACAATCCTGAAACAAAAAGTTAGCTGGGTAAATACTCTCTTTTCTTTAAATGAACAAATAAAAGAAAATAAATTACATGTTGAGGGATATTGCCAAAGTTGAAAGTGTCTAGAGAAGGCTCTTTAGAAAGCATTTTAATTTGGGAGGATATGGATATTTAACTTCAAGAAGATGAGACAAAATGGAGACACAATAAATGTCTTCAAATATAACTTGTTCTTTGTAGATGAATTGGGTAAGACTAGGACCAGTAAATGAAAACCAAAATGAGACTGAGTAAAATTCAATCTAGAAAAAGGACTTTGTGACATTAGAACAGACTGTTGTTAGAGGTAGTAAATTCACCTTTACTGACAGTCTGGTTAAACTTGCACTGGGATTTAGTATATGGGACTCCTGCACTGGATGTGAGTTTTAGCTAGATCAATAAATTTCAAATTGTGCTCTGAGAGGCCCTAAAGTGTTCCACATCAGTGCATCAGAAGCAGCTAGATAGATAAGGAGTGGGGAAGGTAAAACAAAAAAGATAAAAGTAAATGTAAAATAAATCCGAGAAAGCAGAATAATACTGTAGAGTCATTCATGAGTACCATTGCATCCCCAGCCTCTAGGACACCATTTGGCATATGTAATAGTTATTTAATAAATAACCAGTGAATAAACTAATGAATGAATGAAAGATAAAATAAATCATTACCAATAACAACAGCAGCAAAGTAATAGAGAAGAACAAAGGAATGCAAGCAGTAAAGCATTTGTGTGTGTGGAGGGAGGGGAGTGTAGAGGAGCAGTGATATATTACTGAAGATCCCTGGCATAGAGGAAAGTGAGTTGTGAGGTGAAATTTGAGTTTTGAAGAAGATTAAAAATATAGAATAGCAGAGGGTAAAGTAAGAGAAAGCAGGATAACAATGCAAATTCCCCAAGAGCAGGTACCCTTTCTATCTTGATTATTCTTACATGCCCAGTGCATGGCTGAGTTCCTGGCATGCAGTAGGTGAAAGAATAATTTGTTAACTAAATATATGTATAAGTATGTGGTGATGAAAATAAATCATATACAGAGAACAATGGGCTGATATTAGAATTTCAAATTGGAAGGGTGCCAGGTGTTTTCAAAATTGTTTCCTATCTTCCATCTTTAAATTATATTCTAGAATTTCCTTTTTCTGACCTAGTGTCTTCAATCATTCTTCATGTTATATTTTACTTATGTCATTTGTGAGCTGTGCATCATTGGGTAAGTTCATGACCACTCTGTGCTTCTGTTTCCCTTTCTGAGAAACAGAGATACTAACAATGATACATGCCTTATAGAAGTGTTGTGAGGATTTAATTAGATAACGTATATAAAATGTGGGCACAGAAGAGATATTCTTTTTTTCTTGTAAGAGTCCAACATGGTATAGTGGAATCATTCAGATATTAGTTTAAATATTGACACCACAACTTATTAGCTGTTTGAACTTGGAGGTGTTATTTAACATCTCTAAGCCTCAAAGTGTAGCCTTGCTCAATGGACAATTGTGAGGATTAAATGAGATAATACATATAAATTACTAAGCACAGTGCATGATAAATGATTAATAAGTGACAATTGTTTTAATTATGATTATTGGCTAGATCTCAAAGTTTTCTGTTTTGGTCTACCTCTCCTGAACACATTTCCAAGTGATCCATAGCCTTCTGAAGAATTAGTGGCCAGAAGTCAATAAAATACTGCAAGTGTAGTCTGACCAGAGTATAATGGGCCAGTCCTATTATTTCATTTAATACCATATGTTTAATGCTTCAGGTTAGACTGCAATAGCTTTTTTGGAAGTCCTTGATTCATATCGTCAATGCTGATTCATATTGAGCTTAGTGGGTAGAGTATCATGCATGATGTTCAATTATACTCTCCCTTACTCTTCTCTTGTTTTTGTGCATGTGATTTCTTTGACATACATTTACAATTTTGGGGGTCATAAGTCTCATCTATTTACTTCTTTGGCATGGGCCAGACAGTTAACTTTGGAGCACTCATCTTCCCAGTTGTAGGATGGCCAGAGTAGCTTACATTTACCCTAGCAAGGAATTCAAAGAGTTGGTAAATTTTAAAAGTCTTTGGGGATGTCCTCCAACAGGATATTTTAAAAAATCTGTTACATGAAATAACAATGTTTCTTCTGAAATGGTTAGCTATATTTCATTGCTTTCTCTAAATATACACCAGAACATTTCAGATGTTTCCAATGGACATTATTTATTCAACACATGCCATAAGGCTTGTCCTAGCTGGTTGTATTGATAACACTTGATCCTGCACATTGAAAAGTACATTACTAAGAGGCCACTGCAGTCCATGGCAAGGACAATGAAAAGTTGAGTTCTTAATTGAAATTATTTTTCTAAAGTAGTAGGCAATGGGGGAATTTCTTATTCAGGGGGAACACCTTATGTGTTCCTGAATTTATACTGCACTGTGAACAATAATAAATGATATATCATAGAGTTTTAAGAGCATGGGCTCTGAAATAAGACTGCTTGGATTTGAATTCTAGTTGTACCATATGCTAGCTGTGTGACTTTAGGCAGATTATTTGTGACTCAGTTCCTTTATCTATAAACTTGTGATATAAGCAGTACCTATCTCATAGGATAGTTGTGAGAATTAAACGATTTCATGTACCTACAGCACTTAGAACAGTTCCTGGTAGGCAGTAAGTGCTATGTGTTAGCTACTATAATTCTTATTCTAGTATTACTATAATTCTAATATTACTTTGCTATTGGGCTTTCCAGATTTGTTAATGGGCATGAGACTTCCAATTGATATCTCAATACATAAGGAAATCCCATTGACTGTACCTGCAAGATATATCCAGAATTTTATTACTTCTCATCACATCCACCTCTACTTAACTGGTCAAAATCACTATTTTTTACATTACATTTTAAAAGTTTTTTGTTTATGCTATTACAGTTGTACCAATTTTCTCCCTTTGCCCCCCTTCCCCCATTCCCACAGTCAATCCTCACACCATTGTCCATGTCCATGGGTCATGCCTATATGTTCTTTTCTAATCCCCTGACCTTCTTTCAAACAGTCCCTATTATCTCTTTTCTTAATTATTTCAGTAGCCTTTCAATAGCTCTTTGCTTTCATCCTTGCTCCCATTTTCCACCACTTTTTTTCTCAACACAGCAACCAGGGTGACTACTTAAACCTAAGTTTGATAATGACTTTTCAATGTTGAACACCCTCCAATTACCTTCATTACAGAGCAAACCTTAAAGTCCTTACACAGTCTTACAAGCCCCCATCACCTCTCTGACCTCCTCTCCTTGGTCCTTCTCTTAATCACTCCATTCCTATTATCCTGTCATTTTACTATTTCTTAAACATGTCAGGCAGTCTTCTCAAGGACTTTATGTTTGCTTTCTTCTATGCCTGGAAACTCTTCCCCAAGATATCAACATGGCACTCTTTTTCACCTTCTTTAGGTCTTTGCTGAAATATCATTTTTTCAGTGAAGTCATTCCAGAACCTGTGTTTAAAACTTCATCACTTCCAAAACCAGCAACTCCTATTTCCTGACTGTACATTTTTCTATATACCTCTGAACACCATCAGGCAAAATATATGGTTTTATTAATTTGAATATAACTATCTTTGCCCATCCCCATTAAAATACAAGTTCTTTGAGATTAGGTACCATGTTTTTTCCAGTGATATAGCTGATCTGAACGTGGCCATGTAAATACTTAGTAAAGATTGCATAGTGTTTAAGCTATTCTCTGGATGTTTCCCAAAAGTATTTTACAGTACTTGGAAACAAATAGATTCTAAATACCTTAGGACTTTATGTACTCCCTAAAGATCTTGATTTTTTTCTGAAGCAGTGTTACCAGTCATAGTTAATTGATGGGTATCTATGTATTTTATTGGAATCTCGAGTGTAAATGGATATGTACAAGGAAAGGAATGGTAGCTTGGGTACTCTAGTGGGGTGAGCACCACAGAGGCCTTAGAAAATCCAAAATATTGTAATAGAATTATTAAGCAGAAGGAATCCTTAAAGACCTTAAAGAACATGTAATTCTTTTTTTAATTATTATTGTTCAGTTACATTTGTTCCACCTTTTTCCCCATGGGTCTCCCCTTCCCTGCCCTGCCTCTCACCCTGCTCCCACAGTCAGTCTTGTAATTCTTTACTGAACAGATGGGCAAACTAACAGGCAAAGGGACCCATGGTTTGTTAGCAACACACTGAGCTTTCAGATCCTAGTCTAGTTATCAAGTTCAATGCCATTTTCATTATATGTGATCCTTACTCTACATAGGGGCCAGTGTAGAATCTAGTTAAGAAACACATAACTACCTTTATCCCAATTTTATCTTCAATAAAACAACTTGAGACCAACTATAAAACTAAATGTAATGAGGGAAAAATAGCATAATACTTGGAATCCTGAAAGTAGGAGTGGAAGAATGGGTATGGATTAGTGTGAGATACTTCTTTTAATAAATGTATTTTGATATATTTTTGAGAAAGATAAAGTCTTGAACTGAAAGAAGGAAGAGTTTTTATTATAGGTTAAGAACAAAAATAGACCGCTAGTAATCTTAGACTAAGGATCAGCTAGTTATTTCTTTTTTGTCTGTTTCTTTAGGGGAGTCAAGGTTACAGCCAAAGATAACTTTGACTAGAACAAAATGATCAACTCTTTGCAAAGTGAGGCTTATTTTACTAAAAGCAATTTATTCTCTAGGTTCATAGTTGACTGACATACAATTGATGCTAAGAGATGTTGTTTGTTAAACAATCTTAAAATGACTATGTAAAAATGAGGTTAGGTGTTTGTGGGTGCTGAGATAAGGCAGGAATTGGGTGGATTGTTTTGCATTTGAGCTAAGTACAGGCTGATCAAATAAATGCTAGAAGGGGAATATGTTTAGAAGATTGGGAAGTGAGTCTTAATTTCTGGAAAAGAGAAAAAAAGAGAAGAAATTTGAGCATTATTTTCTACCTCATCCACATTTTGTTTTCTATATGGTTGTGACAGAGGTACATATAAATATTTTATTTTTCAAATCCACATGCCAGACAATTCTGCCACTTATTAAGTGTGTGATATTGATAAAAAACTTCTTATTTTACTAAACCTAGATGCCCTTATTTCTAAAATAGATTATATGTATCCACCCTGTTGGATGACTGTGATGACTGGATGAAAGAATGCATGATAAAGCATCTAAAACATTGCCTGGTACATGGCAGTCACTAAAACATGTATAGCTCTTATTTTGTATACTGAAGCTTCCTTTTTGTATTATAGTTCACCCAATGTATAGCATGATATCATACATTCTTATTTGCTTCTCACTTAAACCTGGTAAGGCAGATGTCATTGTGGGACTATTGTTATTGTCAATAATTTTATTTTTAAAAAGGGACTATTAGCTTGTCATTATCATCACTTAAAAACAAGTGCTAGTTCATACATAAAAATGCACAACTTTTCCTCTTCCTGTTTTTTTGCAGGATCATTCTCTGTACTATACTGTTTCAAAATCCAGGGCCAATGCCTACATTTTCTTAAAATGACTGATTCTGTAGCCAGTTATTCCTTCTTGGTAGCAAACAGATGTGGAGCATTTGGAGCATTTGTTGACAGGAGCTCTTTAAAGGGCACTATTATGCTTCTAACTTTAGAGATGGACTTTTCTGACCTTTTAAAAGCTAAGACCTTTTATTTGAGCATTATTAATAAGGAGGATAATGTCTGTTTACATTGATGATTTCTCATCTGTGAATGTCCAGTTGGATGACATAGAGGACTGTTGAAGTGACACATGTTGTGTCCAAGTTTGACTTACAGCTTATGCAAGTATGCTGAAAGCTGCAGTTATGAAGTAGTGAAAAATAGGTTCCTTGTGTAAAATCCATTTGGGGACAAACATTCCCACTGTGTGCAAACAGAGTTATGGGAAAGAGAAACAGATGACATAGTGAACACTAAGGCAAAGGAATGGAATCAATCAAAGTCTCTGAGGATGACTAAAGCTCAATTTCTCAGACACTTGATTCCAAGAAGTACTCTCTGCATCCTTTGACACACAGTCTAAGACAGTGTGCTTGAGAGAAAGAAAGAAACAAAGAGAAAAAACACACTTGCACAGTCACAGAACAACAATAACAACAAAAAAGAGTCAACCTAAGAGAGACAGATTGAGTTGGAGAGACATTGAAAAAAATAAGCAGAGAGAAATGGACCATAGAGAACTCCATTATTCTCTGTATTAATGTAGAAGTCTGCTCTGGCTGGAGTTCAGAGTGAGGCAAACAACCTGCCATGGGCACTGCTTATAAAACCAAGAGCACAATGTATACTGGAAAATGTCATTGTTTTGCCAAGAGACATTGGAGCCATGTGAGACATGTGGGGGAATCTGTAATTTGGAAAGTCTATAATGAGAGGTAAGGATAGAGTTCCTTAAATAGCTATAGAATGTGCAATGCCTCTAGAGCCACTGAAATAACCAGACTCTGGAAGTCAAAATTCCCACTTTGTATCTAGAAGGCTAGAAAGAAACACCCTCTCCTACACTGAGAAAGAAATAGGTCTTTCTATCTAAGCAGATAAAATAATGGGGAGATAATGGAATGCTGATGCTCAAAGGTGTCAGATGCATGTGTAGCTAAATAGAATGGGATTGCGGAGGGCGGCAGTACAGAAAACATGGATAAAAATTATCTAAAAATATAACATAGGTGCCATTAAGTTTATATCCTAGCAATAATTTAGAAAAATGACAAAATAGTAGGTGGCCTAAGATGAGACTAAGAGAGCAAAAATAGCCTCAATCTACATATCTACATAAGAGGTTTTGCTCATCCAACAGATAAGCAATCTATTACATTTAATTTTCCTGTGATTTTATTTATTGTTGTTTAAGTACAGTTGTCTCCATTTTCACCCCACCATTCCCCATGACCCCACCCATCCCCATCTCCCACACTCAAACCTATCACCTTTGGCTTCGTCCATATGCCCTTTATACATGTTCCTTAATGGCCCTTCCCCCTATTATCCACTATTATCTTTCTTTCCCTTCCTCTCTGGTTACTGTCGGATTGTTCTTTATTTCAGTGTCTGGTTCTATATGCTTGCTTATTTGTTTTGTTGATTAGGTTCCACTTATAGATGAGATCATATGATATGGTCTTTCACAACCTATCTTATTAAAGTACTTAGCATATTATTAAAGTACTTAGCCTAATGCTCTCCAGTTCCATCCATGCTGTCATGAAGGGTAGGAGCTCCTTTTTTCCTTCTGCTGCATAGTATTCCATTATGTAAATGTACCACAGTTTTTTGATCCACTCACTAATGGGCACTTAGATTGCTTCCACCCCTTGGCTATTGCAAATTGTGCTGCTATGAACATTGGGGTGCATAAGCTCTTTTGAAATGGTGTTTCAGGATTCTTGTGGTAAAGTCCCGGTAGTGTAATAACTGGGTCAAAAGGCAGTTCCATATATAGTTTTCAGAGGAAATTCCATATTATTTTCCACAGTGGCTGCCCCAGTCTACATTCCCACCAACAGTGCACTAGGGTTCCCTTTTTCCACATTCTCTCCAACACTTGTTTGTTGATTTGTTTGTGATGGACATTCTCACCAGTGTGAAGTGATATCTCATTGTGCTTTTAATTTGCATCTGTCTGATGGCTAGTTATGCTGAACATCTGTTCATATATCTCTGGGCCTTCTTTATGTCCTCCTTGGAGAAGTGTCTGTTCAGATACTTTGCCCATTTTAAAATTAGATCCGAGGAATTCTTTGTCTTGAAAGTGACTACCTTCTAAGAGTACTGGTCTTAATATTTCATCCTGGCTTCAGATAAGAAACTTCAGAGTGATAACCTATGGTAGTAACCTTCTGAGCAGATGTCAGATTTCTGTAACGATGACAGTATGGGTCATTTTAAAAAATTAGAAGTAAAACAAATCATTTAATTAAATTGTAATAATCATGCACAAAAATACAAAATGGACATGTAAAATAAAAATTCAGGCAACCTTTACTCTTATCATCCAGAACTGACAACTGCTCTTGTTTTGGTACCTGTTCTTTCAGATATTTTTCTGCACATATATAAATTCACACATAGATTTAAGAACTTGTGGAATCTAATAACAAAACAAACAAATAAATAAGCAAAATAGAAACAGACTCATAGACACAGAAAACAGACTGATGGTTGCCAGATGGGAGGGGGTTTGGGGAGCTGTATGAAAAAGGTGAAGGGATTAAGAAGTACAAATTGGTAGTTACAGAAACATAACTCACAGGAATATAAAGTACAGCATGGGAATATAGTCAATAATATTGTAATAAATATGTAAGGGACCAGATGGGTAATACAAATATTGGGAGGACCACATTGTAAAGTATATGATTGTCTAATTATTATGCTGTATACTTGAAACAAATGCAGGGTAATATTGAATATAAACTGAACAAAAAATAAATGAAAAATAAAAAAACAAATTATAACATACCACATAGAATGCTCTGATATCTACCTTTCCTCCTACAATATATTATATATGCACTTCCACATGAATTAATACAGTTCTAGGAAAATCTGCATCATAATTTGTAATGAATATATAGTATTTTATTACATGGATGAACCATATTTTATTAAACTAGAATTTGAATCAGACTGACACCATAGCCTATGCTTTCCCCCATGAACAATAAAATAAGGCATAACTATAAATGTACAAATTAACATGTTAAACAGGAGGGGTATAACTGCAATTAAAGATTCTAAGGTTCCTTGCATTGTTCAGGGGAATAGTATAAAGAGAATGATTAACTCTAGAATTTTAGTCAAGCGTGCATGATAAAAATTTAAGGATTACTTCTAAAAATAAGGAGAAAATGTCAACATATATAAAAAAACTTTCTCATTCATTCTGCAGATAGTAGCTCAAAAGCTAACTTGATTACAAATATACTTTGTTTTAGAGAGCCTACTTAGAACAGTGAAAAGAACACTGGAATAAGAGTCTGAAGATCAATCTTCTTTTATCTGAGCTGGTTACTTGCTGTGTGACTCTATAAACATACTCAATCAACAGATATACATCTGTAGAAAAAGGTATGAATGCTTCAGTTTACTTTGTGCTTTTAATTCCATCTGAAATTATTACCTACTTTTGTAAGAACAATTTATATTAGTCAGTGTATTTGATTTACTGTTGGGCATCTTTTATAAGTGAGTACCAGAGCAGTTGCCCAGCTAGCTTTTCTCTTGATATGATTCTGTCTAATGCCTTACACGTACCTCAGAAAATAGGCTTTGTAGTTGAAATAGGAAGGTTTCTTTAACTACACAACCCAGCAAAACCATTGCCTTTGAATGGTTTCTTTGTCAACACTTTTCCAGTTCAGACTTCAGTGCAGAGTGACAAAAGATGAGTGGCAGTGAGGGATTGGAGGTGGGAGACCTAGCAAACTGACAGATATTTTTCTTGATAGCAGTCATGTCATTCAGATCACCACTGACCGTCTCAAAAACCCACTTATGTGAACTCAAAAATTTCCCACATGTAAAAAGAGGATACAAACCTTTGTCCTATCCTTAATAAGCTCTCTTTTTTCCTTGCTGTGCTTCTCAGTGCTGCCTTCCTTTACCATACCCTGTCTCCCTTCCTATAGTCTGTGTGTGCCTAGATCACAGAATCAGACCTAAAGCCTACTTAACATTTTCCTAATATCAAAGTACACTGTACTCACAGCATTGTATCCAAAGAATAATTGGTATGCCCGGAGAGTATGCAAGCGCATAGCTTATTCTCCTATTTGTCTTTGATAATGGGACTAAGCCAGGCTGGCTATTTAATGAGCCAATTATTTTAGGATGAGCCAGTAGATCTGGACACATAGCTCTATAGCTTTGAGGTTTTATTTTATTAAGGATTCTTTTTTTCTGGGTTTGACTTTCCCATGGGGAAACTCTTCATGAGAGCCAGAGACGAGTGCTGCAGATACCTAACTTGAAGCAATGTGACATGCCAACATTTTGAGTCCTCCAAAAGATAAAACAGGAAATTTTAGAGAGAAGAAATTGTTTCTCTCATATATCTATATCTATGTGTGTGTGTGTGTATACAGAAAATTTAATTTTACTTTATTATTTGCTTCAATATGATATAAAATTTGGAAAAATGCACACATCCTTTGCCAATGTGATTCTAATCCAATAATCATGAGTATGTGGACAAAGCTTTAGTTGAAAAAATATTTAAGTATTGTTTATAATCAAATATTTTTTTAAAATTCTAAATGTTTACTAATAGGGGTCATCATATACCAATATTGTGAGGTCACCAAGATAATATTAAAAACAGGAAATATATTTATATATTGTTAAATAAAAATACAGGTTACAAACAGTATGAATGTGAGTTTGGGTGTGTAATTGGATATACACTAAAATACTTGAAGTGATTTTCTCTGAGTATTGGAACTATTAAAATCATTCATTTTTCTAAATTCTTATTTTGAGAATTAAAAGCTCTATCAACTATCCTTATTTATATCTTTCAGAATTTATAATTATTAACATTTTATTACTTTATTTCATCTTTTTATAAACAAGAGAAATAAAACATTACTAAGAATATCATTGTCACTATATTCTTCTCCCACCATCCTCATCCTGAAACATACAAAATAACAAATTCCTTATATTTTTTTCAGTCACTATTGGTAGTACTTATTTTCTCTGTCATCATTTTCTCATTTGTTATAATAAAAGAATGTTGCCTTGGTTATGAGAAAAAGTTATTAAATTTTCTCCCCTGATACATTTACATTTTGATTTAATTTGCAAAGAACATTGTATATAAATGATCTTTTCCTGGCATGAAATTACATGAAGTAAAGTATAGATTGATCTAGTATGTCTAGGCATATTTGACTAACTGAAATGGTCACTTATAAATGGTGGGATCTTGGACAAGTTACTTATCCTCTTTGTCCTTTAGTTTCCTCATCTGAAATTGGAATACCAATAATTTTTAAATCATAGGGTTTTTTTGGTACAGATTAAATGAGATGATATATGCATTTATACTGTCAAGAATATAAGGGCTTTCAACACAATGTAACCACTTTTATTCTTTTTTTAAAAAGATTTTATTTATTTATTTTTATAGAGAGGTAAAGGGAAGGAGAAAGAGAAGGACAGAAACATCAATGTGTGGTTGCCTTCTCACACACCCTCTACTGGGGTCCTGGCCTGCAACCCAGGCATGTGCCCTGACTGGGAATTGAACCTGTGACACTTGGACTCCCAGACCGGCACTCAGTTCACTGAGCCACACAGCCACAGCTCCATTTTTATTATTATCAACATCTTTACCAATCTAAAAGGAGTAAAGTGGGTTATATAGTATGGTAGTTTTTTAAGTATATTTTATTGATTATGCTATTACAATTTTCCCAATTTTCTCCTTGTCCTCCTCCACTAGGTACCCCTGTTTGATCCAGAAATCAGCTCCCTAGTTCATGTCCATGGGTCATGCATATCAGTTCTTGTGACTACTCCATTTCCTATACTTTCCTAACATTCTCCTCTCTATTTTGTGTTTACCAATTATGCTTCTTAACCCCTGCACCTTTCCTCCCATTACCCCCTTCCCTTCCCAACTAATAACCCTCCAAATGCTCTCCATATCTATGCTTCTGTTTTTGTTCTGCCTGTTTGCTTAATTTGTTATTTAGATTCAAATGTTGATAGTTGTGAATTTATTGCCATTTTAATGTTCATCATTTTGATCTTATTCTTTTTGTTAATAATTCCCTTTAGCATTTCATGTAATAATGGCTTGGTGATAAAGAACTTCCTCAGTTTTCCCATAGTTTTAAAGCATGGCCACAAATTCTTTGACCTTCCTTACACTGAGACATGAAATCTAATTTCCTTCTCACTGAATCTAGGTAAACTTGTGACTACTTTGAACAATAGAATATGGTGAAAGTTATGCTATATGATTTCTGAGGCTGACTTTTTAAAGCCATGTAGCTCTATCATTTTCTCTTGGAATGTTCTCAAAGAAGCTTTGTAAGAACCTTCTAAGAAGCTCAAATATTGGAACACTACTATGCTAGAGATGCCACATGAATGTTCTAGTATCAACTGAGCTTAGCCTTTCTGCCATCCCTACCAAGGCACTAGGTGTGTAAATGAACCTTCTTGGACTCTCCAGCTCATGCTATTCACCAGTTTAGTACCACTGAATGAATCTTGGTTAATGTAATGGGACCAAAAGAAATGCCCAGCCAGCCTTGTCAAAATTCCTGACCTACAGGATTCATGAGGTATAATAAAATGATTGTTGTTTTAAGTAATGTCATTTTAAATAGTGTATGATGCAGTCTTGGCAACTGGAAGGGATTTTGCTACTAGTATAAGGGTACTGCCCTAAAAATGAAAGCTCTTAGTATGTCTTTGGAGCAGGGAAGCAGATAGAAAATAGAAGAACATTGAGGAAAGGAGAGAGGAAGATAGTGGCAATGTACATGGGAGCTAAGCTCACTTGCTCATGCACCCAACTGGGACACCTAGCTGATCTTCTGAAGAACAAATTGAACCACCAACAGAATCCCAGGAGATAGGAAGTTTGGAAGCAGAGGACACTTAAAAACAGGTTGTAAGGAGATTTTGTAGGCCAATGGGAAGCTCCCCAGGTCATACACTAGAGACTGTGGGCTGCTGACAGGGCATTGGAGGACATCCTGGTCAGTGATAGCCACCAAGAGGCTCTCTCTACTAACAGAGCAAGGAAGTCTCAGACCTGCATCAGCAAAAACCTGGATGTGTAAAGTCGCTGGGGGGGGGGTGAAAAGGCAGTAAGTGACACACAGCGAGCAGCGTACCCTGGCTGGGGTGGTGGTCACCAGCTGAGATAGCACCAGAGAAATTGGGGAGCTGGGTGACACCTGGAGCTGGGAAAAAAGAGGGGCTATGATTGGCTATGACACAGATAGTCTCTGAACTGGTCAGAGAGTTGGACTGTGTGGAAAGCTAGGTGTTTTTTAGGAGCGGCAGCTGGCACCCAAAGGGACTTTTCTCAAAAAAAGAACTGAGCAGCCATGTAGGGACCTTGCCTATGCAGCGACTGGGTCAGCAAAGAGGGAGGAGTAGGGGCACGATCTGCTCCCACTCAGGACACCTCATGGTATGATCAAAGGCAGTAGTAGGGGCTCAGAGAGGCAGAGGCTCTGACAGAACTTCTTCCAATAGCAGAACTAAGCCACCATGCAGGGACCTTGCTCACTCAGTGGTCAGATGAACAAAGAGGGAGGAGGGGCACAATTTACTGCCACTTAGTGCACCTCACAGACTATTAAAGGGTTGCAAAACAAGGTGAATTATCAGTGCTGGCCTGGTGAAAATGTGCAGAGCAGAAAATGGAGGTGCATAGTGCTTTGAGGGCATGGGCTGGAAACTGGGTACCTCTGATTACTGAAGCCCAGACTGAGCCCCTATCCTTGCGGAACCACAGGAAAGGAAAAAAAAATGAAGCCCAGGCCCCCTCTGCCTGCAAGATCCAGGAAGAACTGAAAAACAGGATTGTCAAGTTTAAAATCAGCAAAAGGCTTTTTCTTTCTTTCTTTTTTCAAGATATCACAAGACCTGGAGCTGTGAGAAAACCAGAGATGGATCCAGAACAAAGTCAGAAGGCAAACACCAACAGCATACCAGACAAGGTGGGAATTGTGAATACCAGTAAACCTGCTGCAGGGTAGGACCCACCAACAAGGGAGCCACCAACAGGTAAAGCCCAAGTAACACAAGAGAACCCACACAGACAGAAGAAAGGGCAACCATAGAACATCCATCATCCAGACAGGGAGATCAAAGGGTCTGTACCACTGAATCCCACAGAACTCCCACCACAGAAGTTCACTCTATGAAGACAGCTGGCAAAGCAGAGCATCAGGAATCACAGAAACAAATAAAAAGAGTCACCTTAAATGGGGAGACAAAGAAAGGACCCACAGTCAAAAGGAATGGAAGACTCCCCAGTAAAACAGCTAAATGAAATGAAGGTAAACAAACCATTAGATATAGAATTCAAAAGAATTGTTAAAAAGATTCTCAAGAAATTCAGTGACAACTACAAGGAACTGAGTTGGAACTACAACAATATAAAAAAGGAAATAGAAACTATAAACAAGACCCAGGGAGAAATGAAGAATAACATATCTGAAATAAAAAATACACTAGAAGAAATTACAAGCAGGCTGGATGGATCAGAGGACTGAATTAGTGAGCTGGAAGACAAGGTAGAAAGAAATACCCAGGTAGAGCAGTTGCATGAAAAAAAAAAACTCAAAAAATATGAAGATAGGTAAAGGGAACTGCAAGACAACATGAAATACAATGACTTTCAAATCATACAAATACCAGAAAGAGAAGAAAAGGAGCAAGGGATAGAAAACCTCTTTGAAAAAATAATGATAGAAAATTTCCCAAACCTGAGACAGGAAAAGACATGCAAGTTTAAGAAGCACAGATGGTTCCATCAAGATGAATCCACAGAGGCCTACTCTAAGACACACCATAATTAAAATGCCAAGTTTTAAAGACAAAGAGACAATCTTAAATGCAGCAAGGGAGAAACAAAAAGTAACATAAAAGGGAACTCTGAAAAGGCTAGTAGCTAATTTCTCAACAGTACAAGCCAGAAGGAAATGGCAAGAAATATTCCAAGTAATGAAAATCAAATGCCTGCAACCAAGACTACTGTACCCAGCAAGGCCAAAATTTAAAATGGAAGGTGAAATAAGGAGTTTCCCAGCCAAAAGAAGGTTAAAGAATACACCTCCACCAAACCAGCATTGCAAGACATGCTAAAGAGACTGCTTTAAGAAGACAAAGAAAAAGAGTGAGAGAGAGGAACACAGGTACAAAAGGGTGGAAATGAATAAATACCTATCAATAATAATCTTGATAATGTAAAAGGATTAAATATTCCAATCAAAAGACATAGAGTAGCTGAATGGATAAGAAAACATGACCTACACATATTCTGCCTACAAGAGACCCACCTCAGAACAAAAGACCTACACAGACTGAAAGTGAAGGGTTGGGAAAAAATATTCCAAGCAAATAGACAGGCAATAAAAGGCCAGGGTATCAATATCAGACAAAATAGACTTCAAAACCAAGGCCATAAACAGAGTCACAGAAGGACACTTCATAATACTCAATGGAAGAATTCATCAAGAAAACATAAGCATTATAAACATATATGTATCCAACATAGGAGAACCAACATATATAAGGAAACTTTTGGAGGACTTCAAGAAAGATATAGACTGCAACACACTTATATACTAGGGGATTTTAACACCCCATTATCAACAATGCATAAATCTTCCAAACAAAATATCAACAAGGATATTGCAGCAATGAACAATGTTCTAGATCAAATGGACATAACCGATATATATATATATATATAGAACCTTTCATCCCAAAGAAGCAAAATACAAATTCTTTTGAAATGCACATGGAACATTTTCAAAGATATACCACATGATAGAATATGTGGAACCTAAGTTTTTCCTGTAAGTGGAACTTAATCAACAAAACAAACAAGCAAGCAAAATATAATCAGAGACATTGAAATAAAGAACAAACTGACAGTAACCAGAGGGGAGGTGGGAGGGGATAATGGAGAAAAAAAGGGGGAAGGGTCATCAAGGATTATGTATAAAGGACCCATGGACAAAGCCAAAGAGGGGTAAGATTGAAGGTTCAAGGTAAGGATGAGTGGGGTGGAGGAAGTGGTGGGGGGGAAATGGAGACAACTTATTTGAACAAACAATTAAAAAGAGAGAGAGAAACAAAAAAGAAGTTCCCCTAGCCTAAGACCACAATGCTGGAGATGCTGTGTGTTAGGTACTCTGGTTGTCATTCATGGCTGAGCATAGCCCCTACATTCTGACATAATACAAAATATGTGAGTGAGGTCTCTTTGTTCCTCTAAAGTACATCATTTTTCATCTGAGTACTACTAAGTGATCTCAGTTGATCCACATGGAGCAAAACATCACTTAGCTGAGTCCTGACTAAATTTATGACCTACAGAATTCATGAGATATAATAAATTCACACTGTTTTATGTCATCAAGTTTTGAGATAGTTGGTTATGCAGCGATAGTAACTTAAACGTAAGTTTAATGTTATCTGCTAGATAGAAATGCCCTCATATATGAGAAAAACAAAAAAAGTTATATCCAGGAATACCTTCAATATTCATTTCAAAATGATTGTTCCAATGGCCAGCAAACAGTTGACATTCTTTGAAGACTGTAGTGTTGCATGGAAGCCATAAATCTTTACAGGAATGAACTTTACTCAGGACACACCTTTGGTCTATGATATGGAGTATCATATAATCTCCATGGCTCCAAGGTATCTTCTAGCCACTCTATCTTAGTATCTGAAATTCCTTTTATCTGAGTTATTGCTTTAGCATAAAGTATCCTCTATGTATGAAGCCTCAAGCAATGAAAAAACTACTTAAAATGGGATGAAGACATATTATTAGCCATTGACAAGCCAGAGCCAATATCTTTGTTATACTTTTCCATTGCCCAAGAAAAGCAGAGAGAAAGGCTCTATAGGTTCATGAATGAGAGGCCAGAGGTCCCAAACATGGCATGGGGGGAGGGTAATTGAGAAAGGTAGTCCTAAGTGGTGACCTCAGGAGGTATGTTTTAGCAGTTGGAACCAGCCTGAGAAGAATATATATATGGAGAGAGAGAGAGAGAGAGAGAGAGAAAGAGTGTTTTGGGTGTTATTGCCTTAATAATATATTTCCTCACATTTGTATAATACTTCACACTGTATGAAGCATATTTGCATATTTGCATACTGAGAAAGAAGCCTATTTTCATATGAGAAAACAAGCCTTTAGAAAAATAAATTGACTTGCTACAAATCACAAATTAGGTTACATTGGAAAGATTATCCTTAAACTCCATGACTCTTGACTGTTTTTACCATACTGCCTTCAAGACTCAGTTATTTCTTCTTTGTACATGTCAATGTACTTTAATGTAGAATGCAGGCAAAGCAAAATACTTCGTGTACACACACTGGTAATACATCTTTTTTCTTGCTAATTGAAACTTAAGTGCTTATAATACATCATTATAACAAACTAAACAATTGTTCACATTCAATTTAGAGACTGGAATGCAGACATGTTTAAACATTATATGGATCTTTGAAGCCTTTTATTTATAGCAGAAATTTATTTTTAATTTTCAGTGGAATGATATCTATAAAAAGAAATAAGGTTAAGAGTGGAGAAATGGAATTAGTTAAGATAATGTAATTTTCAAAAACACAACTCCTGCTATTTTAAGGCTGCCATACTACATGAATACAAAGAACTTCATATAAATGGTCCATTATAAAATGAAATTCCACAGGGATGAAACCATTTAATACGGCTCAGCATCAGAACCCAGATTGGATCACTATGAAGGGAAAGCTGTGTGGCAGGACAGTGGAACATATCTTGCCTTGTGAGGCAAGAATTCTAAGTGCTTTTAATTTTTACTGGCTATGTGGTTTGGACAAGTGATTCCGTGAGATTCTGTTGCTTCATCAGGAAAGTATGGGGATTATTTTTACCTGCTTGAAGGCAGGTAGCTGGAGCAGATACTCTTCTGATACCCCTTCCCATTTTAATGTGTAAGATTGTAAACTTTTCTTTTCGGATTCCCTTTTTCCTCTCTGGGCCTTGCATTCATGGATTTATCTAAACCCTTTGTAACTGACTATATTTTGCCTTTTAGGGTAATGAGTTCCACTGAAGTTCTTATTTTTTTTTCTGTAAAACTCATTCTCTTTAGCACCATGGGGCTGTGGATTTTGTACAGTCTTAGTTCCTTGGTAACACTAAGTCCCAGGCAGACTGGAACACCAGAAATGCAAGAGAAATGCTGTGAGTAAAGGGGAAATAAATCTAAGCCCTATCTTCATTTCTTTTCTAAATCACTTGCATTTACAATCTATGAAACATTTTCTTTGTGAATTTAAAATGTACTCCTCTAATCCTTAGCTTAATAAAAATTAATTCACTTTATTTTTATTGTTGTCAGATAACCTGCATTGTTCAGGGCTGGCTGGATTATTTGTTATGATTCTAAATTACATTATAAATTTGGGGTATTATCACAAAAGAAATAACAACAGTATAGGATAACACAAAGAGTGAACCGCAATCAGAGAAGATGAAGATAATGTGGAGTAATGTGTATTCATAATCCAAGAAAATGGAACTTGCCCAAAGCAATATTAATTATGGGAACAATCATCTGAATAACAGCACTTATTTGAAGGACAGGAAATAATTCTGAATTTCATGCTGGTATTGTTTTATAATTCCAACTGATATTTGTTTTGAATCAGAAGACAATATGTAGTTTTTATATTGAATAATTTTAATTAAATTTTCTTTCAGATTTTAGTAAAGTCAGGACAATGAATAGTAACTACATTGATGGATCTTCAAATATATTTTATAGCTAAAACAGCTAACCCATATTTGTTCTTTTCTGTATTCATATATATTTTAAATCATCTTGTTTAGAACAGACAACATACTAAACACCAGGAATATGATGGTGAACAAGACAGGTGTGGTTTCTGCCCTCATGGGATTTAAACTTTAGTAGAAAGACAGTACAGAACAAGTAATTACAAATGGTTTTAGCATTAGTGAGGAAAGTTCAACATGAAGTTTAAACTTATGCTCAGGCTAAACACATCAGCTGTGTGTACTCAGACAAGTTACCTTCATGGAACCTCAATTATTTTTATTTGCAGTAAAGGGATAATAGATACTGCCTCATAAAATTGTCATGATAATAAAATAATATATTTGAAACAAAAGTGTTTTTTTTTTAAATGTGAAGCAGTCCATACATATTAGTGGTGCTGCTCTTTATCTTTTTTTTTATTTTTACATATATTCATTTGTTTGAGAAGTTGCTAGGCATATTTAGGCCATTTAAATTTAGGCAATTGAGAAACCTCTTAACTGTTACTTCATTCCTGTGCCCGAACACCAATTCTTACGGTTCTTTATACCTTATGTCTCTTTCTACTCACTTTCCCCACTAAACACTCTCCCCTTCCCCACAAAGTCTTGTTTTGCTAGGTGAGGACTGTGAGTTTCAGTACATTAATAGTTTTTTGACATTTTTATTGTTAAGAAATTATCCTTCATTTAAACAAATTGAAGAATTGTAAGTTCCAATTAATACTCAATTTGTTTCTTTTTAATATAAAGTTTGATTTTCAATTATAATTTACATTAAATATAATTTTGTATTAGTTCCAGGTGTATAGCATAGTGATTTGACTACCACATACTTTACAAAGTTGTCCTCCTGATTTTCCAGTACCCAATAGGCATTATACATAATTATTACAACATTAATGAC
Organism: Trachops cirrhosus; assembly: GCA_028533065.1. Classification (NCBI taxonomy): domain Eukaryota; kingdom Metazoa; phylum Chordata; class Mammalia; order Chiroptera; family Phyllostomidae; genus Trachops; species Trachops cirrhosus. The sequence continues at coordinate 16,650,713 of CM052552.1, read as the reverse complement.
TGTATTCTCTATGCTCTACTTTACATCCCAATGACTATTTTGTAATTACCAATTTGAACTAGTCAATCACTTCACCATTATCACTCAGTCCCTCAACTGACCTCCCCACTGGCAATCATCAGTCTGTTCTCTGTATTTATGAGTCTGTTTCAATTTTGTTTGTTATTTTTCTTTTAGATTCCACATATAAGTGAAATCATAGAGTATTTGTTTTTTCTGTCTGACTTATTTTATTTAGTATAAGATACTTCAGGTCCATCAATGCTGTCACAAATGATAAGAATTCTTTGCTTTATGGCCAAGTAATATTCCTTTGTATATATGTACTATCACTTTATTTTTACTTGTCTATTGATGAGCACTTGGTTTGCTTCCATAGCTTGGCTATTGTAAATGATGCTGCAATGATCATAAGGCTGCATATATACCTTAGAATTAGTGTTTTGGATTTCTTTGGATATATACTCAAAAGTGGAATCACTGGGTCAAAAGATCCATTTTAAATTTTTTGAGGTATCTCCATACTGCTATCCACAGTGGATGCACCAATTTGCATTCCCACCAACAGTGCACAAAGGTTCCTTTTCTCCACTTCCTCTACAGCACTTGTTTTTTGTTTTATTGGCAATAGTCGTTCTGATAAGTATATGGTGATATCTCATCATGGTTTTAATTTGCATTTTTCTGATGATTAGTGACATTGAACATCTTTTTATATATCTATGGGCCATTTGTATGCTCTCTTTGGAGACATGTCTATTCAGGTCCATTGCCCAAATTTAATTGGATTGCTTTTTTTCTTTTGGTGGTAAGTTGTATGACTTCTTTATAAATTTTGGGTATTAACTCCTTATTAAATGTATCATTGGCAAATATGTTCTCCCATTCAGTGGATTCTCTTTTCCTTTTGTTGATGGTTTTCTTTGCTGTGAAAATTTTTTTACTTTGATCTAGTCCCATTTTTTAATGTTTATTTTTGATTCCCTTGCCAAAGATATGTATCAGGAAAATGTTAATAGTACTAAGAGAGATGTCCAAGATTTTACTGCCTATGTTTTCTTCCAAGAGTTTTGTTTTCAAGTCTCACACTTAGGCCTTTAATCCATTTTGAGTTTATTCTTGCATATGCTGTAAGAAGGTGGTCTAATTTCATTTTTTGCATGTACTTGTCCATTTTTTTCCAAAACCATTTATTGAATATACTGTTTTTAACTCATTGTCTATTCTTGCCTCTTTTGTCAAATATTAATTGACCATATAGATGTGGGTTGATTTCTGGGCTCTCTATTCCATTCTATTGATCTATATGTCCAGTTTTATGCCAGTACCAGGTTGTTTAGAATACTACAGTATATGTTGATATAAGGTAGTGTTATATCTCCAACCTTGTTTTTCTTTCTCACAAATTATTTAGCTCTTTGTAGTCTATTGTTATTCTATATAAATTTTTGGATTATTTTTTCTAGTTTTGTGAAAAACACCATTGGTATTATTGATAGGAATTGCATTGAATCTATAGATCACTTTGGGTAGTATGATAATTTTAATTATGTTAATTTTTCCTACCCATGAGCATGGTATATGCTTCTATTTATTTGTGTTGTCTTCAATATCTTTCTTTGTTGATTTTTTTGTCTGAAAGATCTATCTATTTATGGTAATGGGGATTTGGATTCCCCTACTATGACTGTATAACTTTTGAATTCTCCCTTTATGTTCATCAAAATTTCTTTTATATATCTAGGTTCTCCATATTGGGTGCATAATTGTTTACAAGGGTGGTATCCTCTTGTTGGATTAATACATTTTTATTATGTAATGTCCTCCTTTGTCTCTTACTATAAGCTTTGTTTTAAAGTTTCTTTTGTCTCCTATAAATATTGCTACCCCATATTTTTTCATTTCCATTTCCATAAAATGTTTTTTCTGTCACCTTACTTTCAGTCTTTGTGCATTTTTTTTTATCTGAAGTGGGTCTCTTGTAGACAGCACATGTATGGGTCTTGCTTCTTTATCCCTTAAGCTTCCTTATTCTTTTGATTGGATCATTTAAGCCATTTACATGTAAAATAATTATTGGTAGGTATGCATTTATTGCCATTTTAATATTAATGTTACTCTTTTTTTCCTTTTTTCTTAAGGAAGTCCTTTTAACATTTCTTGTAATACTGGTTTTTGATGAAGATGAACTTCTTTAACTTTTTCTTATCTAGAAAACTCTTTATTTCACCTTCCGTTTTAAATGATAACCTTGCTGACTAGAGGAGCATTGGTGCAGGTCCTTGCTTTTCAGAGTTTTGAATATTTTGTGACAATCCCTTCTGGCCTAAATGTTTCTGTTGAGAAATTAGCTGATAGTTTTATGGGTGATTTCTCTTGCTGCTTATAAGATTCTCTCTTTGTCTTTTACCTTTGCCATTTAAATTATGATGTATCTTGGTATGGGCCTGTTTGGGTTCATCCTGTTTGGGACTCTCTATGCTTCTTGGGCTTGTGTGCCTTTTTCCTTCACCAGAGTAAAAAAAAAAAAGTCTTAGTAAGTATTTCCTTAAATAGGTTCTCAATCCCTTGCTCTCTCTCTTCTTCTGGTACCCCTTATGGTGCAGATAGTGTTATCCCTAAAGTTTCCCAAATGTCCCTTAAACTACCCTCATTTTTTCAATTATTTTGTTTCCTAATGCTGCTCTTATTGGATATTTTATGCTACCTTGTCTTCCAATTTGCTGATTTGATACTCTGCTTCATCTAGTCTGCTGTTTATTTTTTTTTCTGGTGTATTTTTCATTTCAGATAATGTATTGTTCATTTATTTTTTAAAAATATATTTTATTCATTATGTTATTACAGTCATCCCATATTTGTCTCCCCTTTATTCCCTTCCACCCTGTACCCCCCTTCCATCATTATTTCCCCACCTTAGTTCATGTCCATG
>CM052552.1:16618577-16647281 GCA_028533065.1 Trachops cirrhosus | reverse complement strand
ATGGATGGAGTTGGAAAGCATTATGCTAAGCGAAATAAGCCAGGCAGTGAAAGACAAATACCATATGATCTGACCTTTAACAGGAACCTAAACAACAAAACAAAGAAACAAGTAAAATATAACAAAAAACACTGAAATAGAGTTGTCAGTGACCAGAGGGGAGAGGGGAGGGAATTTCAGGGGAGAAGGGAAGGGTTTACAGGAACAAATATAGAGGACACATGGACAAAACGAGGGGTGTTGGAAAGGGGAGGGAGGAGGGGAGGAATGGGTGGGTGGGCTGGAATGGGAATAAAAGATAGAAACTGTACCGAATAAACTAAAATAAAAAAAAAGTCTGCTTATTCCTGAATATATTTGATCTAAGGTTGTTGATGATCCATAATCACTAATGTAATCAACTCTTTACTTATACTTATGTATAAGTACAAACCTATACTTATACTATCCTTCACTCACGGGAGTGAGTAAAGTGGGTTTTCCAGTCATTGTGGTAGAACTAGTAAGGGAGAAGTTTGAGGTGAGGGAGGTCTTTCCACTACTCATCAACTCATCCCATAGAATTCACTGCCTAACCTAACCATGCATAAGGATAAATCCAGAATAAGCTATGTTTACCATGCATAAAACAGAGAAGGAATATAAAACATCTGGTTGGGTAGGATATGTATTTTATTATGCCTAGTTTTTGAGTTTGACCTTACATTTGTACATCCATATTTAAACCTTAAATAAAAAGAGTTTTTCAGATAGAATTTAGAAAGCAGTGTTTTTTAAATTTGAATGCACTAATTAATCACCAAAGAGAATTTTGTTGAAATTCCGATTTAGACTCATCTGGGATGGGACCTGAGATTCTGCATTTCTAATGCAAGCATCTTGGTGATGCAGATGCTGCTGATCTGTGGGCCACACTGAATAACATAAGTTTTCTATAGAATGTGTTCTCAAACTGGATCCCATAGCCCTGAAGATTCTATGTAGATGCCTCAAGGGCTAACTCAGAGGGGTGAATGGATAACCCAGGACATGAAACTCTAGAAAATTCTTCCTTTACTCTTAAAAATATACTTAATTTTGATATGCTTAATATGACAAGGTCCTGGATAGGATTTTATTTAAGAGATAATAGGGCTTGGTTGCTAAAATGCAAACAAACAAACAAACAAACAAGCAAACAACAATAACAACAAAAAAACAGTGATCTCTAGTATTTCACAAGGTGAAGGTCATTCTATTAATACAATTTATAAGAATAAAAAAGTAGCCTCTGGCAAAGAAATATTTAGGTAGATATCTTTGGGATATTTGAATACTTACATGAGCATTCCCACATTAAACTCCAAATTTCTTAGTGGGCTGATTCAAATGACAAAGTAGATTTTATAAAATGAAAAATATAATTTGTCTATGATTAAACTACTAGTCAATTTGTTGCTGTAAAAGAAAGAAAATAGAACTAGATGTCAGGATATCTACCTTTTAGTATGGCTGTAAACCTAGATATGGGTAACCTAGGACATGTTATCACATCTGTGTGTGTATCTTCTTCTTGGTAAAGGAAGGAAATGATCCCTACTTTAACCACTATATGAGATTGTTTGAAGATGGAATCAAATGATAGGCAGACTGTTGCAGGGCAAAGGGAAAAAGAGGGAGAGCTGTTAGCAGACTGCTGAAATAATTCAGGGGAGAGATTATAAAGTCTTGACTAACATGTCAGAGATGGAGGCAGTGAGGTTATATTTTGGTATGTAAAAAATGAAGCAAATAGGATTTGTTGCTGACATATGTGCAGTGTCAGAGAAAGAGAGGCCATCTTATTAATCAGGGTACTTTCGAATCTAAATTTTTTTAAAATCCCTACCAAGAATTTATGCATACAAAGTGACAAAGTTTGTAAAATTTTTGATGTAAAATTCTGGATTTGTTTCCAGGGAAGAAAGAAATGTCCATTTTGAGGTACAGCAACAGAGGTATGCTCATATGGTGTTTTGTCAGACTCCACATTGCTCTCATTTACCTCTGAGGGTTGTTTTCTAGAAAAATGTTAGAACTCCTAATTAAAGAACCATTTGACTTTATGGAACTTTGATATATTGTTAATGAATCCAGAATGAGGGTCAACTTCTTGAATACATTTGGGAAAATTATTGAAATAAATTGCACTGATTTTTTGGGAGGAAATGCAGTCTTGTCTTTAACCATTCAGCTTTATGTGACTCTTCTGCATTCAGTTACCTAATCAATGTTTTTTTTAAAGGTGTTGAATTCTGTTGATGAAAGTCAGTGAAATGTAAATCTCCTCTCAGGTGTACTTCATTTTCTACAACTCTTGCGTTGCTGAATACTAAGTTATTGGTGGAAAAGCTGTATTTATCTTGATTTATTTATAATTCAATTACAATTTTAACTACTTTTCTGTATTTTAAAAGAAATTACTGAATTTCTATTTGGTGTTAAGTATTGTGCTAAAAGCCCAAGATTGAAACAAAGGTAGGAAACAAGACTTCACTGTAGGAAATATCCAGTCTAGTTTAGTCTATGGCACAATAAACATGCACATATAATATGGTGTTAGAATCCTTTTGAAAGATATGTTTGGAGTGTTATGAGAACACAGAGGAGGAATACCTAATCCAGAGTGGAGGTTCAGATATAGCTACATGGAGGTAGTAATTTATGAGTTGCATTTTAAAAAAGCAGTAGGAGTTAGGTAAAGAAAGAGTGGGGGTGGGGAGAAGATAATTCATCTAGGCAACCAGGGCTGTATGTATAATAGCATGCAGGTATAAGAACTTGGCATGTTCAGAGAACAACTAGTAGTTGAACATAGCTGATGCCTGTGTGGTGTGAGAATATGATGCTTGAGAAGAGAGCAGAAGCCAGATAGTGAATGGTGTTATCTGCTAAGTTAAAAAGTTTGAATTTTATAAGTTATGATAGACAGTATTTACTGAGGCTTACTATGTGTTAGTAAGTTACTAGTATATATGCTTTATTGTTATATGCTCTTATATACACTTTATATGCATTATCTAATTTAATACTCATAACCATATGCTGCAACATTATTATTATGAATGTAGATACTGAAGTTCAATTACATAATTACCCAAGATCATTAAGTGAAAGATCTAGGATTCAAGTACAATTAGTTAGTCTAGAGCTCTTTCTCTTCACCAATATACTCTATAGACTTTGTTAAACCTGAATGCCATAAAGAATCTACAGTGAGTTAAAGATTGTTGCCATTTCCTTGATGTTCCTCCCATTGAGAAGTTAAGTCTATGCCTTCTTTTGAATTCCAACTGATTCTGCAGCTGTCTTAACCAAAAGTATATAAAAAAATGATGTTATGTCAGTTTCCATGGTTAGACAAGGAGAAAATGAATGCTTCTGTTTGTGTCTTTATACACTCTGAAAACACTGATCCACAATGTAAATGGTCCAAGTACTTTGAGGTCACCATGCTGAAACATCTGTGTGTAGGTGGTTAAGTTGATAGTTCCAGGTGAGTTTAACTTTTCCAAGCATGCCTATCAAGGCACCAACTCTATGAGTGAAGCCATTTCACATTGTCTAGAGCAGTCTATCTATCTCATGAATAGCACAGAATGACCTTAGCGATGGAATGACCTCCATCACTTACTTGGAGCAGAAGAATTCCTCAGCCTAGCCCTGCTGAAATCTTGACTCACAATATATGATGGTATTGTTTTAAGCCAGAACATTTTAATATAATTTTGGCACAATTTGTTTTGAAGTGATACATAGAACTAAACCATTTAAGGATTCTAATCAGGTCAGATACATGTTAAGTTCATAATAAAAGCTTTCCATTTAATATTTAATAACTTTATCCAGCCTAAAGTGTCTGGCATATAGCAGTCAGTTGAATGAATGAATTCAATGTATACAATATCAATTTAGTTGTGTGTGTGTGTGTGTGTGTGTGTGTGTGTGTATTAAATGGGATACTCATTAGAGGTTTTTGTGCTGACAGTCAAACTGGGACTGGATAGTCTGAGAAGACCAAACTCTCCATCATCCTTTGGGGTTTGCCCTTTTGTACTGGACTCTCTGGACTGGGATTTGGCAGGAAGGATCTTTTTTTTTTTAGCTATTTAAGCCACCAGCATCTCACTCATTTGAGGTTAAATTCTTACTTCCCTGCAATCCTTGGCATGCATTTTTGGTGGATTATTCCCTTTGTACTTTTTTTCAGCTTCTTGATAGAGCAAAGAGAATCCAGGGGTTGAGAAAACTGAAGTGTTTCCCCAAGTGCACAAGTCATTTTCAATCAAATGTCAATTTTAGCAGGTGGAATAAACTATAAAATGTAACATTTGAGTATTTGGTAAATGTTTAAATCTCTAAAATCCCATTGCAACTTGAATATCAGCCATGTGGGCATAGCCGTTTGTATAGCAATCTCAATATTTTCCCCTCAAAAATACCTTAATACAGATTTACACCAACTATCAGAATATGCATTTTTAAAAACCCAATACATCTTAATGAACCATAAAATGTACTTTAAAGTTTCAAGAGTCTGGTTTTAAACACACAAAATATAATTTGGAGTAGAATTCTGGAACTCTCAAATTTTTAAGGGAATGCAAAAGTTTTAGTGATATATTTAGTGCTGCTTGTATTGAAATCTCTTATGTCCTTTTGTATTTATAGTTTTCAGTTCTGAAAGAGACCTCATCCCTTCCTGCCAGAAAGACAGCTCCCTTTCTTCCTTCCTTCTCTTCTCCTCCATCCTTCCTTTTTTCTCCTCTATTTCTTCTTTTGCTCTCTCTATCCCTCCCTCTCTCACTCTGTTTCAAGGATATATCTGTCTCAGAAGAATGGAGATTTATACCTTATATCAATCATTCACTTTCCACTAGCTCAATGACAGATCTTTGCTGGGAGAGCTTTTATTCTTTCCAGCAGCTGAAATAAAGTGAGTAATAACACTCTACTTTCTAAGATGAAAGTAAAAAGATTTATCTGCAGGGCCAAGTAGAAATGGGTACAAATGGACACAGGTTCAACTTTTGCTTATTATTCCCAGCCAAGGTAGTAGGGTGAATCCACATCCCTCTGCCTTAGAAAGAAGATAATTTGTAAAGGAATGTACATTTTTTGAAAATGCATGGGAAATGGAAGGATTAAACATGCCTTAATCATAGTCAGAGCAGCAGCTAAAACTTTTCTGTGAAACTTGTTATTTTGGTAACATGATCCCAAACCAGTTCAGTAGGATCGTTAGTAGAGAACAAAATACACAGTGGTTTAAGATTCTTGCTTTGGAGTAAGCCAGGCCTCTCTGCGCACCTGACTCAGAGCCATTAGCTGCTATATGACCTTGCTTAAATAACTTTCCTATTCAGAGCTCCATTTTCTTTTTTTTTTTAAGATTTTATTTATTTATTTATCTTTAAGAGGGAAAGGGAAGGAGAGAGGGAGAGAAATATCAATGTATGGTTGCTTCCTGTGTATTCCATACTGGGAAATGGCCTGCAACCCAGGCATGTGCCCTGACTGGGAATCGAACAGTGATCTCTTGGTTCACAGGCCCGCGCTTAATCCACTAAGCTACATCAGCCAGGGCCAGAGCTCCATTTTCATCATCTATAAAAAGGTGACAATAATACTACTTACCTCATAAGGTTATCATGAGTATTCACTGAAATAGTATTTAGCACATTGCCTGGCACACAGGAAATGCTCAATAAACAGTAAGAGTTGATTTGCTATTATTATGATTATGACTTCTTTATTAAATGTAAAATGGTTATTTCACACACATAGACCAATAAGTTCAGGGAAAAAACACTAGGGTAAATTTCAACATCTGTATAATAAGGAAAAGAAAAGTAATGTTTGTTGAGAATATAACATTTGTACTTCAAATTTGAGATTTGAAGTACAAAAATAAAGAAGATTTAGAAATTAAATTGAGGAAATGCAACAACAACCACCATATCAACAACCATATATATATATATGTACATACATATAATATATCCTCATAACACAAAGGTAAGTAATTTTCCCAAGGATATGTAACTAGTAAGTGGCAATGATTGGGATTCATTCTTTGCTTTGTCTAGTTCCAAAGCCTGTTTTCTCCATACCCCATTATACCTCATAATCAATTATTTTCTGTGCATTTTTAAAATTTCTCTCTATACATACTATCTCTTTATTCAAGCATTGTTGGTCCACAGTGATAAATACAACCAATCATTGGGCCTCCTAAAGTTATTTGCATTTTAATTCATTCTCCCCCATCACCAAAAAATAGACTATTTCTTTTTAAAGAAATTTTATTTATTTATTTTTAGAGAGAGGGGAACAGAAGGAGAAAGGAGAGAAACATAAGTGCGTGGTTGCCTCTCACACACCCTCTACTGGGGACCTGGCCCACAACCCAGGCATGTGCCCTGACTGGGAATCAAACTGGCAACCCTTTGGCTCATATACATCCATGCTCAATCCACTGAGCTACACCAGCCAGGACCATAGATTACTAATTTCTTACAGAGCAAGAACCATACCTTTAATTGCTTTGTGGTATGCATAGTAGGTGTTATTATATTTTTGAATGACAATAACCAGGTTGTCTGAATTCAACCATTTGTTATTCTTACAAATTGATTTATGTATATCTAAATATATCATAAAGACACAGAATGAGAATTGTCCTTTTTATATTACTTGCTAAGCATAGCTACTATTTTCTCTTGAATATTTATAATTATTTAGGTAAAAATTTAAGGATCCACTGTCCTCTAAATCTTGTAACTTTCTTCTGACTTCTTCAATATCTTCTTGAATAGAACTTATTTATACATCCTCATAACATCCCTCACCCTCAATTTTCTTGTACAATAGAGCTAATATATGTAACATATAGGTTTTGGGAAAATAATTAAGAAACATCTGGGATATTGCAGATGTTCAATAAATGTTAGTTTCTGTTTCCTTTGTTTCATAGCTCCTTTTGAGGTAAAGGTGTTCTGTTATTCATTTATGGAGATGTGCTCTTTCTATCACATTGAAAATGGGCTATTCTGGTCCTAGGACTCATAAATATGGGACATATTGTCAAGGTTTGGGAAGATTTTAGCTTCCATAGAAGACCAAACCTTCTTATTGCTATACAGGAAAAAGCAGTAAATAAGTGCTTTGGGTGATTGCCATGATGATGGGGAACAATGAACCCTATTTCTATATGGTAACAGCCAAACACTTGTTTATTTCTCTTCCTTGGGGATTAGTGCAATATTCTTTCAAGCCTGCCTGGAAACAAAGGAGCAACATCTTCGGTCTGGATAGAAACATTGAGAGAGCTGCTGAAGGCACAGTAGAGGGGAAAAGATTGTCCAGGAGTTATTTTCTTCTATGCCTGACTTTGTACAAATTTGTTCAGTTTCTTATAGGAACTTTTAAACTCAAAATGAGTGACTGCAGAAGATATGAATATAGGTTACCAATATGTGGGTAAGCTAAGGGTGATAGCCATACCAATGACTTTTGGAAGCCTGTTATGAGAGCTCAGGCACTCAGTGCTGGCAAAGCTTTTGTCTTGCTGTGAGGTTGACAATTAAAAAATGGTTGGGAAGAGGTCAGGGAGAAACATTCTACCCTATTCCCCAATTTCTAGACTTTTTTCTGAAGTGCAAAAGAAAATAGAGATGCTTTTCTGGGGTCAAGAGGAATCAAATAAACTCAAAGCATGCTGTCCAGTCAGGATCATTGATCTCTCTTTCCATGACCCTCTGAGACATCTTGAGTCTACATTGGAATCAAGTGGAAAGAAAGGAAATATTTTTTAAAAGAGAATATTGGAAATATATACAAAGGAACCCAAAACACTAATTTGAAAGAACATATGCATGCCTTTGTTCATTGCAGCATTATTTACAATCGCCAAGATTTGGAAGCAGCCCAAGTGTCCATCAGTAGATGAGTGGATAAAACAACTACTGGACATTTACACAGAGGAATACTGCTCATCCATAAAAAAGAAGGAAATTGTACCCTTTGTGAAAGCATGGATGGATCTGGAGAACATGCTAAATGAAATAAGCCAGTCAGAGAAAGACAAATACCTATGATTTCAGTCATATGTGGAATGTAATGAACAAAATGAACTAACAAGCAAAATAGAGACAAACTCATAGATAGAGAGAGGGTGACCACTAGGTGTGGGGGTTAAGAGATGGAAGGATTGAGCAAAAAGCAAAAAGGACTCATGGACATGGATAACAATATGGTGATTGTTGGGGAGAGGAGGATATAAGGGGACTAAATGGTAATGGAAAAATACAATAAAAAAATAAATAGGGGGATCCAAGATGGCTTCAGAGTAGCTAGAAGCTCCATCCAGTTGCTCTTAGGTCCAGACAGGCAGCTAAACCACAGAGCAATCAACTTGAAAATCCAGCAGAGAGTGAATGAGGCAGTGTGTGGGTGAGTGTGTACGTGGATGACAGTGTGGGGAGTGTGTGTGTGTGGGCAAGAGCCTGCCCACTTCCAAGGTACTTGGGAGCAGGTGTCCTGGACTCTGTAGGCAGAGCAACTGCCACCACCTTTACCCAAACTGGTACTTCTGGCTGCACTGATTCAGGGCTGTTGTGGAGCCACAAGATCTTGGGGCAGTGAGAGATGACTAGGAAGGTGCTTGATGCAGAAACAGCATGGTGGGAGCAGGCCTTCCTGAGGCTGCAAATCTTGGAGAGGAGTAGGGACAGCACCTCTCCACCACCCTGTGTTAAAGTATATCTGTGGGGCTCTTCCCTGTGCCACTTGGGAATGATCCAGAGAGAAATTTTATCTAAAACAGTCAGAGGCTCTGGCAGGTGATGGCCTGCGATGACCAAAAGAAACTGATTTTGGGAAGAGGAGCGCATTGAAGATTGGCTCTCTAGGGCTTGGTACTGCAGCATGGAGGTCACACAGAAAATCCTTTAAAAGTGGAGATGAGGTGAGGCTTGAGACTTAAAGGGACCCAGTGCTCATGTGTGTGTGCAGGTGGCATAGCAGCTCTGCTAACAAAGATCTCAGAGGGATACAGTCATGCCGAAGGGACTGTGGGATCCAACCCAGCATAGCTGGTGAGCAGGGGACTGGATAGAGTGAAGAGTTCAGGCTCGAGCTTCCAGCGACAGAGTGGCTGGCTGGGGACTGGATGACCAGAAGCTGAACACCTGGGATTTGCTGCAGCCAGGCAGGTCCCCTCACAGGCAGGTGTGCCCAACCCCCTATGTGTGAGATTACAGGCTCTGCAGATTAGTGAGGCCTAGCTCATGAGCTCTTTGCTAGGTGCATTTCTTCAGGGGAAGAAGAAAAAGCTCTGAAAGGGTCCTTTACCAGACACTATGAGCTAGACTGTTGCTCAGGCCCTCATTCACTAAAACCAGCAGAATGGAGAGATTAGAGACAGATGCAGCAAGGGGTGTGCAGGGCGCCACCTAGCCACAGCACCTAGACAGTGCTGCTTTCTATGCCAAGTAGGAAAAGCTGCCCCTTTTATGCAGGTTGGCCTCTCACAAGAAAAGGTCAGCTAATTCACAAGATACCATACATTACAGGAAAGAATCTGGGACAGACTAAGACATGTAGTAAGGGGACAAGGAAACACCTCCACCATCTTCTCTGAAGATTGAATAGTGCCTCCTGGGGGTGACTCAGAGTTCCCATCTTCCTGATTGCACCACAGGCCCCCTCTGGAGGCAGGTAGAGAAGGTACTGGCAGTCCTCTCAGACATTAGATGAACCACTCCTGGGCCTTACGCTGATGGAAAGCCAGCAGGGCAGAAGATTGGGGACCAGCCAAATCTGAAGGATATAGCCACAGACTGTGGATCTCTTGTAGTCTCGAACAGGCTGCCTAGGACCAGACTAGGATGCTATCTGACATTGCCAGGGATGAATCCTGAAAGAGGGGACAGTGGTAAACACTGGATTCTACTGAGATGAATTCCACTGTTGTCTTCTTTATGATTTGTATTATTTTCTCTCCTGCACAGCTTGTTAACATTCATCTATTTTCCTTCAGTTTGTTCCTATTATTTCACTAGTTTTTATATTTTAGTTTATTTCAAATCTGATATTTTGCTTCTCCCTTCTCTTACTCCATTTTATGTTGTTTCTTCCTCTTCTTATTTTTGTTTTAAATTTTAATTTTTCTTTTTCTACAACTTGTTTCTATTTTGCACTTTTATTATTTCTTCTGCATTCAGCCTCTCAAAACCATTTTTCTTGTTATTAGTCACCTCACATTCTTTATCTCATTCTTAAAATGCCCTTATTCTCTCTCCACTTTTATCAATATTTGCTCATTGGTTGTTGATGTGGTGGTGGTTGTTGTTGCATTTCCTCAATTTAATTTCTAAATCTTCATTATTTTTGTCCTTCAAATCTCAAATTTTACCATTCTCATCTCCTGTTCCATTTTGCCCTCCTCTTGTCCTTTCTTTGTGTTTTAAATTACTCCATGTCTTAGACTGGTTTTCATACCTCATGCTTAATATTCCTTCTCCCATTATCCTCTCAAAATCACTTTTTTCCTCTATAAATTTCATAAGATTTTCTTACTTTCTTTCTATTTTCCTTCTTATTCCTATTCCACTAATATAAATCATTGTTCATTTGTTATTGATATTGCTGTTGTGGGTCTTTTCTCCAATTTGGTTCAAATTTCTTTTCATTGTATATATTTTTAAAATATTTGTTTAAAATTAATACTATATGCTTCCCTTCTCTTACTCTATTCTGCCTTTTCCCCTCCCTTTTTTATTTATGATGTAAATTTTATTTTTTCTTTCTTTGCCTTATTTCTATTCCCTACTCTAATTATTTCTCCTCCCTCTACCCTCTTAAGATCACTTTTCTTTCAGTTAGTCATCTCATATTCATTTTTCCCCTCTTATAATAGTCTTAATAATTTTATACCTTTATTAATATTTGCTAATTTTCTGTTTATAGTGTGGTTCTGGGTAGAAGTTATTTTTGTGGGTGTGGGCTTGTTTCTGGGATTATGTAGTTTTGTTATGGCAGCACCTATATGACAACATACAAGATGTGGTAGGCAGAGTAACTCTCAGTCAGTCAGATGGAGGGAAGGACCCACCAAAGAATGACACAACAACAACCAAAAGCCAATTACAACCAGAGAACCCACATAAACAACAGAAAGGGCATTCCAATAGCATTAAGCTCAAGAGATCAAGGAGACTTCACCACTGAGTCCCAAAGGTCTCCTACCACAGAACATCACACCACAAAGATGAGGAGTTAAAGCAGATCAACCTAATATGAAGAAACAAGTAATAAGAGTCACTGAAAATGGGCAGACAAAGAAACAACCCCCAAAGGAAAGGAAAGGAGGGATCCTCAAAGAGTACTAAATGAAATTGAGGCAAGCAAATTATCAGACATTGAGTTCAAAATAATGGTTATAAGGATGCTCTGGAGAGTCAGTGAGAACTACAAGGAACTCCATGGAAGCTATACAGAACTGACTGTGAACTATGCTAACATGAAAAAATACATATAAACTATCAAGATGCAGCAGGAAATGAAGAATACAATAATGGAAATTAAGCATGCATTACAAGGAATTAAAAGCAGGCTAGATGAAGCAGAGGATTGAATAAGTGAGCAGAAAGACAAGGTAGAAAAAAAAAAAACAACTCCCAGACAGAGGATAAAAAATTAAAAAAGACACTAAAAGAATGATGAGGGTTTAAGGGAGCTGTAGTAAAACATAAACATAATAATATTCATATCATTAGGATACCGGAATTTGAAGAAGAGGAACAAGGGAGAGAAAACTTGTTTGAGAAATTTATGATAAAAAACTTCCCTAACTTGGTGAGGAAAGAAGTCATGCAAATCCAGGAAGCAAAAAGGGTACCAATCAAGATGAATCCCAAAAAGCCCACTCCAAGACACATCATAATTAAAATGTCACAATTTAAAAGCAAAAAGAGAATCTTCAAAGGAGCAAGGGAGAAAGAGGAAGTAACATACAAGGGAGCACCGATAAGGCTATCAGCTGATTTCTCAACAGAAATACCACAAGCCAGAAGGGAATGGCAAGATATATTCCAAGTAATGAAAAGCAAAGGCCTGCAACCAAGACACTCTACCCAGCAAGGCTCTCATTTGAAATGGAAGGCAAAATATGGAGGTTCCAAGATAATAAAAGACTAAAAGAATACATTTCCATCAAACCAGCACTGCAAGAGATGCTAAAAGAACTGTTTTCATAAATTGAATAAGAAGACACAGAGAGAGAGGAACACAGGTACAAAGGGGGAAAATGGCAATGAATAAGTATCTATCAAAAATAACCTTAAAAGTAAATGGATTAAATGCTCCTATCAAAAGACATAGGGTAGCTGAATGGAAAAGAACACATGACCTGCATATATGCTGTCTCTAAGAGACCCAGCTCAGAACACAAGATCTATATACACTAAAAGTTAAGAGATGATAGAAAAATATTTCAAGCAAACAAACATGAAAAAGAAGCTGGCATAGCAATACTTATATCAGCCAAAACAGATTTCAAATCAAAGGCCATAAAAGAGACAGGAAGGATACTTCATAATATTTAAGGGAACAATCCATCAAGATGATATAATTTTTGTAAACATATATGCACCCAACTTAGGATCACCCAAGTATATAAGGAAATTCTGGAGGACTTCAAGAAATATATTGATAGTTACACACTCATAGTTGGGGATTTTAACACACCATTGTCAATAATGGATAGGTCTTCCAAGCAAAGAATCAATAAGGATAATGTGGCATTGAACAACACTGATCAAATGTAATTAACTTATTACATAATTACATTAGATAAAATGGAATTAACTTATATATACAGAGCCTTTCACCCCAAAGAAACAAAACATAAATTCTTTTCAAAAGCACATGGAACATTTTAAAAGATAGGCCACATGGTGGACACAGAATAAGCCTCAATAAATTAAGGATATTTAAATCATATCTAACATGTGCTCAGATCACAATGGATTGAAACTAGAAACCGACCACAAGGAAACATTCAAATACATGGAGACTGAACAACATGCTATTAAATAATGAATGGGGTAACAATGATATCAAGGAGGAAATAAAAAAATCTTCTGGAAACAAATGAAAATGAATGCACAACAGGCCAAAAACTATGGAACACACCAAAGGCAGTCCTCAGAAGGAAGTTACAGCAATATAGGTCTACCTAAAAAAAATAGAAAGAATGTTCAAATAAACAACATCTGCAAAAACTAGAGAAACAACAAATAAAAAGCCCTGAATTAGTACAAGAAAAAGAAATAATCAAGATCAGAGCAAAATTAAATAACATAGAGTTTAAAATAATATTTTGAAAGGATCACTATATCCAGGAGCTGATTCTTTGAAAAGGTAAATAAAATCGACAAGACTTTAACCATACTCATCAATAAAAAAAGCAGAGGACCCAAATAAATAAAATCAGAAATGAAAGATGAAAAATTACAAGTGATACCACAGAAATACAGAGGATTTTAAGAAGTTACTACGAACAACTATATGCCAAGAAATTTGACAACCTGGGAGAAATGGACACATTTCTAGAAACATATAATCTGCCAAAACTGAATCAAGAATCAAACTCAGTTTATGAGGCCAGTATTACCCCAATTCCAATACCAGGTAAAATTACAACAAAGAAAGAAAACTACAAATCAATATCGCTGATGAACATAGATGCCAAAATCCTCAACAAAATATTGACAAACTGCACCCAGCAATACATTAAAAAAATCATATAATATGACCAAATGGGATTCATCCAAGGGATGCAAGGATGGTATAATATTAAAAAAATCACTAAACAATACACCATATAAACAAAATGGAAGACAAAAACCACATGATCACTTCAGTAGATGCAGAAAATAAGTTGATAAAGTACAGCACCAATTAATGATAAAAACACTCAGGAAAACAGGAATAGAGCATACATCAACATAATAAAAGCCATATATGGCCAACATCATACTCAATGGGAAAAAACTAAAAGCTTTACCCCTAAGATCAGGAACAAGACAACAGTATCTGCTGTCACCACTCTTATTCAATACAGTACTGGAAATTCTAGGCACAGTGATCAGACAAGGAAAAGGAATAAAAGGCATCCAAAATGGAAAGGAGGAAGTAAAACTGCCATTATTTGCAGACAGCATGCTACTGTACATAGAAAAATCTATAAAATCCACAAAAAAATTACTTGACCTAATAAGTAAATTTGGCAAAGTAGTGGATATAAAGTCAATATTCAGAAAACAAACCTATTTTTGTACACCAGCAATGAAATAACAGATAAAGAAACCAGGAAAAAGTCTTATTTAGTATAGCAACAAGGAAAAAAAAAGCACCTAGGAATAAAGTTAACCAAGGAGGTAAAAGACATGTACTAAGAAAACCACAGAACAATAAAGAAATAAATTAAGGAAGATTCAAATAAATGGAAGAATATACTGTGTTCATGGATTAGAAGAATTAAGCCCATTAAATGTCCATACTACAGAAGGCAATCTATTGATTTAATGCAATCTTTATAAAATATCAGTGACATACACCACAGATTTAGAACAAATATTTAATAAACTTATATGGAACCAAAAAACAACCCCAAATAGCCTCAGCAATCTTGACAAAGAAGAACAAAGTAGGAAGGATCACAATACCTGGTATTAAACTATACTTCAAGGCCACTGTAATCAGAATACTCTGGAACTGGCATAAGAACAGACACATGGATCAATGGAGCAGAATAGAGAGCCCAGAAATAAACCCATGTCTCTATGGTCAATTAATATTTGACAAAAGGGGCATGAGCATAAAATGAAGTTAAAATAACCTCTTCCACAAAAGTGTGGGGAGAAATGGAATGATACATGCAAAAAATGGAACTAGACTACCAATGTACAGAATAAACTGTATACCAGAATAAACTCAAAATGGATAAAAGACTTAAATATAAGCTATGAAGCCATAAAAATCCTAGAGGAAAACATAGGCAGTAAAATTTCAGATATCCCATGCAGCAATATTGTTGCTGATATATCCTCTAGGTATGGGAAATAAAGGAAAGACTAAAAAGTGGGACTACATCAGATTAAAAAGCTTCTTCATGGCCAAAGGAAATGTCATGAAAATGAAAATGGAAACAACCATATAGGAAAACATATTTGCCAATGATACCTTGGGAAAAGGTTTAATTGGCAAAATATATAAAGAACTCAGACAACTCAACACCAGGAAGCCAAACAATCCAATTAAAAAATGGCCAAAGAAACTGAACAGACACTTTTCTAAGGAGGACATACAGAGGGCCCAGAGACATATGAAAGGATGCTCAGCATCACTAGCCATCAGAGAGATGCAAATTAAAACCTGGATGAGACACCCCCTAATTAACACTGGTCAGAATGGCTTTCATTAACAAATCAACAAATAACAAGTGCCTATGAGGATATGGAGAAAAGGGAATACTGGTGCACTGTTGGTGGGAATGCACACCAGTACAGCCACTGTGGAATTTCCTCAGAACACTAAAAATGGAACTGCCTTTTGATCCAGGAATTCCACTGCTAGGATTATACCCTAAGAGCCCTTAAACCCCAATTCAAAAGAACCTATCCATCCCAATGTTCATAGCAGCATTATTTACAATAGTGAAGTGGTGGAAACAGCCTAAGTGCCCATCAATAAATAAATGGTTCAAAAATGGTGGTCCATTTACACAATGAGATACTATGCAGCTGAAAGAAAGTAAGAACTCCTACCTTTTGTGACAGTGTGGATGGTACTGGAGAATATCGTGCTAACTGAAATAAGCCAAACAGTGAAAGACAAATAGCACATGATCTCACCTACAAGAGGAATCTAATGAGCATAAACTAAGGAACAATATAGAACCACAGGCACAGAAACATGGAACAGACTGAAAGTGACCAGATGGTTAGGTAGAGGGGGATAATGGTGGAAAGAAGGGGAAGGGGCTAAACAAAGAACATATATGAATAACACATGGATATGGACAACAATGTTGAATTAACAGTGGGAGCATGGAGTGGGATGGGTGGAGGACAGCAAACGTGGAAAAATTAGGACAAACGTAATAGAATAACCATATAAAATGAATGAACAAATCAGTCAATCAATCAATAAATAAATGTACTTTAACAATTCAGACCATTTTGTTTGAGACTATTAGTTTTAACTCAACAGGGATCCCGAATGAATTAAGCAAGTCATCTTATACATGTCATTGGAATTTACCAATGGGTAAACTTAGAGCCATCTGTTGATACAGTCATCTTTGACCTTAACAAATATGCTCAAGCCCTGACTAGTGTGATTCAGTGGATTGAGTGCCAGTCTGCAAACCAAAGGGTCCTTGGTTCAATTCCCAGGCAGGGCACAGGTCTGGGTTGTGGACCAGGTCCCTGGATGGGGATGTGCAAAAGGCAAGCAAACATCAGTGTTTCTCTCCCTCTCTTGCTCCCTCCCTTCTCCTCTCTAAAAATAAATAAATACATAAACTCTTTTAAAAAACAAATAGGCTCATTTTCTTGACTTTTTTTCTATTCGAGGCCTTCTAGTACCTAAGTATCAGTAGTCCATTGTTTATATTAGGTTATGCCTATGTTTCTTTTTTCATTCATGCCTTTTTTCAACATCCATTTATTAAGCACCTTCCTTTCTTCAATTTATTTATTTATTTTCAAAACACTTTTTAAATTTTTATTTATTTGATTTTTAGAGTGAGGGGAAGAGGGATAAAGAGAGGGAAAAAACACATATATGTGAAAGAGAAACTTCTGTCGGCTGCCTCTCATAGGCTCCAGATCAGGCATTATGGACTGTACCCACAACCCAGGCATCTGCCTTGACCCCAAATCCAGCTGGAGACCTCTTGCCTTGCAGGACAATGCCCAACCAATTGAGTCATGCCAATCAAGGCTCAAAATACCTTTGATTTTATTAAGTAACATACAGAAATTAGAAAATTTAGTGGTATAATTTAAGAATTGGTTGTCTTCAAAATGTCAGTATATTTCTAATATTTCCTTATGTATCTTGAATACTGTATATATTTAACATACCTTGAATCTTCCAGTAACCTGGTACAACTTTCAATGTACATCTCAATAAAACTCCTTGAGTTTTCATTGAGATATTTTTTATTTTTTCTTGTGTCCTTTTTTTTTTACTTACTTGCGTTTTTTGGCCATTGTTATAAGACCTTCTGCGACACTTTGGTTTGCTGTTTCCATAATTTTAATCATTTCAAGGGCAATCTTCCAATCATTTTTAGTCTTAAGAGTCATGGATATGCCAGTCTCCCCTGCTTTTCCAGTGGCTTACTCTCTGTACATATTCTTCAATATTCCATGGGATATCATAATTATATATGTGCATGATATCATTAACATCAAGACCCCAGAATGCTAGATCAGTAGCAATCAATATCTTCACAATTCTACTTTTAAAGCTTGCCCATGTTTGCTCTGTTCTCTGTCTCCATGTAGTGATTGTACAGGTAGGCCTTGGATGCTTGTATCACCAGACGAATCATCAGTAACAAGTTTTCTGCTGGCAAACATGATGACTGTGTGTTTAGGTGACATGCTCTGTAGGAATTCTTGGATAAAAGATTGTTTTTCTTCTTCTGTTCTAATAATTATATTTTGCTTCACTGTATTACAGCAAAAAGATCCAGAGTACCAACATAAACAATTATATGCTCTTTCAAATGAGACTGTGCAAGTCAACAAATTGTATCTGGCCAAGTTGTACATAACAGTTTGTTGGTCCAGGCACACATCTAATACAATCTTCATTACCTGCTGCTCAAATCCCAGATCTAGCATTTTATCAGCTTCATCTAAGAGGAAGTAGGTGATGCTTCTTAAGTTGACAAAGTTATTCTTGCAGATCATTCAGTTGCTCAGGAGTTACAATAATGATATCTATGCATTTGGCAACATCTTTTAATTGTTCTTTTCTATTTCTACCACCATATATACAAATACTTTTAAGAATTTTATGTGAATAATTAGAAGTTTCCACCTGGAGATCTAATTCTCCAGGCAGTGTAAGGACTAGCATGCCAGGACTATTGCTTTGTTCTCTTGGTGTTGGTTGAGAATTGATGTGAATAAACCTAGGCAATAAATAAGACAATGATTTGCCTGTTCTAGTGTGGGTGACTCCTATAATATTTATCCTTTGTAGAACAATTGGCCATGCCTGTGATTGAATTGATGTTGGTTGTTGAAATCCTGTTTTTTAAGAGTTTTTCATCAAGTCAGGATAATCCTGGAAAGCATCTTCAAATTTACAAATCGGGCTGGGGATAGAACCTTTTTTGCCATCTTTTAAGTCATTACACATAATACTGAAATTTTCCTTTATCCAAATGTCTACCTACACTTAAGACAGGGAACTTGTTGCTTCAGATTCTATGTCCAAGTTTTTTTTTTTTTAATTGGTGGTAAATCTGCCCATTATTTCCCAGTCTGCAACGTCTGCCCTAATTTGATCCCAGTCTATCAATGACTGAACTTCTTTAACAATGTTATCTGTGATTAAGTCTCTTCCAACAGAAGGTTGGGATTAAGCATTATCTGACTTGTAGTTTCCTTCTTGTTTTTTCACAAGTTTTTATAGCTGCTTTGGCCTTTGCTTTCACCTTCGTACTGCCAAAAATATTTAGCTCTGAGTTGGAATCACCCCTTATGATCTGCATTTTGGTGTTTCTCACACTCTGGATGTCCTTTATTTTTGATCCGCAGGGATCAATCACTGCACCAATCACACTTTTTTTTTTTTTTTAATTTAAAGGCAAGAGCAGGTTCTCAGGGACCAGTAGCTCTAAGCTCCAGGTGGCTGGAGGAGCCAACCCAGTCCCCACCTCTGCCCTCTCTGCAGCCTCTGCCTCCCTTGCCATCCGTGTAGGCCCTGCCAACCCTGAGATTGCTTAGAGTTGGCTCCACCCTCTTCTGCTCTGGGGCCCAAGCCAGTGCTGAGTGGTAGAGTTTGTACAGACCTCTCCTTGTCTACCTCTGGGGGGGAAACATAGCCTGAGGTTCTTTCTCTTTTCACTCTTCTCTTAAAAAAATTATTTTATTGTTGTTCAAGTACGGTTGTCTGTATTTACTCCCCACCACTCCCCCCTCAACCGCAGCCATCTTCACCTCCCTCCCCTGATTCAACCCCGCCTTGGTTTTGACCATGGTACTTTTATAGTTGTTCCTGAAAGTGCTTCTCTTGTTTTCCCCCATTATCCCATCCCAACTCCCCTCTGGTTACTGTAATATTGTTCTTAATTTCAATGTCTCTGGTTATATTTTGCTTGCTTGCTTCTTTGTTTTGTTGAATAAGTTCCACTTAAAGGTGAGATCATATAGTATTTGTTTTTCACTGCCTGGCTTATTTCACTTAGCATAATGCTTTCTAGTTCCATCCACACTGTCGCAAAGGGTAGGAGCTCCTTCTTTCTTTCTGCTGCATAGTATTCCATCATGTAAATGTACCATAGTTTTTTGATCCATTTATTTATTGATGGACACTTAGGTTGCATCCAGCACTTGGCTATTGAAAATTGTGCTGTTGTGAACATTGGGGTGCATAGTTTCTTATGGATTGGTATTTCAGTGTTCTTAGGATATAATCTCAGCAGTGGAATTGCCTGGTTGAAAGGCAGTCCCATTTTAGTTTTCTGAGGAAATTCCATACTGTTTTCCACAGTGGGTGCACCAGTCTGCATTCCCACCAACAGTGCACCAGGATTCCCTTTTCTCCACATCCTCTCCAAAATTTGTTTGTTGATTTGTTTATGATGATCATTCTCACTGGTGTGAAGTGGTATCTCATTGTGGTTTTAATTTGCATCTCTCTGATGGCTAGTGATGCTAAACATCTTTCCATATGTCTCTGGGCCCTATGTATGTCCTTGGAGAAGTGTCTGTTTAGGTCTTTTGCCCATTTTTTAATTGTGTTATTTGTATTCCTGGAGTGGAGTTGTGTGAGTTCTTTATATATTTTGGAGGTGGAACCCTTGTCCTAGGTGTCATTGGCAAATGTTTTTCCATACAGTTGGTCCTCTTTTAATTTTAATGCTGTTTTCTTTAGGCAGGCAGAAGCTTTTTATTTTGATGAAGTCCCATTTGTTTATTCTTTCCTTTATGTCCCTTGCTTTAGGGGACATATCCGTGAAGATATTGCTGCATGGAATATCTGAGATTTTCCTGCCTATGTGGTCCTCTAGGACTTTTATGGTGTCACAACTTATACTTAAGTCTGTTATCCACCTTGAATTTATTTTTTGTGTATGGTGTAAGTTGGTGATTGAGTTTCATTTTTTACATGTAGCTGTCCAGGTCTCCCAACAGCATTTGTTTAAGAGGCTATTTTTACTCCATTTTATGCTTCTGCCCACTTTGTCAAATGTTAATTGACCATAGAGACTTGGGTTTTTTTCTGGGCTCACTATTCTGTTCCATTGGTCTATATGTCTGTTCTTATTCCAGTACCAGGCTGTTTTGATTACAGTGCACTTGTAATACAGTTTGATATCAGGTGCAGATAACATGATAGCATACATAGAAAATCCTACAGACTCCACCAAAAAACTACTCAACCTGATAAATAAATTTGATAAAACAGCAGATACAAAGTCAATATTCAGAAATCAAAGGCATTTTTGTACACGAATAATGAAATATCAGAAACAGAAATCTCTTTTGACTCTTTAGCAACAGATCTTACTGCCTGTCTTGTAGGTAGCTATATAGTGTTACCTAGGGAAATGTTTAATAGGATTTCAGGGAGGAGCTTTGATGACATGACCAATCACAGATGTGGGACTAGGGAGAGATAAAGCAGGCACCTCTGAAGCAAAATTTAAAGTGACACTCATTCCCAGGGGTTGATACTTTATAGGATCTTGAGATTGAATGTTTTCTCATCATCTGTGTCATAGGTACCTGAATTGATCACCTCTCATACTAGTACAAGTTCAGCTTAGGATCAGACTTGAACCATGCTTTGAGCTTATCTGCATAGATTTTTTATAAGCTAATTATTTCCATAAGAAGAAAAAGTAGTGGATTTTTAAATATCAACTTGCTTGTTTCAGTAAGTTTCTTTCTGTATAACAATAGTTGATCTAAATAAATTCAATTCCCTATACTCGACTGTAACTTACATTATACCATCGTAAGTCAATAGTGCACACTTAGGGATGGCACTTTCACACTGATTCTTTGGCTAAACCCCAACATTTGTTTAGGCAGTTTCTAGATATTGTTTCAGGGATGCTGATTAAACAAGAGGTAGAGTGGGATCTAAGGAACCTTCGGGACTGTTTTCAATAGTTTTCTAGTTTTCTTAGTGCCTCAATTTTTTCTTTCCCTGTTATTTCATAGATTCACAGATCTTAGAACTGAAAGGCTACATAGAAATCATGTGTTAGGTGGAATGTAGAAGATACCATGGCAGAAATCTGGGCAGGATGATATCCAACTTCTGTTTAAATAGTCCCAGAGGCTAGGAACTCACTTTGTGTTTGGTAGCAGGTAGGAATGAGTGGCCAGGGGGGAAATAAAGGCAGGGCCCTCGCAATTACAATCTAACAAAGAACTTAATACTGGAGGCTAGAAGCAGAAGGAAAACATGTCTCATCAATTAACTCAGCAGTGCTGAGCCAAGTTTGATGAGATTGCTAGGTGTCCTGAGCATCACAAGCGAAATACCTTAGGAGAAGTGGGGTTAGTTGTTGAGGTCCTATGCTAGGAAAGGGAGCTTCTGTAATGATTTCACTAACAAAGACAAAGAACCTTTACTAACTGAGAAAGAAAACCTTTGTAGCTGTACATTATTCCCAAGGGGGAGAAGAGGGGGACGCCTAGAAGCTGACTAAGGTATATAATCCCTGAACCCCAATAGTTGGCTGTAGCTTCAGTTCAAGTGTATAGAACAAACTCCCTAACTTACTAACATTTTTTTTTCTCTATGTGTGGGGAATTTAAAGAGGCTGGGTGCCTGCTTGCAGCTTTGGGCTTGTGCGTTTCATAAATAAACTTGCTATTTCATTTCCACTATACATGTTTGTCTCTCACTTGAATCCTTGCCTGGTGGGTGCGACAAAAACCAAGGCAGGGGAGAGAGCCTCTTGAGTTGGCTCTCTTTCTTCCCATTCATAACACTTGCTTCAAGCATATCCATTCCCTTAGTAGGCATTTTAATGGTTACAAAGATGGTGTTGAACTTTAATACACCACTTCTTGTTTCCTTAGGTCTTCCAAATTCTTTTTTAGACAGGATAAAAATATGAGTAAGACCTAGTGCCTGCCCTAAGGAGCTTACAGTCTAGTAATACTTCAATTATTCCATAATATATTCCACGACAGAAGCCATGGCTTCTACTTTTTAGGCCCTATATAAAACTGGAAACACAGGATGTGGTGAAGTAAGAATTTATTTAATTGAATTTGGTTGAATTTTGTCTGAAAAATACAGTTTTCTAGGTTCACTCCTTAGCAAGCAATGCAATACGTAAGAAAATGCCAGTATCCTGTGGCTTGACACCTGGGCCTTAAAGTGAGGATCCACACTCCCCTCTTCTCAGCCTCCCAGATGAAGAGTTGACAATCTCACCACCCTCTTCTCTGTCCTGGGCTCCTCCTGCTTGAGCCCCACTCCCTTTCCTGTGCTCCATGTCCTGTTGTTGGTTATATTCATGTATAATTATTGTTATATTATTATTATTATATTTTTTTAAATTTGGATTCTCACTTTCGGGAGAAGAATGTTCTCATCCTCTCTTTCTGCATCCCCTGCCATTTTCATTGGCTGTGGGAGCTTTTTAGTAGGAAGGGATGGGACACTTTGCATGTTGTATACATACGCTGCAGGAGGGGGTGGAGCCCATGGGCCTTTGGGAAAGTACAGGTGCCAAGCCCTTCATGCAGAGCCCTCCCACCCTATCCCCCAGAAAGAAGGAAATTACCAAACAACAAAACCCTAAAGTTGGCTTGATGGTGGGTTTGTGTTTCAGGGGAAAGTGAGGCAGAGGCTCTGTAAAGGGTTCTGCTACTGGGCTGTTTCTGTGACTACAAGCACATGGGGCAGAGGACTTAAGCCTGGCCCCCATGTACCCCCCCACACACAACACTTCCACTGATTCTTGTGTGACTGTGCCTCCAAGGTGTGGGGCTGCTGGCTGAGCTTTTTGGCTGGGAATGCTGTCTGGGAATCTAAAGCTGGGGGTAGGTTTTGAAGTGGGGCCCCTATGAAGCACATTTGGAGAGAAACAGCCACAAGGAGAGGCCTGAGGAGGGACAGAGGGCTGGGGCTAGGGGTGAGTCAAGGTCCCTTCCCTTTCCCAGAATTTTCTCTAAGATGCACAGTGCAACAATTCCCTATCCCTCAATTGACACCATCCTTGTAAAGCTAGCCACAAAGCACAGGGAGAACTTGGGAGAGGACCTTGAGTTAGGCAACTCAATGGGAGTGGACCTTGGTCACTCCAGGTTGCCTGAGGACTGGAACCTTTGCATCCACAGGCAAGTGTGAGTGAGGGGACTTGCTCTTTCTTGCACGTACAAATCCCCACAGGAGTGGTTGTTGGGATGGGATTGTGAGGATGGGAGAGGGGACTGGGAGTTTTGCAGAAAACCTGCCTCCCTTCTTTCCTCCTTGGCCCCTCTCACCATCCCTCTTCCCTGCTCCTTCCATTTCTGAACTGCTACAAACCCCACCTTCCTGCTCTTGACACCCTCATTGTCTGGCTACCTCCTGTCCCACCACCCCCAGCCTGCATCTTACCTTCCCTTTTGGCTACTGTATTTGTAAATAGCAACTTTTGGAAAATGTTAGCAGTTTAACTGCCCAGGAACTTTTGTTGTTGTTGTTGTTGTATTGATATGAAATTAGATTCTATTTTTGTAAAAGTATATTGTAATAATAATGATTCAAATGCCAAAAGAGAAAATTTCAGTATCCTAAGACTGCACCAAGTTTGACTTCTCGATGAAGAATCCCAAACAATTTCAAATACCAATGGTAGGAAATTATTAACTAGGTTAACATGTTCCCTGGGCAATTTCAGCTTCACTATTAGTGGCTCATTAGTCATCTGTTGAAATGTATTCACACACACTTGCTGCTGTACACAGCCTTCTTTTCTTGTATGTGAAGTCTCAGAGAGGCATGACCAGTTCTTCCCAATCTATTTTACTCTAATTTGAACTGTTTCGTCTTCAGAGAAGAACATGTAGTCACATAGGTATTCTAGTTTCCCAACCTTTTTCCACCCAGTGGCAAATTGAATTGTTATTGTGGAATTCATAGCAATTAATCCTTTATAAACTCTCTAAAATAAAATGTAACTTTCCAGAGCCCTCATTTATTAGCACTCCAGTGATGAAAGTAACAGTGGCTGAACCAAGAGTTCATGCTTTGGTTTTTGCCAAATTAAAGATCCTAAAAAAGCAGAGCAATGTGGGGATTCGGAAGTGTATTTCTGGGACAAATGAAATAGGTCACATAAAATTTACCTGCTGCCTAAGTAACTGGAGTGTTTCATGAATTTCCATATAAAATTCTGGCTTGCATTCATCCCTCTTCTTAAGTCCTCTCATTGGAATGATAAACTTGTGGGCAAAGAAACAATTTTTAATTGTTATTTAAAGAAGTAGTTTAATTCCAACTATGAGGAAAGGACTGAGCCCACATCCAATACAAGCCAGCAGCAGGACTAATGTATGTGAAGTTATCTTTTTCTTTCTCTAGGCAACTGACCATATATGGGTCTTATGATTCATCTTGGCAAAATGCTTGTTTTGAATTGATGGGCTTGACCAGTAGCAATTTGTTACATTGACACTTTTCCTTGCACACTTACGAAGAGGTAGTTATTTGCAGATACATTGTCTTCCTCTTCACTGAGGACCTGTTTTGCTCTCGGTATTTTTCAGATGACATGAAAAGAATGGAAAAATTTAGGCCTGAACTGAAGGTCAGAATTGATTGATTGGCTGAAAACCAGCCTTGGATGTACAGATTAGATGGTAGATCTTGCTGAAAACTTCATATTTCTCTCTCTCTTTTCTCTCTCTCTCACACACACATACAGAGAAACACACAGACACAAACTAAAATAAAAATTTCTATGAAAATAGATTTTTTCTTTTAAATAGGACATATAATTTTTTACTTTGTACTTCTGTATTTATATATCTCTTTGAAATAATTTTGTTCAGTTACCATATTAGAGTACTTTAGCACTGGTTTATAAATTGTTTTTGTACCCAGGTAAGATTGTGAGAAACTTATAATGATGACTGTGAAAAAATTATATATATATATATATATGACATGTTTTATAGTATATATAAAACATGTACTATGGATATAAAATTGCTAAACCTGTTTAATTTAGTGTCTGCAAATAATAATTACTGAATGTAAAATTTTGAACATGCAAAAAATTAGACAAGTATGTTGATAATTGTCTTCTGAAGCAACTAAGTCTAACAGGCTCTGTGAGGAAATAAACACAGAACAAACTGAAAACAAAATAAATGAGTTTAGTTAATATGTTAGAACAATGTAGCTATTTTTAATTCAAGTGGGAAAAACAAGGTATATGTCAACTTTAGCAAAAACCTATGGTTGCTTAAATCAATATGAAAATGATTATATTTGTATAACAGCCTGATGTAATTTTGTGACATGACTCCCCTTTTGGAGTGCCTCAGTATTTGCAGGTCAGTCAACTCGGAGGGAAGCTCATCCCTGTCAGTGAAAAAATGATGGTGACAATCAAATATAGATCATCTGGGTAAGAGACCTCAACCTCCAGGTCACCAAGAATGAAAGTGAACCTAGCTTAAATCGATTAGGTTTTCATGACTTCATGATGATAGATGAAAATCTACCAATTATACCATGTGGCAGAAATAATAATGATCATGTCTGTTGCTAAGTATAGAGAATATATCTGGGTAACTAGGTATTGTTTATTCTCATAAACTTTTTAAAAACTTTCTGGAGGGCAATTTATTTTTTCTGGGTTTATTGAAATATAATTGGCATACAACACTGTATAAATTTAAGGTGTACAACATAAGGACATGATATTGATATGTAATATGAAATGATTACATAAGTTTAGTTAATATTTATCAGCTCATATAATTACAAAAGTATTTGTTGCTGAATAGTATTCCATTGTACGTGCATACACCACATTTCCTTTATACATTCATCTGTTGATGGACAGTTAGATTGTTCCATGTCTTGACTATTGTGAATAATGCTACAATGAACACTGGAGTGCTGAGCAATCCATTTGACATGGTGATTTCATTTGGATATATATACCCAGAAATGGAAATGCTGGGTCATATGGTAGTTCTATTTATAATTTTTTGGAGAAACCTCCCTCCACATTGTTTCTCATAGTGGCTGCACCAATTTACATTCCTGCTGAAAATATACGAGGGTACCTTTTTCTCTATGTCCTCCCAGTATTTATCTTTTGTCTTTTTGATGATGGCCATTATAACAGGCTTGAAGTAATATCTCATTGTAGTTTTTGATTTGTATTTTTTTCCTATTGATAGGGATGCTGAGCACCTTTTCATGTACCTGTTAGCCATTTTATTATCTTTGGAAAAATGCCTACTTAGGTTTTTTGCCCATTTTTAAATTAGATTATTTTTGTTATTGAGTTGTGTGAGTACTTTATATTTCTTGAATATTAATGCCTTATCAAATATATGATTTGCAAATATTTTCTCCCATTCTGTAGGTTACCTTTATATGAGGATAAAGGTATCCTACGGATACCTTTATCCTCTTAACAAAATCCTTCATTTTCACTGTTCATAATCTAATTTTGAACCTTATTGATTATTGTAAAAATGTGTTGTTTCACCAAGAATTCATTGTTAAAAGTATTGCTAATTGTTTTAACAATATATGTACTCACACTACATATATTAATTTACACTTACAGAGAGAAACTATGTAATAAATTTCAGAAATTCAGAAATTCAACCATGCCCTTCAGTATAAAGTTTCAACAGGCATCCCTGATTACTCCTTTAGTGTTTTGGTACATTTATTTTACATAATTTGTATGTTTTTTTTGTAGTCTTTTACTGGTTTTATTAGCTCATGCTTTTCTTCTTCATCTGGATTTTAAAGTTCTTGAAATCAGAGCAGAAATCATGTTTCTACTTCTGAATGCTTTAAGAGGATTAAATTAAAGAAGAAAGAGGAAGGAGAAAGTTACTGCTGAATCACAATGTCCTGGCCAAAGCCAGAGCAGGGATTGGGGAGAGGTGATGTTAAAAGGTACATTTACTTGAAGCTGTGAGGTAATTTTAACACATCTGCTTCACTTTTTATCTGGGGAAGAGTTAAATTAAAATGATTTGGCTTCTTTAAGGCTCTTAATATCCATTAAGAAGTATAAAATAGGCAGTGAACAAAACATACCTGTCTAGGGTTAAAGGTCAAACCTGCTCAATGATGCCGATTAATTGAACCCTTTAACCTTACAGACTGTGAATCTTGTTCAATTACTTAGCAATTTATGACCTACCTGATACTCCCCACCATAGCCAACTCCTTGAACATAACCTATTTCTGGCCTACTTAGATCTATAGATCTCCCACTTATTTAACGGAAAATAGAGTGCTAGTACCTCCTCACCAGCCACATCTTTTTCTCAACCATACCTCAGGGAACAATAACTGAAATGGTCAGTTGCACATTTTGAGTTAATTCATGTGCAGAAGATTATGTAGTGGTTTGTTTGGGAAATGCTAATGTAGATTAAGGGAAAGGTATCATGATTTTAATAATATTTACTTTATAAGATGGATAATACTATTAAAGAGTGATTCCACATACAGGGTTTGGCAGATGACAATAAGCATGTGATAAATACTGTTTTATTCTTTGTAAATTTTTGCTAAATTTTTTATGTGTTCCTGCCTGGGATCTGAGATTGAAAAGCACTCTGATAATAATCATACAAACTTGCATGCACACAAGCACACACACATGTGCATACTCACACACTACTTTGAAGGTCCATTCCCTTTTCCACATTTGTATAACTAAAAGCTGCTACAATGGTCAGAGATGAATGGTTAGTGCCTTGATCCTTAAACATCAGTAGGCACATGGACAAGATTTTTGATAAATTGCCTCTTACAACACTTCTGTGCTTATTGGCTAATACTGTAGTTTGTTTTTACAAAGATAATATCAAAACCATAGTGGTTGAATGCCAGGTAGCTCATACTTTTCTGTTTCATCAATTATTCAGTGAAATCTATGCACCTTAATGTTCATAGCAGCACAATTTACAATAGCCAAGTGCTGGAAACAACCATCAGTAAATGAATGGATCAAAAAACTATGGTACACTTACACAATGGCATACTATGGAGCAGAAAGAAAGAAGGAGCTCCTACCCTTTGCGACAGCATGGATGGAACTGGTGAGCATTATGCTAAGTGAAACAAGCCAGGTGGTGAAAGACAAATATGATCTTACCTTTAAGTGGGACTTAATCAAAATAACAAATAAATAAGCAAAAACTAGAGACA
>CM052552.1:16587773-16608483 GCA_028533065.1 Trachops cirrhosus | reverse complement strand
ATAAAAGAAAAACATCCTGGCACTGGCACAAGAACAGGCACATAGATCAATGGAATATAACAAAGAGCTCAGAAGTTTGTGCCTTTATGGTAAATTCATATTTGACAAAGGAGGCAAGAGTACACAATGGAGTGAAAACAGTTTCTTCAATAAATGGTGTTTGGAAAACTGGACTGGTTCATGCAAAAAAAAAATACAGGCCACAAACTTATGCAATACTTAGGAATAATGGATAAACAGATAAAAATATATGCAAATCATGAAACCATAAAAATCCTAGAAGAAAACATAGGCAGTAAAATTTCAGACATCTCTTTTAGCAATATTTTTGCCAATATATCTCTTAGGGTAAGGAAAACAAAGGAAAAAACAAGTGGGACTATATCAAACTGAAAAAGTTCTGTACAACAAAAGAAACCATCAACAAAATGTAGAAAAGGACCCACTAACTGAGAGAACATATTTACCAATGATACATCTGATAAGGGTTTAATTTCCAAAATATATAAAGAACTTATACAACTCAAACCCAGGAAGACAAACAATCCAATTTAAAAAATGGTCAAAGGACCTGAATAGACTCTTCTCCAAAGAGGACATACAAATGGCCAATAGACATATGAGAAAATGCTCAATGTCACTAATCACTGGAGAGACGCAACTTTGAACGATAATGAAATATCACACCACACTGGCCAGAATGGCTACCATCAATAAATCAACAGGCAACAAGTTCAGGCAAGGATGTGGTGAAAAGGGAACCCTAGTGAACTGCTGGTGGGAATGCAGACTGGTGCAGCCACTGTGAAAAGCAATATGGAGTTTTCTCAGAAAATGAAAAATGAATCTTCTTTTTGACCCAGCAATCCTACTTCTGGGAATATGTCTTAAAATCTTGAAAAACCAATTCAAAAGAATGTATGCACCCCTATCTTCCTAGCAACATCATTTACAATAGCCAAGATCTGTAGCTTTTGTTTTGCAGGACATCTTAGCCAAGTATCATATATTTGGTATACTTTTTTTCCAAGTATCATATATATCATATCATATATCATATATCATACCTTTTATTT
This sequence comes from Trachops cirrhosus, assembly GCA_028533065.1. Taxonomy (NCBI): domain Eukaryota; kingdom Metazoa; phylum Chordata; class Mammalia; order Chiroptera; family Phyllostomidae; genus Trachops; species Trachops cirrhosus. Next base: position 16,607,407 of record CM052552.1, on the reverse strand, counting down.
CACACAGTACTTGGTAGATATTGTTCTACCCTCTTCTGGCATTGAATGTTGCTGTGGGGAATTCTGATATCAACCAACTTTTCCCTTTTATACATAATATGTTTAATACCCAAATGCATGGCATTCTTTTATTAAAACTGAAATTAACCTAATCAACAAAACAAAAAAGCATGCAAAATATAACCAGTGACATTGAAATAAAGAACAAACTGACAGTAACTATAGGGCAAGCGGGGGAGATAATGGGGAAAAGAAGGAAAAGAGTTATCAAGGAACATGTATAAAGGACCCATGAGCAAAGCCAAAGTGGGTAGGATTGCGGGTGGGAGGTGGGGGTAAGTGGGGCGAAGGAAAGTAGTGGTGGGAAAATGAAGACAACTGTATTCGAACAACAATAAAGTAATGAATTTTTTTAAAAAATAAATGACTCAACCAGAAAATGCATTCATTTGAGTCTCCTATGTCATATTCTTTATCATTTTTTTTGGTGGAACACAATGGGCCATCTTCTATGGAATCAGTTTGTTTTAAGAGGAATTTTTATATGTATAAATAATTTAGGTTCCTTGATTAGACTGTCTTGCTTAATGCACACTCAATATACATATACCCATGATCTTTAATGGTTTTATTATTTATCTTTTTTTCTTGATTACCTGTGTTCAATACAGGTACTCTCTTTTCAGTAATTATATTTGAAACCATATATAATCTGTTTCATGGATATTAATGTTTATAATTTATTTAATAGTATTGTTTTGATCCTTGGTTTGCTTTGTTATTTCAGTAATCTCACTAGTCTCAATGTGGTGTTTTATTTTCTTATCTCCAAGACATTATTTTACTGAAACAATGTTTTATTATATTCTTCCATAGCATTAAAGCACCCAGAAATAATTTTTTCTCTGTCATTGGAATATATATTTTTTCATATTGGATTTATTCAATTTTTTTTGATGCCTTATGTTAGGTTCTCCAGAAGCAGCACCTGAGAGGGAGAATTCTTGAATAATTTATTAGAGAAGGAAAATCTCAGGGGAAGCAACAGAAGGAAGGGGAGAATCCATGCAAATATGTGTCTTAGGCAAAGCCTGTTCATGTAGGGAGATTCCACAATGTATGCTACAGCTCAAAGTTCCCTCAAACCAACTCAAAGAGAAGTGTTTCTGTACTGTTTACCCATAGCTGTTGGTTAAACCCCAAATTGACTATGGTAGATAGAGCAAGAGTAATTAATACTTGGGTGCTTCCATTTATGTGGGACTACAGGCAATGTGAACTCTTGTAGCCCAAGGGTGGATCGCTGAAAAAGAGTGTTAGATGCTGGTTTAGAAACAAATTCACATCAAGGCAAAGGATACAAAAATACTTGTAAGAAAGGATTTGAGGAGATATGGGAGGAGCACCACCACTTGCTGTGTTACGCTCATGTAGTATTCTTTAATAGATTTCATAGTTGCCATACAGTTCCTTTTTTCATATTGTTTATTGGTCATACTTATGTGTAAACTCAATTCAGACCATTTTTTCAATCTTATATAAAAGAGATAATGATATATTATATAACTGTACATCTGAAACCTATATAGTTTTATTAACCAATGTCACCCTAATAAATTTAATGAAAATATAAAAAGAAGAAGAAAATAACACAATAATGTGCTAAAATATTGGAATGTCTCTGAGGAGTAGGAAATGGTGAAGCAAAGTGTGTCAGGACCTGCTGATTTTTACAGCAAGCCTTCAGAACTTTTAAAAATTTAAACAATGTACACATGCCATTAATTTTGATAAGTAAAATATAAACTAGTTTAAATAAAATTTTTCATTCATTGTAGAATAAAAAATAAGCATGAGATGATTTTTTAAATGCAAAAACAAAGATAGATATAACTTCTTTGATTTCCTTGCTATTGTAACTGAATCCTGTTCTTTTTTAAATTGAATTTACTGGGGTGAAATTGCTTAATAAAATTATATAAGTTTCATGTGTACAATTCTATAATACACCATCTGTATATTGTATGGTGTGTTCACCACCCCAAATCAAGTCTCCTTCAAGTCTCCTTCCATCACCATTTATCTCCACTATAGGTTCTTCTACCTCCACTGGTAATCACCATGCTGTTGTTTGTGTCATTTTTTTGTTTGTTTGTTTAATCACTTCATTTTCTCATGCAACTTCACAACCCCCTTCCCTTTGAAAGCCATCAATCTGTACTCTGTGAGTCTCTAAATGGAACTGCCTTATGATCCAGAGATTCCACTTCTGGAAATATATCCAAAGAATCCATATATTCACCTGATGTTCATTGTGGCATTATTTGCAATAGCCAAGATTTGGAAGCAGAACAAGTGCCCACCAGTATATGAGTGGATAAAAAAAGCTCTGGTATATTTACACAATGGAATACTACATGGCCATAAAAAAGAAATGTTACCTTTTGCAACAGTATGGATGAACCTGGAGATCATTACACTAAGTGAAGTAAGACAGTCAGAGAAAGAAAAGTGCTATATGATTTCACTCATATGTGGGATCTAACGAACAAAATAAACTAACAAATAAAATGAAACCTGTTGTTCTTTATCTCCCAAGTGTATTTTGAGAAATGGAGCATACAATGTTGGGGTAGGTAGATTGGGAAGAGCTTCACTGTACATGGATATAACTTTGTGTGGCTGGCCTGGATTCTGCTGTTGCTCCAAAGATTGTATAATAGGTCCTATATCAGGATTCAGTCTACCAACTTGGGGGCATATCATTTCATATATCACATTCCTCTATCATGATATGCTTGAACTTTAAATCAAGCCTACAATTTGTTGTGGAACCCTAAAAAATGTCAGAGTTTTCTAGACTGTGCTCAATTATTGTTTTTGGTAGATATGAACTCTACTCTTAAAGCTTTTACCTCACCTTTTCTCTTGGATTTGTCAATGTACTTTCTCCAGATTTAGGGCTCATTCATGAAAATATTCTAAATTGTTTTGATCTACTGCTTTTCCTTAGAATGGATTTTGTAGAAACCCCAGAGAACTACACCATGTGCTGTGTTTCTTTCTTTGACTACCACTTTTCTTTTCTTTTACTTTTCCACCAAATATTTTTTATTCAGCTATTTTTATTTTAATTAAATTTTGATCATTTATTTTTGACATAAACTGTTTGGTGTAATTACACAGAGTAATATCTAATATTATCAGCCTCTAATTTTTCTCATATTCCTTGTTGCATTTTTATGTTTGTATATCTGTGTTCTTTTTCTTAACTTTTTTATTGTTGTTCAAGTACAGTTGTCTCCATTTTCCCCCTATTCCATCCACCCCCACCTTCCATCCTCAATCCTACCCGTCTTTAGCTTTTTCTGTGGGTCCTTTATACATGTTCATTGACAATCTTTCCCCTTCTTTGACTACCACATTTCAAAGTTTATAACATGTTTCTCTTTTTCCTTTTTAATATATTTTATTTATTATGCTATTACAGTTGTCCCATTTTTTTCTCACCTTTGTTCTGCTGTGCCCTGTACTCCCCCTCCCACCAGCTTCCCCCCCACCATAGTTCATGTCCATGGGTCATACACATAAATTCTTTGGCTTCTCCATTTCCCATACTATTATTTTATTTTATTATGTTATTTAATTGTTATTCAAGTAGAGTTGTCTCCATTTTACCCCCACCACTCCCCCCATGCCAGCCATCCCCATTCCCTACCCTTGATCGTACCCTTCTTTGGTTTTGTCTGTGTCCTTTGTACATGTACATGTTCCCCATACTATTCTTAACCACAGCCTATTTTGTGCCTACCATTTATACTTCTTATTCCCTGTACCATTTCCCCCATTCACCCCCTTCCTCCTACCTACTGAAAACCCTCCATGTGATCTCTATTTCTGTGAATCTGTTCCTGTTCTAGTTGTTTGTTTAGTTCATTTAGTTTTTTTCAGATTCAGTTGTTGATAGTTGTGAGTTTCTTGTCGTTTAACTGTTCACATTTTTTATCTTCTTTTTCTTAGATAAGTCCCTTTAACTAAGGCTTGGTGATGATGAACTCCTTTAACTTGACTTTATCTGGGAATCATTTTACCTGCCCTTCCATTCTAAATAATAGCTTTGTTGGATAGAGTGATCTTGGATGTAGGTCCTTGCCTTTCATGACTTTAACTACTTCTTTATAGCCCCTTCTTGCCTGCAAGGTTTCTTTTGAGAAATCAGCTGATAGACTTATGGGAACTCCTTTGTAGTTAACTGTCTCCTTTTCTCCTACCACTTTGAAGATTTTCTCCTTATCTTTCATCTTGGGTAGTGTGATTATGATGTGTCTTGGTGTGTGATTCCTTGGGTCCAACTATTTTGGGACTTTCTGAGCTTCCTAGATTTCCTGGAAGTGTATTTCATTTACCAAACTGGGGAAGTTCTCCTCCATCATATTTTCAAATAAGTTTTCAATTTCTTGCTCTTCCTCTTCTATTTCTGGCACCCCTATGATTCAGATGTTGGAATGCTGAAAGTTGTCCTGGAGGTTCCTAAGCCTCTCTTCATTAAAAAAAACCAAAATCTTGTTTCTTCATTCTGTTCTAGTTGAATGTTTATTGCTTCCTTCTACTCTAAACCATCTATTTGGGTCCCGGTTTCCTTCCCTTCACTGTTGGTTCCTTTTACCTTTTCATAGACTTTACCTTTTCCTCTATTTTGCATACTTACTCAACCATTTCTGTGAGCATCCTGATTACCAGTGTTTTGAACTCTGCATCTGACAGGTTTGTTATCTCTTCATTGCTTAGTTGTATTTTTTCTGGAGCTTTGATCTGTTCTTTCATTTGGATCATATTTTTTGTCTTTGGTGTCTCTGTTATGTAGTTAGGAGAGGTGCCTTAGGTGTTCACCAGCACTGGGCGATCCACATCACTGTGTTGTGGCTCTGTATGTGGGGGAGGGGTCCAAGAGGGAACAATGTTGCTTGCTCAGCTGTCAGCTAGCTTTCAGTCACTTCCTCCACTATCCACAAGCAAATTGGACCCTTGTGGTGCTGATTTCCAGGTGGGTGGGTTTGTGTATATTCTAGGACTCTGTGGGTCTCTCCAATGAACTCTCCTGTGAAGCTGGGAGTTTCTCCTGCCACCTCAACCCCCACGGGTTTTTTCAGTCAGAGGTTTTGAAGCTTTATCTTCCAACACTGGAACCCTGGGTTGCTCAGTCAGTCTGGCTCCCTAGTTGTTCCTTCCAGTATACCCACAGACAAATGTGGGACTGCCCACTCTGGCCATCTGCTGCCTTGCCGAGTCCCCCAGCTGCCTTGCTGCAAGTCCTTTCCACCCCAGCTGTCCATCTCCACCCCTCCTACTTGTCTGGATATATATTTCTTCTTTAACTGCTTGGTTGTTTGACTTCCATAAACTTTGATTTTCTGGCAGTTCTGGTTATTTTCTGATATAAATTTGTTGTTTGCCCTTCTTTTGGTTGTGTGAGGAGGCAAATTGTATCTACCTAAACCTCCATTTTGGCTGGTAATCCCTCAATTTTTGCTTTATTTGGATGCTGCTGTGGAATTTCTTTTGCTCATTTACTTGTTAATTGAGGGAGAGAGGTTCTGTGATCTAGTTTTACTCTGCCATTAAACCTGGATTATTTACTGTCTTCTCTATCAGACATTTTACTGTTAGTTTTGATAAAATAGAATAAAAAACCTCTTGTCAAATGGCATTCATATGTTCACATTTTAACCTGGATCTTACAGATATTGAAAAGCATGTGATATTTTTCTTTGTATCAATCAACTTTTTATTTATTTTTATTTATTTTTAGTTTTTTATTGTTGTCCGAATACAGTTGTCTCCATTTTACTCCCCACCACTCCCCCACACCCCATCCCTCCTGCCTCCCATCCTGAATCCTACCCTCTTTGGCTTTGTCCATGTGTCATTTATAAATGTTTCTTGATGGGCCTTCCCCTATTTTCCCCCATTATACCTCTCCCTCCTCTCCTCTGGTTACTGTCAGTTTGTGCTTTATTTCAATGTTTCTGGTTATATTTTGCTTGTCTGATTGTTTCGTTGGTATGTTTAAAAAGTTGATTGAGTGGAAAAAGGGGACTCAATCAGCTTTTTAAACATGTTCATAACATTTAGAGTTATAAAAATCAAATTTTCACAATAAATACTTTGTTAAATCTTCTGTAATTAAAAGACATAATTTCTAAACAACCCTTAACTGTAATTACCAAAATTTCAGTCATAAATTTTAAGTGATTTCACACCCAAAAAGCAAAGGTGAATAGTAATTAACCTTTTTCACTCTTCCTGTGAACATTTCATGATGGTTATATCCGAATAGTCACAGCTATGCCTTGGTTTAAATACCACTGAAATTGAATGAATGTTGTATTCATGATGTCTACTTTTTTCTTATTGATGTTCCGGCTGTGGAATATGCTTTGTAGATTGTTTGGATAGTGGCAAAGAGGATGAAGAACTAGAAGAGCACCATAAAAGATTTTAATGTGGAAAAGGGGAACAGACTATATAAACATCTGTGAATATTTACTCTTTGAATAGGATGTGAAATTCTCTATTTCTTACTCCTACAATGCTAGGAAGCATAATGTGATCAGTAAAGTTACCCAAGATATATGTACTGGTTGGTGTCTGTCCTGGCTATGATACTTCTCTGAAATTATAGCTACTCTCAGAGGAGAATCCATAAGTGCAACAATTTAGATAGGGCCTTTTTTTTGGACTGTTGTGAAAGGAAGGCAGCAAACTAAAGTTTAGGGCTGCTTGAGAACTTTTAAAGGTATGAAAAACACTAGTTTTTACCTAGATCATTTGATTACCATACTTGTGAAACAGTTTTGCAAGGAAATTCTCTTGTTCATATTTATTGTTACTGAAGGGCCTTCATTTTCTAAGGACATGGAAAATATGAGAACTCTGTGCTGGGATAAATAGGATTATCAAAAAGGGAAACAAGATAAAGAGGCAATAAATATTTGTGCTCTAGTATTTTTTTCAGACAAATATTTTAAAAAGTACTTGTTGGGATAAGTCTATCTCATTCAGATCAAGTTCTGTTCAGATCATTAGTAGATGAACAGTTTGGAGATACATATTGGTACTTTCTGTTTGTTTCCAGTGGACAGATGTGAATGATTCCTTTCCGTCAGCTTACTCATTCTCAGGAAAATAGATTCATCATTCTGTTGTTGGGGTCATAGAGTCATCCAGTCGTGATGACTGCCTATCTGTTTTGACGTGGAAGGAAATTGAGGGTGTTAGTGGAGGTTATTTAGGGTTACACAGTAAGTGTATTGAAAAGAAACAACAAGAAGTGCTTTGGCAGATTTGAATTTAGAAGATAAGACCAAGTAGAAAAAAATACAGTTTGATTATTAAGTGTATTTTTATAAAAAAGGATTGTGCTATATCTTTTTTTCTGTATGTTCATGAATGTGTATTTTTCTTGCCTTTCCCATCAGTCATAGCATAAAATATCAAATGATCAAATGATCAAATTGGCATTCATAGTTTTCCAAACTATGACTATACTCTTAATTACCAGGATATACATGTATATGTGTATTGATATGTGTGTATTTTATGCCGAGACACATGAAATTGTTTTTGTTCTAGGTCTAAAGTAATCAAGTATTGGCAGTTTCATATGGTTTACTCTAATGTACTGTTGATTAAAACATTCCAAATTTTGGATATTAGTCATAGATCATCCGAAAAAGTCCATTTTTTATGATTTAAAAAATACTAAGGCAGAAATTTAAATTGTACTAAAAGGCAAGACTACGTGAGAAAGTCCTTGACTAATGAAAGACATAAACACCATATTAATTAGCTTTCATAAAAATATAACATTGTTTAAAGTGAAAATAACACATTTTTCCAGCTGTTGTTGGAAATATAAAAAAGTGAAGAAAGTGGTGGATTTTAGTTGAAAAATAGAATTTGTTGGCATGTTAAAAAATAAAGCATCATATTCTATCACAGCTCAATCTATGATGTGAATTATTCACACTATATGGTCTATGTGGAACTTAGAAAATTTTCCTTCTTAAACTGTTTCAGCCAGTGTTCCAACAAGTGCAAAAATGTTTAGCAAGAGAGAAATAAATATTATCCAGTGATAAAATGGTTTAGCTTCTTATCCAGCATTGATTCTGTCTTATATAACACTACTCTGAATTTCCTTTACAAATTACCTCTCCCTAGCCCTGTCACATCCTGAGCCATGTGACTTACAGGGGATTGACTCGATATGCAGCTTTAGGTGTGTACAGATTGTCCTGAGGCAATCAATGTATGTTATTCACCTAATAAGCAGGTAATGGGTAGGCGCATGGTGAGGTTCAGAGCAATCATTATGAACCTCAGGAGTTTTGCTGAGAATGCCAGAATGAAGACATCCTCTTCTCCATAGGGTTTAGTACTCTGAAAATGAATGGCTTGGTATTACTGCCACCATTTTTGACAGCATGTGGAGAGATAACTTGAAGACAAAGTTTAAGGGTAGAGGAAGAAAGAGTGAGAGATCTGCATGACAACAATGTTTGAACACTTAGGGTATCTTGAATTTCTGGATCATACTCTGTCTAAAGTTAACCATACTTTAGATCCTGTCAACCAAGGAATACCCTGTTTTGTCAATACACTTTTATTCATGTTAATTTCTCAGTGGAAATCAAAAGCATCCTAACTAATATAGGTGTTTAACTTAAGGTTTGAAGATATGCATAGGAAACATCTAATTTTCAATAGAAATGTGGTTTGAGAAAAGCCAAGGAACTGTTCATATATGTCTACGATGCAATGTTAGAGGAAACACAAAATATCTACTTGAACAGATGTTAATTATGAGTAAAATATGGATGAAAAATTAAAATGTGTGTTCCATTAAACATTGCTCCTGAGTATAAAAATACACACCCAAATAAGAATATTAAAATTGGCAAGCATAGGTCAGAAATCAGCAGTCAACTATAACTCTACCACCCAGAGAAAAAACATTATTAGTCTAGCATATATGCTTCTATTCCTTTTTTTCTATCCATTTTTATGTAGTAGAGATCACAGCATATATCCAAGTTTTATCCTACATTCTTTTTCATTTGACACCAGATAATATGCATTTTCCCACATCATTAACAACTCTTCATGAAGAACATGTTTTTGCCCAAGGAAATTATACTTTATTTGGAGATGCAATAGAAATACATATGAAAGAGTGAATGGTGTATTAAAATATTGTGATATATAATAAAATATTTAAAAATTTAAAAAATTAAAGGTATTTAAATGAATATGACTACAAAAAATAAAAATATTGTGATATACAATAAATTTGAGAATATCACTACAATAAAATGCTATGACTGTGGGGTTTTTTAGGATATGGAAGTTCAAACTTTACATTCTTAAATGGTTGTTTAAATTCAAGTACATAGGGCTATACAGAGCAGTTATTTTAAATCAGATTTTTTGCTTGTTTTAGTTTTTTATTTTCTTTTTCTTTTTTATTGCTGTTTAAGTGCAGTTGTCTCCATTTCCCCTCCACTCCACCCATCCCCACCTCTCACCCTCAATCCTACCCCCCTTTGCCTTTTTTAAATTATTGATTTAAAATTGAGTTTTAGGAAATCAGGACATTTATTTTGCAAAGGTAAAATTTATAGGAGAATAGAGTACAGCTTAGCATGGAAAAGATTAGAGAGTCTGAACCAAAAGAATTGCATTTAACATATATTACGATATAATTGGGGCATGATCCATACAGAAAGAATGAAAGCTAAGAAAAAAGATTTAGTAAGGGTAAGTGCCCATCAGTAAATGAGTGCATCAAAAAACTGTGGTACATTTACATAATGGAAAATTACGCGGCAGAAAGAAGAAGCTCCTACCCTTTTGCGACAGCATGGATGGAACTGGAAAGCATTATTCTAAGTGAAATAAGCCAGGTGGTGAAAGAAATACCATATGATCTCACCTATAAGTGTAACCTAATCAACAAAACAAACAAGCAAGCAAAATACAACCAGAGACATTAAAATAAAGGACAAACTGACAGTTACTAGAAAGGAGCAGGGAGAAGAAGAATAGGGGAAGGGCCATCAAGAAACATGTATAAAGGACACATGGATAAAGCCGAAGGGCGTAGGTTTGAGGGTGGGAGGTGGGGATGGGTGGGGCCAGGGTGGTGGTGAGGTGAAAATGGAGACAACTGTCCTTGAACAACAATAAAACAATAAAAATAATAGAAAAAAGAAATAAGATTATATCTATAAAGTGTTCTCATTCTAGAGGATTGTAGAAATTTAGGCACTTTCTATTTCTGTAGAACAATGAGTTGCATGTAAACTTCTGAATAAACTGGGACTTAGTTTAAGGGTCATAAAAAGACTATGTAGTCTTATGTGACATGTTTTAACTGGGAATTATGAGGAAAGAAGAAGCCAAATGACATGAATAAGATTCTTCTGAGAGGATACAGTATAAACTATGGTGTCACTTTTGCTAAAGAATGGAATTTGAAATCAAGCACTGTAGTTGAATTGTAGCACTTCCTTTTTTTGCTTATGTGATTAATTATATTGAATTTCTCTCTTTTTAAAGCATTTTTTATAGTTGTTCAAGCACAATTGTCTCCATTTGCTCCCCATCACTATCCCCAACCCCACCCACCATTATCTCCCACCCTCAATCCTACCCCCCCTTTGGCTTTGTCCATGGGTCCTTTATATATGTTCCTTGATGACCTTTCCCCAGTCATGGCCCTCCCTGCTCCCCTCTGGTCACTGTCAGTTTGTTCTTTATTTCAATGTCTCTGGTTAGATTTTACTTGCCTGTTTATTTCATTGATTAGGTTCCACTTATAGGTGAGATCATATGGTATTTGTCTTTCACCACCTGCCTTATTTCACTTAGCATAATGCTCTTCAGTTCCGTCCATGCTATTTCAAAGGGTAATATCTCCTTCTTTCTTTCTTTCTGCAACATAGTACTCCATCATATAAATGTACAATAGTTTTTGATGCATTCATTTACTGATGGGCACTTAGATTCTTCCAGCACCTAGCGATTATAAATTGTGCTGCTATGAAGATTGGGATGCATAGGTTCTTTTGAATACCCACAATGGAATTACCACTCAAAAGACAATTCTATTTTTAGTTTTTTGAGGAAATTCCATACTGTTTTCCACAGTGGCTGCACCAGTCTGCATTCCCACCAAAAATGTACTAGGGTTCCCTTTTCTCCACAGCCTTATCAGCTCTTGTTGTTTGCTGATTTGCTTATGATGGCCTTTCTGACTGGTGTGAACTACTATCTCATTGTGGTTTAATTTGCATCTCTCTGATGGCTGGTGAGGCTGAGGATACTTTCATAAGTCTCTGGGCCCTCTGTATGTCCTCCTTGGAGAAGTGTTTATTCAGGTCCTTTGCCCATATGGTAGTTTCTTAAAATGGTATTTTACTCTATTATATTTACATTATTATTTCCCTCAATGTAAACTTATGATGTCATTATATTTATTTTATTAAAGAAGATACTAAGGCTCAGAGAAATTGCAGGGACAGTAATCCTGCTCAAACTAGCCTAAGACCATATATATATATATAATCTTATATATATATATACACACAGAAACTAGCGTAAGATTATATATATAATCTTATATATATATATATATACACACACACACATACACACTCAAATGTAGTTTGAGCCAGATTACTGACCCATGCAATGAAAAAATAGTGAAGTAGTTGGGATTTCAACACAGTTCTTTTCCCAACCAGTCCCATGTTCTTTTTTTCTATATTGATTTTTATTACACATGTTAAAAATTGAGATAAAATGCTTATACTTTAGAAATTTTTGAACAATGTTTCTTGAGGGAGTAAAGATATGCCATAGACAATGAGTCCAACTGTCATTGCTTTGTAATGTAAAACACAATCGATAAAATACTAATGCTGAAGGAATCAAATAAATGCTTACATGGGAATGTCTTCAAAAAGACATTAAAGTGCCATTTAATATCTTATTAATTTATATTTAAAATAAATTTGATGCACTTTTTAAAACAGACTTAAATTTTTGAGAAGGTTTAGGTTCACAGCAGAATTAGGAATAAAATGTAGAGTTTCCATGTTTCTCCATCACCTCACATGCATAGCTTCCTCCATTATCAACATCCTCCAACAGAATGATATATTGGTTATAATCAATGAACCTATATTAACACATCATAATCATCCAAAGTCCACAGTTTATACCAGTTCCACTCTTGGCGTTATACATTCTGTGGGTTTGGACAAATGTACTCATATAGTGACATATATCACCATTATAGTATCATATAGAATGATTTTACTGCCCTAAAAATACTCTGTGCTCTACCAATTCATCCCTCCTTCCATCTAACCCCTGGCAACCACTGATCTTTTTACTTTTTCTCCATAGTTCTTTCTTTTTCAGAATGTCATGTGGTTAGAATCATCTAGAATGTAGCCTTTTGGACTAGTGTCTTTCACTTTGTAATATGCATTTAAGTTCCCTCCAAGTATTTTCATGACTTGATAACTCATTTCCTTTTAATAGAGAATGAATTTATAGTGTTTTATTCTGCTACTATTTATTTATCTATTCATCTACTGAAGAATGTCTTAATTGCCTCCAAATTTTGGCAATTATGAATAGATACTATAAACACTTATGTGCAGGTTCTGGTGGGAACATAAGTTTACAATTTATTTAGTTAATACCAAAGAGAGTGAGCTCTGGAATGTATGGTAAGAGTATATTTAGTTTTGTAAGAAACTACCAAACTGTCTTCAAAGGGGCTATACTATTTTGAATTCCTACCAGCATTGAATGAGAATTCCTGTTGCTCCACATCCTCACCAACGCTTGATGTTGTCACTATTCTGAAATTTGGCCATTCTAATATATTTGTAGTGGCATCCAGTTGCTGTTTAATGTGCATTTCCCTGATGACATATGATGTGAAGCATCTTTTCATATATTTACCAACTGAATAGCTTCTTTGGGGAGGTATCTGTATAGCTTATTTGGTGCAGTATCTATTAAAGTCTTTGACCCATTTTAATTGAGATATTTGTCTTGTATTGTTGAGTTTTAAGAGTTCTTTGTATGTTTTGCAAAAACAGTTTTTTGTCAGACATGTCATTTGCAAGTATTTTCTCCCATTCTTTGGCTTGTCTTTTCATTCTCTTGACAGTGTCTTTCACAGCACAGAATTTTTAAATTTTAATGAATTTTAGCTCATCAATTCATTCTTTCATGGATTGAGCCTTTGATGTTGCATTGAAAATGTCATTGCCAAATTCAGATAATTTTTTCCTATGTCATCTTCTAGGAGTTTTATAGTTTTGTGTTTTACATTTAGGTCTATGATCAATTTTTAGTTAACTTTTGTGAAGAGTATAAGGGTTGTTTCTAGATTTTTTTTGGCACGTGGATGCCTGCTGATCTATGTTCTTTCTACCACACTTTATTACATTGCTAGTGTTAATGTTTGGGCACTGGTCTTTGATTATGTTAGCAAATGCATTAGTCTTTTCATGTCATTGCTTCCCTCTTTGTAAATATTAAATGCCTACTCATAGTTTTGGCAGTGGTCATATAGTCCAAGTACTTATTTTAAGGAATTATGTATGACAATACAATTAGGTTTTGTACTGTCCTATGAGCCTTTGATTACCTGACACTGCTCCTTTACACATAAAAGACCATTAGGTTTAGCATGTAATTCTTAGTTTGCATCCCTCACAATTCTGTCAGTATTGCTTCATTTATTGTCTTTTGGAATATAGTGTGTGTCTGAGATGTTTGAAGCTAGCTTAAATTTTGTAGATTTATAGATACCCTGTTTATTTTTCTCCATGGACATGTGTAGGAATTTTTCTTCATTCCTCTAATACAAAAATTTTTGGTCAGAATATGCCTAAGTGAAGAACTCTTTTCATGGTCTTTTTTTAAAACCCAGGAGAGGTTTTTCAACCATGTCTTTGATTATTGCTTCTGATATCTTCCTCAGTAACTTCCATAATTCTCAGGCTGGATGTCTATTCTCTGGTCTCTTTATCTATAATTTTTCTCTTGTCTTGCTTTCATGCTTACCTATAACATTTTACTTGTGGGGAATGACCAAGTGTTTCTGGGGAGTTCAAGTCTCTGGATATAGACAGAAAAATAGTAACCATGTAAGGATGGAGGAAAAAAGCACTCTGGTTACATCTGAATGATACATGTATGAACTGGGCACTCAGCATTTGGTTCACTTAATCATGGGACAGACAGTGAGGAAGGGATAAAGTGTGTTTTGGTCCTTAATTTCAAGTAAGGTATCTGTTTCCAGCAGGATGAGACAGGTGGGCTACTATTTGTATATCCTCTGCTCTACAGGAATCCCAAATGAATATGTAGGCCAATCTTCCACATCATCTTAGCTTCAGCTTTGCAGATTCAGGTTAGTGCTCAGTTAATACTACCGAATAATAGAGTTTATTGAGTGGTGAAATTTATTCTAATAGTTTTATAAATGATTATTGCCCTATTGTTATGGAATTATGAAATGTCTGATTTTATTTTTCTTTTATTTTTTATTTTTTAAATGTATTTTATTGACTATGCTATTACAGTTGTCCTATTTTTCTCCCCCTTTCCCCCCTCCTTCCTGTACTGCCCTCTGACCAGCATCCTCCCACCCTTATTTCATGTCCATGGGTCATACATATAAGCTCTTTGGCTTCTCCATTTCTCATACTATTCTTAACCTCAGACTATTTTGTTCCTACCATTTATGCTTTTTATTTCCTGTACCTTTTCCACCATTCTCCCACCTCCCTGCTGATAATCCTCCATGTGATGCCTATTTCTGTGAATCTGTTCCCATTTTAGTTGTTTGTTTAGTTCATTTTTCTTTTTAAATATTAGTGCTCTTTTCCTTTTTTTAAGATTTTATTTATTTCTTTTTAGAGAGGAGAAGGGAGGAGAAGGAGAGAGAGGGAAACATCAATGTGTGGTTGCCTCTCATGTGGTCCCCACTGGGGACCTGGACCGCAACCCAGGCATGTACCCTGACTGGGAATCGAACCTGTGATGCTTTGGTTTGCAGCCCACGCTCAATCCACTGAGCTATGCCAGCCAGGGCTTAGTTCATTTTTCTTTTGGTTTCTTTTAGGTTTGGTTGTTGATAGTTGTGAGTTTGTTGTCATTTTACTGTTCATATTTTTTATCCTCTTTTTCTTAGATAAGCCCCTTTAACATTTCATATAATAAGGACTCAGTGATGATGAACTGCTTTAACTTGATGTTATCTGAGAAACACTTACCTGCCCTTCCATTCTAAATGTAGCTTTGCTGGATAGAGTAAACTTGGATATAGGTCCTTGCCTTTCATGACTTTGAATACTTCTTTCTGGCTCTTTCTTGCCTGCAAGGTTTCTTTCGAGAAATCATCTGATAATCTTATGGGAACACCTCTGTAGGTAACTGTCCTTTTCTCTTGCTGCTTTTAAGATTCTATCCTTATCGTTAATCTTAGGTAACTTAATTATGATGTGTCTTGGTGTGTTTCTTCTTGGATCCAACTTCTTTGGGACTCTCTGAGCTTCTTGGACTTCCTAGAAGTCTATTTCCTTTGTCAAATTAGGGAAGTTCTCCTTCATTATGTTTTCAATTTCTTGCACTTCTTCTTCTCCCCCCTCTGAGTGAGCATGTGTACTGTGTGGCCATTGCATTCAAAGTGACTGAACAGTAGCAATAAATCTGCATCAAGTTTTATATTAACTTTGAACATTCCCCCTTGGAAACTATTTAGATGTTTCAGAAGTCTGCAGCAATGAGCAACTGGTGATTAGCATCTTTATCACTATAATACTCCTGCTCATGCCTCGTGTCTTATGCAGAGATTTTTGGTAAAACTTCAAATCACCCAGGTGACTCAGCCCCACTATAGCTCAGATTTGGTACCCTATGTCTTCTGGCTTTTCTCCAAATTAAAATCACCATTTAAAGGGAAGAGATTTCAGACGGTTGATGAGATTCAGGAAAATATGACAGTGCAGCTGATGGCAACTGGGAGAACTGTGTGAGGTTCCAAGGTGCTTAATTTGGAGGTGACTGAGTTGTCACTGTCCTATGCACAATGTTTCTTGTATTTTGTATCTACTTAAATAAATGTCTATTTTTCATATTACATGGCTGGATACCTTCTGGACAGACCTCTTATATCCTGGAAATATCAAGGATCTACTATATATGTTTATTTGCATATATGTTTTATATATTTATGTGCAATAATTGTTAACATTTCTTGAATGTTTGCAATGTACTCTAAATTTTATAAGTGCTTTATATATATAAAATATATATATACAGGTATGTATATATATAAAATATATATATACAGGTATGTATATATATATGAAACTCATTACAACTCCACGATAAAAGTACTGTAACTATTCCCATTTTATGGATAAGGAAAATAAGGCAGAAAGGGGTGTCAAGTGACTTGCCTAAGGTCACACCACAAGGAAGTGTAGCGTGAATGGAAATCCAAACAATCTGGCTCCAGAATCCCTGAACTAAAACACTAGGCAATTTTGTCATCCATGTATATGTTATATATGTAACATCTCTCTATCCTCCTATCAGTTGATTGATTGATTTATCAGGGTGTGTGCTTGTGTGTATGTTTGTGTGTAAAATGAATCTGAAATGAATATTAAAGATAGTGTCTTTTTCTAGAACATATCCAGTTTAATTGATTATATACAGTTCTCTTTACTAGTTGAGCGTGACACTTTCCAAACCCCAATTTTGCTGTAATCTCTGATCTATGGTTCTGGATTTCACTTTTGATTCATCACTGCTTGTTCTACTGGTCACAAGCATGAAGACACATCTGGGTCTTGGGTTGTACTTGTCCTCCTTATATGGATTTATTATCAAATTGTGGACCTACTTCAAATATTATATCTATTCTGAATACAAATACAAATAATACAAAACTGTAAGAGTTGAGGTGGGGATTAAATCACAAAATGTACAGGGTGGGACAAAAGTAGGCTTATAGTTGCTCTTATGGAAAATACTATAATAATTACTAAATAATAATAAAAGAATAAACTGTGTATCATGTACTCACAGCTGTAAACCTATTTTTGAACCACACTGTATGTTGAGAGTATCTAACCGGGGCCTCAGAAAGACTAAATTAGTGAGAATATGTGAACAGTTACTGGTGGGTTAAATCGTGTCCCCTAAAAGATGTTGAAGCTCTAACCAACAGTTCCTGTGGACATGACCTTGGAAATAGGGTGTGTGCAGTTGATTAAGTTAAGATGAGGTCATTAGACTTATCACAGTGATCCCATCATAATGTATATAAATGTCCATCACTATGTTGTACATTTGAAAATAATATAATATTATATGCCAATGGTACTTTAATAAGAAATTTTGGTAATTACATAATTATATTATATAATTTCTCCTTTATTTATTTCCTTTTTCTTTTTTTATTGTTGTGCAATTACAGTTGTCCCCAATTTCTCCCCATGACTCTCTGCTGCCCTACCAACCCTCACCTGCACATTCAATGCTCCCAACTTTGGTTTTGTCCGTGGGACCTTTATACATGTTCCTTGATGACCTCTCCCCTTCTTTACTGTCAGTTTGTTCTTTATTTCCACGTCTCTGGTTGTATTTTGCTCACTTGTTTGTTTTGTTGATTAGGCCCCACTTTTAGGTGAGATCATATGATATTTGTCTTTCACTGCCTGACTTATTTCATTTAGCATAATAATGAGCAGTTCCATCCATGCTGTGTGAAAGGTAGGAGTTCCTTCTTTCTGCTGTGTAGCATTGTACCATGGTTTTTTGATCCACTCATTTACTGATGGGCACTTAGGCTGCTTCCAGCACTTGGCTATTGTAAGTGAGGCTGCTGTGAACACTGGGGTGCTTAGTTACTTTTAAATTGTTGTTTCAGGATTCTAAGGGTATAATCCCAGCAGCAGAATTTGTGGGTCAAAAAGCAGTTCCATTCTTAGTTTTTTGATGAAATGCCATACTATTTTCCACAGTAACTACACAGGTCTGCATTCTAACTAATAGTGTACTAATGGTTCCCTTTTCTCCACAGCCTTGCCAGCATTTTTTTTTGTTTATTTGTTTATGATAGTTACTTTGATGGGTGTGAAGTGGTATCTCATTGTGGTATTAACTTGCATCTCCTTAATGGCTAGTGATGCTGAGCATCCTTTCATATGTCTATGGGCCCTCTGTATGTCCTCCTTGGAGAAGTGTCTTATTCAGGTCCTTTGCCCATTTTTCAATTGGATTGTTTGTTCCTAGAGTGGAGTTGTGTGAGCTCTTTATAGATTTTGGAGATCAAACCATTGTCTGAGGTATCATTGGCAAATATGCTTTCCCATACAGTTGATGCCCTATTCATTTTGCTGAGTTAATTTTTGTGTATGGTGTAAGTTGGTGGCCCAGTTTCATTTTTTGCATGTAGCTGTCCAGATGTCCCTAACACCATTTGTTTGAAGAGGCTATTTTTACTCCAATTTATGCTTCTCCTCCTATGCCAAATATTGATTGACCAGAGACATGGGTTTATTTCTGTGCTCTCTATTCAGTTCCATTGATCTATGTGTCTTTTCTTATTCCAGTACCAGACTCTTTTGATTACAGTGGCCTTGTAATATAGTTTTGTACCAGGTGTTGTGATCCCCCCTACTTTGTTCTTCATTCTCAAGATGCTGAGACTATTTGGGGTCCTTTATTGTTCCATATAATTTTTGTTGTTCAAGTACAGTGGTCTCCATTTCCTCCCACCACCCCCCACCACCACAGCCATCCCCAGTCCCCACCATTGATCCTAACTCCCTTTGGTTTTGTCCATGTGTCCCTTTATACAAATTCCTGAAAACCCTTCCCCTTTTACCACTATTATCCCCTCCTACCTCATCACTAGTTACTATCACTTTGTTCTTAATTTCAGTGTCTCTGGTTATATTTCACTTGCTTGTTTGTTTGTTGTTTAGGTTCTACTTTGATGCAGACACCAGCTCGCAGTGTCCGCATCATTATGGATGAAATGAGACATTCACACAGACTACTGAGTCCAGTGGAGGAAAAGGGACAGCATGGTTTTTCTCTCAAGGGGAGCAAAAGCCTTGGCCTTTGCTGTGACCCGCTTTTATTGGGTTTCTCAGCACATTACATGATGGTCCTCATTTACTATGCACAGGTTCACTTTAGGTGGTTGCCTTTTACAGAAAACAAAGGAGCTGATGCTGCTAATCACATCACAGAAGAAGGATATTTGCAAATGAAAAGGGAAAAGTAGTTGAACTGGTTACACTTCATACTGGGGAGTTTTAGCATGGATTTTAGGAAGTTACTTTGCAGTAAATGTCCTCAATTCAGGGTGAGGGAGTTTTTTAGCAAGAGCAAGACTCAAAGCAGCCTAGGGACATTGCAGGCCTGATTCCCCATGGGGGAATCTATCTGTGGGTGTGGGTCTTGTGTATCTCCCAGTGGCAGCTGAGCCCACACCATGCAGAATGGTCTCCTACACACTT
>CM052552.1:16566337-16587273 GCA_028533065.1 Trachops cirrhosus | reverse complement strand
GGAGCTCCTTCTTTCTTTCTGCTGCATAGTATTCCATTGTGTAAATGTACCATTGTTTTTGATCCAACAAGGGGGACAAACGTCCCCCTTGTTTTTTGATCCATTCATTTACTGATGGGCACTTAAGTTTCATCCAGCACTTGGCTATTTTAAATTGTACTGCTATGAACATTGGGGTGCATAGGTTCCTTTAAATTGATGTTTCAAGGGTATAATCCCTGCAGTGGAATTGCCAGGTCAAAAGGTTATTCCAGTTTTAGTTTTCTGAGGGAGTACCATACTGTTTTCCACAGTGGTACACTAGTCTGCATTCCCACCAACTGTGTACTAGGATTCCCTTTTCGCTATAACCTTTCCAGTACTTGTTTGTTGATTTGCTTATACTTGTTGATTTGCAAACTTGTTTGTTGATGGCCTTCTGATTGGTGTCAAGTGGTATCTCATTGTGGTTTTAATTTGCATCTCTCTGATGGCTAGTGTTGCTACAGATCCTTTCGTATGTCTCTGGGCCCTCTGTATGTCCTTCTTGGAGAAGTGTTTGTTCAGGTTCTTTGCCCATTTTTTATTGTTGTTCAAATAAAATTGCCTACATATTCACCCCACCATGCCCCTCTCCACACCCACTACCACCTCCCACCCTTGAACCCACACGCTTCTGCTTTGTCCATGTAACTTCATACATGTTCCTTAATTGTTGCCACCTCTTATCCCCTATTATCCCTCTCCCCCTTCCTCTGTAGTAACTATCAGTTTGTTTTTATTTCAATGAGTCTGATTGTATTTTGCTGCTTGATTGTTTGAATTGTGTTGTTTGTCTTCCTGAATTGTAGTCCAGTGAGTTCTTTATAGATTATGGAGATCAAACCCTTGTCCAAGGTATCATTGCTAAGTATATTTTCCTATATGGTTGGTTTCGTTTTCATTTTGCTGATATTTTCTTTAGCCATGCAGAAGCTTTTTAATTTATTGAAGTCCCATTTGTTTATTTTCTCCATTATGTCTCTAGGAGACATATTGGTGAAAATATTGCTTCATGGAATATCTGAGATTTTCCTGCCTATGTTCTCTTCTAGGACTTTTATGGTGTCATGACTTATGTTTAAGTCTTTTATCCACCTTAAGTTTATTTTTGTGTATGGTGTAAGTTGGTGATCATGTTTCATTTTTTTGCATGTAGCTATCCAGATCACCTAGCACCGTTTGTTGAAGAGGATGATTGTACTCCATTTTATGTTTCTGCCACTTTTGTTGAATATTAATTAACCATATAGACTTAGGTTTATTCCTGGGCTCTCTATTCTGTTCCATTGGTCTATGTGTCTGTTCTTATGCCAATACTAGACTTTTTTGATTGCCCTTGTCTTGTAATATACTTTGATATCAGGTATTGTGATCCCACCAACTTTGCTCTTCTTTCTCAAACTTGCTGCAGCTATTTGGTGTCATATATGTTTTCATATACATTTTTGAAGTGTTTTTTCCATCTGTGAAATATGTCATTGGTATTTTAATAGGGATTGCATTGAATCTATAAATTGCTTTCAGTAGTATGGTCATTTTGATGATGTCAATTATTCCAATCCATGAATATGGTATATGTTTCCATTTGTTTGTGTCTTCCTTAATTTCTTTCTTCAGTGTTGTGTACTTTTCTAAGTACAGGTCTTTTACCTCCTTGGTTAGGTTTATTCCCAGGTATTTTATTTTCTTGTTGCTATAGCAAATGGGAGTTTTTCCTAATTCCTGTTTCTGATATTTCATTGTTGGTATACAAAAATGCCTTCAGTTTCTGAATGTTGAGTTTGTATCCTGCTGTTTTGCCAAATTCACTTATTGGGTCAAATAGTTTTTTGGTGGAGTCTATAGGGTTTTCTCTGTGTACTATCATGTCATCTGGAAAGAATGACAGTTTTACTCCCTCCTTTTCAAAAATTATGAAAAGATGAGGTCATTAAGCTGTGCCCTAATGCAATATGACCTCATCCATATAAAAAAAGAACAATTTGGTCACACAGACAGATATGCGTGCGGGGTGAATGCCTTGTGACCATGAAGACAGATCAGGGCATTACATCTATAAGTCAAGGAACATCAGTGTCAAATATTGCCAGCATACTACCAGAAACCTTGAGAAAGGTATGGAACAGATTCTCCCTCATAGCTTTCATAAGGAACCATCCCTGCTGACACCTCAATTTCAGACTGCTAGACTGCAGAACTGGGAGACAACAAAGTTCTGTTGTTTAAGCCACCTAATTTGTGATACTTTGTTAAGCAGTTCTTGAAAGCTAATAGTTACCTTAGTTTCTCACATTCATGACTAGCTCTGACACTCCTTAAATAGTAACACAAGATCTTTGCAAAGATCCATGACTAAAACTATTCTCTGGAGTACATCATAAGTCATGATTCTGAAACAAGTGGATACCTATGTTCCTCATTTGCAAAATATGTAGAAATGTAGATATTTATGATTGGACTTACTCAGGCCTATTGCCCTCTCTCACTTTTGTAGGAAGAAAATTAGGCTAGTTTGGAAAGAATTGAAATTTGACAGTTCTGCAATATGAAGTCATTTCTTTGGGGCTCTGTCCATTGTCCATTGGACATTGTCCATTGGACATTGCCATCAAGGTGCTTCTTTGTCAATGAAGGCTGCAAGAGCAGTTGTAATGCTCATATGAGTATAGGTGTTCCCAAATATTTTTGTGGCATATTATTTCTAGCTTTCTCACTTTTTTCTTTTCATTTCCCCCTTGTTTCTTCACCTTATGGGTATCAACGATGCTTTCATTGGGTCATTCAGAGTGTCTTGTCTAGACACAACTGAAGGGCTGAACTCATGGCTTGAATTGCCCTCACTAGAATGTAGGTCTAGGACAGCTCACTTTAAGGTCAGTGAATGGGATCTTTTGGCTTGATTCTGTGATAATTTCTACATTTTGCAGTCCATGGCCTTCACCTTTGACTTAGGTTGAGTTTGAATATTAACTCAACTTATCTAGGAACACTTGGTTTGTCCCTTGACTACACCTTTTATAATACTCATATTGAATGAGACCCATGTCCTCAACACTGTCTTCAGTGTAATTTTTCCAAATGTGACAGTTACTGGCCTAGACTGAAACCTCCATTAGATACCTATAGCCTAAATGATAAAGTCTAAACCCATTTAAACAATACTGTATAAGACTCTTGATAAGTTCATCTCTGCCTGCTTTCTATTTTCATATCTTGCCTAGAATTCTAAAACATGCTTCCACACTAAAGGGGCAAATAGTAAGAAACACTGGATCCTTTCCATAGTAAGTTATCACTCAGTACATGTTTGTTAAGTTAATTAAAAAGTGAAAGATATTGGAGTGTAGCATGAGGCAGGGAAGAAACACATCAAAAGCACTTTAAGTTTTGTGGAATGATGGCAGGGCACTAACCAGAAGGATGTAGGAAACCTGCAGAAAAATTTTAACTGTTTTGCAGCTCAGCATTACTAAGAACAATTCTCTAGTAACTGTGAAGTAAATGCCTGACAAGGAGACTGACTAGGGCATATTGCTTTGGAAGATCTATTATTTGAATCCTGTTGTGTCAGTGAATAAATGGACATTTGGTTAATCTATGCACCCCTTCCTTTTGCACATCCGGACCTGAAACATTACAGTGTCCTGCTAACGCCTTAGATAATAGGATTTGTGCATCTGCAAAGTCAGAATCAAAGACTAATCCATACTTGGTTATTCTAAGTGAACTAAAACACAGTAATTCATTTTCATTATAGATCGAGCATGCTGAGGAGGGGAACTGATCCATTACTGAAATCTGCTGTCTATTCTCCGCTAAATGCACTGAGGCAAGGGTCAGTCTGTCACCTTACAATGAGAAAACCAGGAGGAGGGGGATAAACACGGGGAGTGTGAAGTTGGCTAGAGTAGTTTGCATTGTAGTTTTGGCAGTTGAAAGTGCATTTAACTACATGACTTCTGTCAAAGCCTTCTGTGGTAATGGCTTTAGCAGTAAATGTGTGGGATGATGACTGAGGAAGCTGCATGAAAGCCAAACAGATGTGGAAAACATGTATTTATAGAACATAGAAACCAAGATTTAAAGACATTTTTGGTCTTCCTTGTAAATGTATCCCTAGGGCCTAAAACAGATTCCACTAGGATAAAAATGGTAGTGTCCTCTGCTGCTCCTATTCTCAAATATTTGGAAAGATGTTTTAGCAGAGTTATTACAAGAGTACGGCCTTCATATCTTTCTAGGAGGTCATTCTCTGTTAAATTTACTTGACCTTAAAGGTTGGTTCATCTGCTTAAATCAGTCCACTCGGCACTCATGAACTCATATTACACTACAACTTTGGGTGTTTTGTCCCTTTGCCTTGTCATTGTTCCTATGTTATGAATGTGTGTGTGATGGCATGTACATGATGTGCAAATATGTGTATGTCTTTGTTCTCCATTTCAGTGCAATCTTCTAACATAAAGGATGCTTGGCTGTTTTCCTTTTTTACATCCCCCCTATGCATTTGGATCTCCATAGCACAAAGCTTGATATAATTGCTTTTTCCTACCAGATTGTACTGGAAAAGTTAATGCATAAAAACATTCTTGAAATTATATCAGAGACAAACTGGAATAAAAGAAAAATTAGTCCTGAGTTTTAATTCTGGATATGCCACATTTTTTTCAAAATGAGACAACTCTCTTTCTACCTGTGCATCTCAGGTTTCTAATAAGAAAATGAGAGGATCAAACAGCATACTTTCTATGGCCCTTTTTATTTCAGTTTTCTGGAATCTATCATGACCATTCTTTGTTACATTCTTGTTATAGAATTGAGCTTGGGAAGAAATTTGCAATAATAAATCAGGTTTTTATCCTTAAATATCTTACACCAGCTACCATTTATTGAGAGCCTACTGTATATAAATTGTGAGTTCAAACCCTTTACATGTATTATTGCATACAGTCTTCAAAACAATTGTATGAGGCTGCCACTATTATTTTATTCATTTTCAAGGAAAGTTTAAGAAACTTGCCTACTGTTATATGGCTAGAAATTTCTGGAGCTAGAACACAAATCCACATCTCTCTGACACCAAAACCCATTTTCTTAACCAATGTACTATACCACCACATACACAAATACAGATAAAATAATAGCAAGAGACCAAGTATGTACCTGACAGGCTATGGTTACTTCTGAGTGAGTAAACTCTGTTTCCCAAGACTTGACCTGTGATCTAGACCTGCACAGGTTTGAAATTCAAGTTGCCCCAACACTTGAAAGTAGCTGGAAAGGAGTGCTGAGCAGCAGTGTGGAAAACAAGGAGATTTAACCAAGAGAACAAGAGCAGCACCATAGAAAACCCTGCATCTGTGCAACAAAAAAGATATACAAGGAAAAAAGATACAGAAAGTAACATGAGGAAGTCAGAAGAGAATGATAAAAGGAACAACAGAAAAGAACCCAACACAATTTGCTCCTAATCCCTGACCAGTTAGCTCTGTGTACTCTTTAAGTACTTGTGTTTTCTAGCCCCAAGCTTCAATAACTTCCACTTTAACCTGATTAGGAACATGAAATCTTCTTAATCAGCTAATAATGAGATACTGATAGTATATAAACCATGCAACCCCCCTGTATTTCATAGATGGGACTAAAATGAAGGCAGTTTATACTTGAGAAAAAGCTATTTCTAACTTAACATTGTCCTGTGAGGTTGGGTGAGGAATGGCTCAACATTTGGTAAAAGTGAGGACTCATCTGTACCACCAAGACCATCTACTATAGAGTTTCTCTCCCCTCATGCCTCAACTCCATGTTAGAAGAATAGAATTTTCATTAGTCTATTATTTTTTTCAGACTGGTAGAGAATCCCAGTAGCCCATATGGTTTGACAAGGATAAAAGGGCCATGTAGTTGAGAGGTGGTGCAGAGGGACAGAAATCTCATGGCCCATCCAAGCTATGCTTAAAGTAAGCATTCAGTGAAGTTGAATTGTATTTAATTGAAGGAACTTCTGTAGTGAAAAGTAAAGACCTGGGTAAGCTCAAATGTTATTTCTTTGATCTGGGTACTATGAGGTAGGGTCATAGGGGCATGGTGGATTTGGACAGAGTTCTTGTAGTGGACTAGCATAGGAAAAGTACTAAAAACAGATATGTAGAACTCTCTAGCAAGAGGCTATTTCTCTGGCTGGCTGCAATGTAGCCATTACATGAAGCTAATCCATTAAGTCCTCACTTCATATAACTTCAAGTCTTCCATGTCCTATATTATTCAGCAACTCTGTTGATGAAGCACAGAACATTTTCTTAGGTCATTTGTCTCACTTGGAAGGGCCAGTTGAACTGAGCTGTTAAGAGGCTTGAGTAAGGTAGGAAGAAGCTTTCAGAAAGGGAAGGAAAGAGCAGAGAGCTTTAGCAAATGCTACCTGGTCCCAGATAGGGCAGTGCCCGAAAGAGAGCAAGAATCATTCTGGAAAATGAATGACGTCAAAATAAAGTCTTTTTGAGAACTTCAAAGTGAGGGCTAGAAAATTATTTGCAGTAGATGGAAGACTTATTTATTACCCTCTACACCTCTTCTTATGAATAATGTTACCTCTCAACTCCTTGCATGTGTTATTCACTCTGTGGATTGGCTGCTGCCAATTTAGAATGTCCCAAATCCAGCATTCTGAGTCTCATAACCCTATGATTGTCACTTGTAAATATACAAGTTCTATTATTCATCCAAGCAAAATTACAGAAAGTAAAACTACAGCAAAATGTAGGTGCAAACATCATATATCCCAAAGCCAGATATGAATTAATTTAGATAATTACCTCTTTTGGAACATTTGCAACTCTCCTTCAGTACTTTGAAAAATCAAGTGTTGTTTAGCATGCAAGATGAGCCTCATCAGATAAAAAAGAAAGCACTGAACTGCATTGCAAATAGCTAACACTTTAACTAATGTAATTATCTTTGATGCAAACAAGGTATGCTGTTCCATTAGCCTCTGAAGAGGATTGAAGGATACACAACTACTACAGCTGCATGCTGGGAGGCTCTCTTTCCTCTCTTGGACACATAAAGAAACAAGATTCTCCAGGACTTTAGAAAAAAATAATGGTTTTGACCTTGTGTTTCTGTGAGATATCTGAGAAATGTGTCTGGGAAAGCATAGTTTTATGTTATACACAAGGTACAAAAGTGATTGTACAACAGTGAGCTTCTGGGTGCCACCTTGTTGAGGCAGAAATGTGGAATTTGATCTGTTTTTGTTTCTTCCTATGGAAGCAGGGTAGGGACCTGCAATGTTTCTGTCTCTGCTCCATTAGAAAAGCATGCTACTATTATGACCCCAGGATCAGTTGGAGATCTCTGACATTTTAAAATAATCTCTTTCCAGCTGACAGCCGTGGCTTAGTTTGTTGAGCGGCATCCTGCAAAGTGAAGGGACACAGGTTCGATTTCTAGTCAGGACATGTTCCTGGGTTGCTGACCTGTCCCCAGTTGGGGGCATGCTAGAGGCAACTGACTGATGTTTCTCTCACACATTGATGTTTCTCTCCCTAGCTTTCTCCATCCCTCTCCCCCTGCTCTAAAAATAAATAAATAAAATCTTAAAAATAAAATAAAATAAAACAATCTCCAGGAAATCTCAGACAAAGTAGAGTCTGTTTCCCTTAGTCTTTGCCACAGTTAAATCCAGGGATCACAGACACCACCTGTAAATGTGAGGTGGAATTCACACCCCTTGATTTTTAGCTAGATTTAGAACTGAACTTGGGGCAAGATCAAATCAACCTGTGGTATGCCTTTTCTGGGTCTCTGTTCTGTTTTTTTTTTTTTTTTTTCTCTCTCCTGGATACTCACAACAATTTAAAGAATGATGAGCATGAACATTTTGATTGTGTGTGACAGTTTCCACATCATTTTTATCCTGCCCTTCTTCCTTGTTTAGCAGTTATCAAATACCTACCATGTTCCAGGTAACTTGTTTTTACATATATCATCTAATTTACTTATTGTGTCAATCCTGTGTTATGGATCTGTGTAACCTCATTTTACAGGTAAATTAACTGACACTGAAACAATTACATAACTTGCCTAAATTATTGAGTCTTTTAAATTATAGAATTTGGATTTCTGTCTTCTTGATTCCAAAATGTGTGCCAGTTCTATTACATGCCCTGTCAGGTTTTTTTTTTTGGTGGATGACTATGATTCAAAAGAGCACAGAGAGACATAGAGACAATGTATGTATGAGACACACACATATATTGTTTCCTTCTTTGCCCTATTGACCTCATTTGCACTGCCTTTTCATTTCTTTGCTTGTCCAGAGTTAGGTTCACTAATCTCTCCACCTATAGTATTGACTTTGACTCACTTCCAAGATGTGATATAAGAAATATACAAGCCAGTAATAGAAAATAATTTTCATCCCATTCCAATATTGATGGATTGCCATTAACTACTTTGAATACTTTTGAGAAAACCTACATGGTAATATAAAGGAACAGGTGCTGTGATCAATTACTGATAACTGTAATGGGCATGAAAAGAGAGAGCACATGTGCTACATATTTGCTTCACTCTTGAGGAGGAGGGAAGTGTATGTCTATCTTACTACGGTAGTCCCCTTCTCTGTAGGGGATACAGTCCAATATCTCCATGAATGCCTGAAACCACAAATAGCACTGAACCTTACATATACTGTATTTTTCCTATACAAACATAATTTTTCACTTAAAGGAAACACTAAGGCTTCTCTTGGCATATCTAAAGTGCCAGAATCATTACTCTTACCCTTTGGGACCATTATTAAGTAAAATAAGGGTTACTTGAACACAAAAATGATACCTGACAGTTGACCTGATAACCAAGACAGTTACTATAGTGACTAAAGGCAGGTATAATATATACAATCTGGAAATACTGGACAAAGGAATGATTAACACCCTTGGTGGGATGAAGTGATATGGTGTCAGATTTCATCACACTAAGAATGACATACATTTTAAAATTTAAGAATTCTTTATTTCTAGAAATTTCCATTTAATATTTTCAAACCACAGTTCAGAATGAAAGTGTGGAAAGTAAAAATGCAGATAAGGGAGGACAACTTATAACCTTTGACAGGCTTCATGCTAGTTTTGACCAATAAACTACTACTTCTCTGGCCACCCACCCTCACTGTACACCTTTGTTAATAAGACAAACTCCTTTACTTGACTTCCAATGGCTGGTTTATACTTCCTTGTTTCCATAGCTTCCTGTTCCTTGACACTAAAAGAGGCATGACTAAAACACTGAACATGAAAACTGCCCATCTAGAATCTGCACCTAAGGTTTTACTGTCTCTTGTAAGTTTCATTTTTTTGAATGCCACACAGTTCTATTTTCCTATCTCCCAATTGAAAATTGTCTGATTTTAGAGACAGCATGCCTTGATCCTCACACTAAATTTTTACAATTGTTTCAGTCTCCTACATACCTGTCCAACTCTAGTGGGCAGGTAGAATGCAGGTCCTATACTTTGTGGATCCAGCTCCTGATGGATCTTTTTTTTTTTTTTAAAGATTTTATTTATTTATTTTTAGAGAGAGGAAGGGAGGGAGGAGAGAGAAACATCCATGTGTGGTTGCCTCTCATGTGGTCCCTACTGGGGACCTGGCCCATAACCCAGGCATGTGCCCTGACTGAGAATTGAACCTGCAATGCTTTGGTTCGCAGCCCGCGCTCAATCCACTGAGCTACACCAGCCAGGGCTCCTGATGGATCCTGATGTATGAATGTTTCTGTGACATATGGATTTCAATATTCATTGTCATAATTACAGACCAAATCCTGAAAACAACAATACTGTAAAATTGGGCCTAACCTCAGATAGTTTTGTGTCAATGGAGGCATATAAAATCAGGCTCCATACATGATCCTAGACATTTAAAAATTATTTCAAACATCAAAGTAATAACTGGACATGATATGAAATAACAAATGGTACTAAAATATGTATACCAAAACCAATAACTCTTCCTATCCTCTCTTTTCTACTTTGTAAAATGGGTTTT
The DNA here is from genome assembly GCA_028533065.1 of Trachops cirrhosus. Lineage (NCBI taxonomy): Eukaryota > Metazoa > Chordata > Mammalia > Chiroptera > Phyllostomidae > Trachops > Trachops cirrhosus. The sequence goes on along the minus strand of CM052552.1, from coordinate 16,577,203 downwards.
ACACCTACCTCACAGGGCTGTTGAGCCAAGGTATTATAGCATAGTACTTGGCCTATCTCATATATATTAAATTATATCTATCCATCTCTCTATCTATTACCATCATTAATATTAAGCTATGCACCCTGGCAAAGACTGGAGTGCAAAACAATTCAATGCCATATTTAGCAGAGATCTCCAAAATTTCATCCCCCCTCATTAAATAGGAATTAAAGGCCTGAAAAACCAAGAATTTTTTTTAACAAAACAGAGAAAATTTTATTAAAAGACAAAACATTTTACTCTCTCTTTCCTTCTTAAGTGTCCTGAAGAATCCTGTTGGCAAATATAAATTAGTCAAGTGTAAGGCAAAGAATATGATAATTTTGTTACAGAACAATGGGGGGGGGGCAAAGGTCGATATACTATTACCGAAAGGAACCCCCCAGGTTCGTTATGTCTGCCGCCTGATAGGAAAGACATCTCTCAATGCCAGAGATTTGTGAAAAGGAAAGGAAATGTTTATTTAATGCTGTACAGACTTAAAGTAGTGATCTAATGTCTTCATCAAAATCCCAAAGTCCCTTAAAACACCCACAAACACACACAGTCCTTCCTTCCCCCTTTGCCCAATCTGGGGTACCATATCTCAGGAAAAGAATAGAAGTCCATGGCTCAAGCAGCCCCCAGTTCTTCCCAGTAATCTGTCACGGCTAGTAGGCCTCACTCAGTTCCAGGCACCATCAGTTGTGTTGCTGGGATCTCTGCTAAAACCAGGTGGTGGTTCCCCCTTCTAAAGCTGTGGGGGTCCCCACTCTGGCAAAGCCATGTGGCTCTCCTTTTTATTGCCACAGCTGCATGGTTCTCTGTAGTGCCACAGCCACGTGGTCCTCTGTGCACAATGGCTGCAGGAGTCTCCACTCTGCCAAAACTGCGTGGTTCTCTTCAATGGCTGCCATGTCTCTGTTTAAATCCCTGTGCCAATCTTCCTCTGCAGCCCCATTTCTGACTCTTCCCACAATCGGCTACACTTGCCAGCACTCTCATATCCTTCCAGCTTTACTGGGCTGCCATCGTGAGTTTGGGCAAGTGTGGCCCCACTTGCGGGAGCCAGTCATCTCCAGGCTCTCACACAGGTGCTGTAACTTGGGGGACCTGCCCCCAGTTATATCTTGGTGGAGGAGTTACTTCCATTCCTCTGACTCAGAGCATGGCCACAGCTATTTAACATATCTATGTAACCAGTTAAAGGTTATAGATATGTTAAATGACCACGCCAGAGGTTAGGTACAAAGCCCTTGCTATGCAAAACAGCTCTCAATGGCCCTGCTCCATTTGTCCCTTCCCCCAACCCACACCTGTGTGTGTGTGGGGGGCAGTGAGAACATCCTAATATTTTCTGGACACCCTGAGTTCTGGGCCCCATTCCAAATCCCTATTTGCCCCCCGACCTTGTAACCATTTGACCACTGTGGAGAAGTTTACCTACCAAAGAATCATTCTGAATATAAAGGCAGAAAAATTCCCATTCACATTCTGATTAATATTCTTCTTGCTTAACAGGCACCAAATGCTAGGAGACTGGGGAAGTCATCTGCTTTTGCAATTTGATCATAACTTCAGATTATCAGGTGATAAATTTGTTATAAGGAATAATAAAAATTGTAATTCTTCCCACCCACACAAATGCATAAAACCAATTTCTTTGTTCAGGTTCCTGAGAAATAAACATGCCAACACAGAAAAGCTATTTATCATGGCTGTCATAATTAGGTCCATTTGGGGATGTCAGATCCCTTTTGCAAATGACAAACTTAAAGTTTCAACTCACTAGCACCATTTTGCAGGACACGTCTAATAACCTTCGGTCATTTATCATTATTCCAAAAGGCCAGAATCATCAGAGTCAAGACAGGTGTTTCTTATTCCAGTTCACTAACTTAAAATTATTGCCATCATTTTACCAATATGGAGATACTGCTTGGCTTCTGATATAAGCATATTTTAAATATATTTTATTGATTATGCTAGTACAGTTGTCCCATTTTTTTCTCCCTCTCCCTCCAGAGTTCCCCACCCTTAGGTCATGTCAATGGGTCATACATATAAGTTCTTTGGCTTCTGCATTTCCTATACTATTCTTAAACCCCATGTATATTTTGTGTCTAACAATTATGCTTCTTTTCCCTGTACCTTTTCCCCCAATTCTCTCCCTCCCATCCATACTGATAACCCTCCCTGTGATCTCCATTTCGGTGATTCTGTTCCCATTCTAGTTGTTTGCTCAGTTTTTGGTTTTGTTTCTTAGGTTCAGTTGTTGATAGTTGTGAATTTGTGGTCATTTTAGTGTTCAGAGTTTTGATCTTCTTTTTCTTAGATAAGTCCCTTTAACATTTTATATAATAAGGGTTTGGTGATGATGAACACCTTTAACTTAATTTTATCTGGGAAGCACTTTATCTATCCTTCCATTCTCAATGATAACTTTGGGGGATAGAGTAATTTTGGATGTAGGTTTTAGGTCCTTGCCTTTCATGACTTTAAATACTTATTTCCAGGCCCTTCTTGCCTGCAAGATTTCTTTTGAGAAATCAGCTGATAGTCTTATGGGAACTCCTTTATAGTTAACTGTCTCCTTTTCTCTTACTGTTTTTAAGGTTCTCTCCTTATCTTTAATCTTACATAATTTAATTATGCTGTGTCTTGGAGTGTTCCTCCTTGGGTCAAACTTCTTTGGGACTCCCTGAGCATCCTGGACTTGCATGTCTAGTTCCTTCACCAGATTGGGGAAGTTTTCCTTCACTATTTATTCAAATAAGTTTTCAGTTTCTTGCTCTTCCTCTCTTCCTTCTCGTACCCCTATGATTTGTATGTTGGAACATTTAAAGTTGCCCTCAAGCTTCCTAAGCCTCTCCTCATTTTTTGAATTCTCTTTTCTTCATTCTGTTTCACTTGGATGTTTATTTCTTCCATTTGTTCCAAATTGTCGATTTGAGTCCTGGTTTCCTTCCCATCACTGTTTGATCCCTGTATATTTTCCTTTATTTCCCATTGTATAGCCTTCATTTCTTTCTTCATTTTGCAGCTGAACTCAATCATTTCTGTGAGCATCCTGATTACCAGTGTTTTGAACTATGCCTCTGATATGTTGGCTATCTCCCTGTCACTAGTTCTTTTTCTGGAGTTTTGATCTGTTTTTTCGTTTGAGTCATATTTCTCTGTTTCAGTGCACCTTTTATGTTGTAGGCAGTGGAGTCTTGAGTATTTGCCCATGCTGGCAATCTTCTTTGCTGCATTGTGTCACTGTATGTGGGGGTGGGGTCAGAGAGTGAACAATACCACTTGCTGGGCTCTCTCCATACTTTCTGTCATTCCCTTGCTACCACAAGTGGATTGTGCCCTTTCAGGTGCTGATTCTTGGGTGGGTGGGCTTGTATACATTCTAGGATCCTGTGGGCCTCTCCAACAAACTCTCCTGTGTGGCTGGGAATTTCTCCCACTGCCACAAACCCACAGGTTTTTACAGCCAGAGTTTTGAGGCTTTATTGCCCTGCATTGGAACCCTCAGTTGTGTGGTTTGTCTTGCTCCCCAGTTGTTTCTCCTGGCTTATTTGCACATGAATGTGGGATATCCTGGTCTGCCAGCTGCCACCTTGTCATGTACTCCCTTCTCGTGGCTTCCTTTCTCTGCCCCTCCTACCAGTCTGGTTAAATGTTTCTTCTTTAACTCCCTGCTTGTTGGACTTCTATACAGTTTGAATGTATGGCAGTTCTGGTTGTTTTGTTTTTAAATTGGTTGTTATCTTTCTTTTGGCTGTGCGAGAAAGTGAAGTATGTCTACATATGCCTCCATCTTTGCCAGAACTTCCTAAGCACATTTTTAAAGAAGATTTTTTTAAAAATTTCAGTTTAGGGGGCAGTTTATAAGAATTATTAAGGTAGGCTTTTTCCTTGACTATTGATTTTACAAGTAGGCAGTTGGCTACTAACTTTCCAGGACATGCACATGTGTGAAACAGACATTAGGAAATAAGGAGTTTAAAGAAACCCTAGTTCTCTCCCATTCTGCTTCCTGCCAGCATAGTGAAAGAAAGAACAGTGTATTTTGGAGCACTAGTCTGCCAAATCACTGGCTAACAGGCATTGTACACTGTCTTGACTTAGAGACCAAAGATAAAACTGAAAGTTGTACTTAAAAATTATAAAGATCATGCTAAATATATCACCACTTCAGTAAAAAGGGTGGATCAGGGATTATGTATGTGGTGGGAAAGGATGTAACTGATGAAGGAATTCCATTTAATAAGATACTCTGATAAACCAAGAAATCCCTTTTGTTTCATATCTTAGGATAGAAAGTCTTACTAAAATTATATCTGTTTTCATTATAAGTGTAGTTTAGTGACTTTTATGGGTTAGATGAAGAAAAGTCAGGAAAAGAGTAATGGACCAGGCATTAGTCAACCTGACACAAACAAGCAGGGGGTACCTAGGCAAGTTGCTCTAAATGTTCTAGACTGTGATATTTTTTGGGAAGTAAACATAAGTAATACTGTGATTATGAGAAACCAGGAAGACAATTCATGTCAGGTAAGTGCTACTTGTTTCTTATTATAGAAGAAGAAAACAAAGCTCAGAAACAAGGAGTGACTTTCATAAATGATAGTTGATGCCCTGGTTTACATGTCAAACACATATCAGAACCAGATTGTGAACCGAGGCATAGTGGCCTCCCATACCAATATTTATTTTTCTATGATATATCGACTACCTATTTTCTAAGGATTAAAATCCAATCAAATGCATCTAATGGCTCAATGGCAAAAAGATGTCATCTCCTTTGTAATGTGACAACCCCACAGACACATTTCTGTCACTGTACTTAATTTATTGTATTATACTTGTCTATTTGCATGTTGGTCTCCTCATTAGACTGTGGGCTGCTCAAGGACAGGGATCAATGCATTATGTATCTTTCTATCCCCAGAATCTAGTCCAGTGTTCAGTTACAGAGTAAGCATTCAGTTAATGCCTGTTGTATGAAAAGGAGTAAGAAAATGGAATGAGGAATAAGTGATTTAGATGGTACTTTGGATTCTTGCCTTGCTGTTACTTATTTGGTACAACACCTGAAAAATTCTGACTTTTTGAACTTTCTGGGAGTTTGAGTTCTGGATAAATGAGAGTTTATAAGGATATCAACTAATCTGAAATTCTTGAATGGTTTAGTGATAAAGCAATCAGCCTAGCCAACTCTCAGGCATGCATCATCTAATCAATAGGAATGTTCAGGCTACCCCAAGATTTGCTAACAGCTGTTAAGGCTGACTAATCAGTGATTGTTCAAAAATCACATGGAAGAGAAAACCTTTCTCTTCTCTTGAGGGTTTGCTGTGAGAAAAGACTTTGGGCAGGATTGGGTGATTCAATTCTCAAATGATCTAATTATTATTAGGAACAATATGTAAAAATGAGGATGCAGGAAGGAGAACTGAGGGACTTAATCATGCTCATCATTTCACCTTTAGGAACAGATGTAAAAATGTATCAGACCCCTGATTTCTTAGATTTTCTCAGAGGACTTCAGGTGAGGGGTAGAGGAGGGAGAGATGGTTAGAGAATTAGAATAGGAAGACAAAAGTAGATAACAGTGGTGTGTGTCATCCATCACTCAAAAAATTTTTATGGCAGCTTTTTTCTTTTTAAAATATCTCCTCACATGCCCTAGCTGGTGTGGCTAAATGGATTGAGTGCCGGCCTGAAAATGAAAGAGTCATTGGTTTGATTCCTAGTCAGGGCACATACCTGGGTTGCAGGCCAGGTCCCCAGTAGAGGGTGAGAGCCAACCATACACTGATGTTTCTCTCCCTCTTTTCCTCCCTCCCTTTCCCTCTCTGAAAATAAATAAATAAAATCTAAAAAAAATCCTTGCAAGATTAATGAATTTGAATCACTGTGCATAACCCCAACCCCATCCTTTAAACACACAAAGACTTTTCAGTCTTAGCCTTTAGCCCTTCTTGTAGCACCTGCCATTTTTACATTATTAGAGTTCAGATCATAAACAGTGTTTACCCTAGATTTATTAGTTCAAATGTTTCAAATCCTGTAAGGCTGAAGCTTAGTACCAAACGTCAGAGGACAGATGTTTTTTTTAAAGGTTGCTATTTTTTAAAAACTTCAAATAACCAAAACTGTTAAAGTATTGTTTATTTAGAGCTGAGAGTACAGGTTCTTACTTCTGATTCAGTTATTGTTAATCTCTTCATTGAAATATGTTTTAAAAATAATATTAGGAATTTTTTTGGTGGAGGGGCAAGAGTCTTTGGTAATGTCTAGCCACAATTTGTTATGCAGTGGAGATAGGAAATTGGTAAAGGAAAAATATGGTGAGATTTGAGTAGCGATTTTAAGATATTATGTTACTTTATTGTATTTATTTTTAATCCTCATCTGAGGATATGATTTTATTCATTTTAGAGAGAGAAAGGAACAGGAAAAGAGAGAGATATTAATGTGAGAGAGAAACATCGATCAGTTGCCTCCTATATGCGCCCCAATCAGGATTGAACCTGCAACCTAGGTATGTTCCCTGACTAGGGATCGAACTCATAACCTTTAGGTGTATGAACGATGCTCCAACCAACTGAGCCACCTGAACAGGACTTAAAATTTTAATTTTGATATTTTGAAGAGAAATTTTCTTTCCTCATGATTCAGGGAAGATTATGGGTGAGCTCTGCCTTTTTCCAAAATGACAAATTCAATGTTCATCTCCACGGGATAGACTTAAATGCCATTGGAATGACTCAATTGCAAATGATTTCAGGATTCCATCTATTTTGTCAGGGGTAGGTGTACCTGTCGCAAATAATATTTTTGCACTCTGCTAAAAAGTGTGATTATGCTGAAACTGCAGTGCATAAATAATATATTTAATCATTTTGTGAAAATAGCTTTATGCTCACAGTTTTGAGAGTGGACAAATGAGGAAGGACTACTATTTTTAAAGCATCCATTTTATATCCTGTGTTATAAGATTTGCACATGTAATCTTTATAAAAATATAAATAAGGTTTTGCACTAATATTCAGTTGAAGAAGCAAAGGCATCAGAATTTGGGCCCGACAAGAAGTTGAAATCCTCAAATTGTCTTCTAACTCAGGTGATAAAATGTGTATGGATAGAGACCTGCAGAAGTACTCTTTAAATTAGTAGTCTGCTGAGAAAGATTGGTAAAGCCAGCTAATCTTTACTGTGTGTGTACTTGTGTGTGTGTTGTTTGAGGGTAAGAGGAATGAAATACCAACTTAGATTCTCCTCTGGGTGATGAAGTTTGGGAGTTAAGAAGATATCCACTACCTATGGAGCACTAATTCTGATTCACACTGTTTTATTTTTCCCATCTCTAGTATTCCCTTCAATGGGAGTTTGAGGGAGAAGGAAAGAAAAAACACCACATGAGAAGGTCCTTTTGGCATCTGTTTTCCCCAGCAAGTTCAAGTATAGCTGTTTTCTTTGCCAAAAAAATCATCTTTATCCCTCTTTACCATTAAGACTCACCTAACTCATCCTTATCAGTACTTCTGCAGCCTGCCAAGGCTCTCATGGGCTTTATTATTCAAACAAGAGAAAAATATCTAGACTTAGAATGTGCTAAAATATGCCCAGTTTCCTGAGGACAGGTCATAACTCAGTATGCTGGCAATAGCAGCCCAGCTCACAAGAGTACGCCTGACTCCTGTATCTCTTAAAGACTCAGGAACTACAAAATGGCATCACTGTTTTGCCTTAGTTTTGGTTCCACAGATAGGAGGTGCTGCAAACATACTCTGGCACTGGCTGCCACAGAGATAATCATTGATTTGGTTCTTTTACAGTTATTTATATACTTCTTTAGTCTATTGTTCAATATAAGATTGCCTTTTTTTTTCTCCTGGCAGTCCCATTCTGGGCAAGCTTAGGTACAGTTTAAATCTACCCCTAAAAGATGTCTCATTTCATAGAAGCCAGAACAACAGCTCTATGGAACCAACCTTCCCTGAAATCCTTGAGACAGTGCTGCTTCATTAGCATATTGTCCCTCAACCCCATGCAAAGGCTGTGTGATAATTGTGAAGAAATGGAGACCTTTTGTGAAAAGATGTCCTGATGTCTTCTTTATAGCTCTAAAGTTGCTATCAATAGATGACTCCTCCAGAACACCAACATAACATAACCTATTTAGAAGACAAAGCTGATTTTATTACTTCCCACAATAAGGATGAACACCGCCTCTGCAAAGCCTCAGCAATATCTCAGATGATGTGTATAAAGGTCAGAATTTATTGAGAATTGGAAGTTTGACTTAAGGTGGGTCTTTCGATATAAGAACTTGATTAGGAGTGGGTAAGCATCATGATACAACAATTCAAGGAAGATGGAAACAACAAATTGAGGATTTTAAGAAGATGGATTCAAAGAATTTTGGCTGTTTCTCTTCAAAGAGTTAATGAATCTTTCAGGAAGTTCTTATGACAAACCATCAAAACATTTGTTAGGGTAGGACATTTCCAGAGTAAGGAAATGTTAAATGAAGACCAAAGCCATTTCTTTTAGTAACTTCAGAAAGACTATAGAAGCTTATTTTATTATTTATTTTGCATTTTATATAATGATGTTTCCTTAGATATCTCAAAAAATTTCTTTACTGTTTTGTTTTGTTTGATGCGAGCCAACCTTAGCCAACCTAAGTGGTAAACAATAAGAATCAGGGACCATGTTCAGGATAGAATGCCAGATCAAGTAGCTCACCTCTGAGCCCTAAGCATGGTCTTGATTATAATGATCAAATGGAGAAGTGAGGAGACCCTTCATGAAGGGAAAGCAGGGCATCGGCCCTGTTTCTTACTGTTTATCTGTCTGGTGTTGCCTAGATAGCCAGAGCAGTCTGTTTCATTTTAACAAGAATGGGTTTATTCTCTTACACTGTGTTTTGGCTGTTAAGTACCAATCATGTTCTGACATTAGTAAGACCTTTACTCCCTGTAACTTGAGCATTATTTAGGCATTTTATCTATTATTTATCTGTTGATGTACAAATAGGTTCTTTCCATGTCTTGGCTTTTGTAAACAATGCTACAATGAACCTGAGAGTGCAGAGGTATCTATTTGAGATAGTGATGTTGTTTCCTTCAGATAAATACCCAGAAGTGGAAATCGTGGATCATATGGTAGTTTTATTTTTAATTTTTTGAGGAAGCTTCATGCTGTTTACTCTAGGGGCTGCATCAAATTACATAGCCACCAACATTGCACTAGGGATTCCTTTTTTCCATTTTCCCCAAAACTCATTATTTCTTGTCTTTTTGATAAGCATTCTGATAGGTGTAAGGTGATATTGTGGTTCGATTTGCATTTCCATGATAATTAGTGATGTTGAAAATATTTCCATGTACCCATGACCATTTGTTTGTCTTTGCAAGAATATCTACTCCATTTCTTTGCCAATTTCTAATCAGATTGCTTGTTTTTTTTCCTATTGAGTTATGTTAGTTCTTTATATGTTTTGGATATTAACCCTTTAATAGACATATGATTTGCAAATATTTTCTCCCTTTGCTTAGGGTACCTTTTCACTACCTGTTCATTTTGTCGATGGTTTCCTTTGCTTTTCAGAAGCTGTTTAGTTTGATGTAATCTGACTTATTTATTTTTTCTTTTGTTCCCTTTGCTTTTGTTGTCAAATCCAAAAACTCATTGCCAAGACTAATTTCATGGAGCTTATCCCCTATTTTTTCTTCTAAGAGTTTTATGGTTTCAGATCTTATGTTTAAGTCTCTAATCCATTTTGAGTTGATTATTGTGTATGATGTAAAAATAGTGCTTCAGTTTCATTCTTTTGCATATGCCTGTACAGTTTTCCCAACAATGCTTATTGACAAACTCTCCTTTCTCTGTTGTACATTCGTGGCTCCTTGATCATAAATTATTTTGATGGATGTATATGGGTTTTATTTCTGGTCTCTCTGTTCTCTTTCATTGATCTGTATGACAATACTATACTCTTTGATTACTATAGTTTTGAAACAGAGTTTGAAATCAGGAAGTGTGATGCCTCCAGCTTTGTTCTTTTTTCTCAGGATTGTTTGGTTATTTGGGGTTTTTGTGATTTCATTCACATTTTAGAATGGTCTGTTTTATTTCTGTTGAAAGATGCTATTGAAATTTTTTACTTTCTAAAAAGAATTAAAAAAGACTATTTTTCTTTAAGCAGTTTTAGATTCATGGAGAAATTAAATAAGGAAGGTATGGAGACTTCTCATGCATGCAAAGTCTCCTTCATTTAAAACATCTTCCACCATAGGGTATACTTGTTATAATTGATGAACCAACACTGACATGTTGTAATCACCTAAAGTTAATAGTTTACATTTGGATTCATGCTTAGTGTTTACATTCTATAGATTTGGACAAATGTATAATGACATGTATTCACCATTAAGGTATCATACTATGTATTGTCAATGCCTTAAAATTCTCTTTGCTTTTCCAGTTCATGCCTCCCACTGTGCCATATGCATTTTAAAGTTGATTTAAAAACACACACAATAAACTGTAAAATATATGCTTGTATTTTAATTTATGTGAATGGTATTGTTATTTATCTCATCCTGCTTTTTACTTTTGTCACCCAGCGCTGTATTTAAGACCGATTTATGGGGAGAATTTGAGGGAGGGAAGATGGCGGCGTGGTAGGAAGGAGCAGATTTTGCATCTCCCATACCCAGGGAGGGAAAAATAATTGCCAATCGGAAATCAAAAATTGCAGCGGACATTGAAAAACCTGAGGGTAAGGAGACTATGTGGATCAGCGAGGGGACCAGGGGGGTTGCAGCTCCAGACCCG
>CM052552.1:16545290-16565837 GCA_028533065.1 Trachops cirrhosus | reverse complement strand
CATTAGGATAATTTCTTTGAACTCTCTATGTGGCAGGTCTCTATCTGTTTTTTAAATTCTTTTATCTGAGGTCTGGTCTTGTTCTTTTGTTTGTAATATATTTTATTGTCTTACCAGTTTGTCCAAGCCTGTATGTGTCTTTGTATTAGTTAGATCAGTTACATCTGACAGTATTGAAAGAATGACCTTATGAAGGAGGTGTACTATGGGGCCAAACCATCACCACAACCAGGTTCTCCAGGAGTGTTCCCTTTTCCTTTGTTGGCTGTGTGTGCCCTTCTGTTGTGGCTATGCCATGACTACTGTGGGTGCACTGTTCAGTAGAGATGGTATGCAGCTCTACTGTCAGTGAGACCTGTGTGCAACCACTGGTGGCATCTTGATGTGTGAGCTTGCCCATAGCATGACTGTCTGTGGGTCCAGCTGTGACTGCTGCCAGCATGCTGATGGGATGGGCTAGTGACTCTGTCTATCTCGCTGTAAGGCCTGTCTGTGACTACTGTAGGTACAGTGGTATGTCAGTCACATGTCCAACTTGACTGACAGTGGGGTCCCTTCATGACAGCTGTTGATGTAGTGGTATGGAGTGTAGGTCTTTGTTTTGGTTGACTGTTAGGCCTGGCCTCTACTCTTGCAAATGCATTGGTGTACAGAGCGTGATTGCCCCCACATGAGGCACCATTTTGGAGGGGGACCTGAGGCCAGCAAAGACATTTCCATTTTATGGGGGAGGACCACCACCTTGGATGATATCCAGGCTATATGGGATCACACACTGGTTGCTGAGGGGTGGGGCCCCTCCTTGGAAGAGTCCCAAATCCAACCAAGACACCTGACAGTTGCTGGGGGCAGGGCAAGATGACACCTTGGATGTGCTCTGGGCCATCTGGTATTACATATGAGGTGCTGAAGGATGGGGAGCCTTCTTGGAGGGGCTCCATGGCCAATTGTGGTGGCTCTCTGGGTGCTCGGATATGGGTACCACCTTGGAATGGCTCTTTGGGCTACTTCTATGTACTTGGGTGTGGTTGCCACATCGTTGGTGGTTTGGGACCACCCACCAGGTATTGGATGGTGAAGTGCTGTCTTAAAGTGGCTTTGGTGCACACTGACCTGTATGGGTAGCTTTGGCTAGTTGAGCCTAATGGGAGCTATGGAATGAGGAGAACTAATACCAGGTTAACAGAGAGTGCCAGAACTGGTCCCTACCAGCGTGGGGAAAGCTAGGTGGAAAGACAATAAAACAAAGCAATACAATAGAAAATAGCAGCCACCAGCACATTCTTCATCAGAGAAAACTCCAAAAAAAAATCCCCACCTGTCTGGTACAAGCCCCCAAGTTAGTTAATGTATCTGTTTCATGTCTGACCCAGGCACTTCTTGGATTATTGCCTTTGTGCTGGGATTCCAAGTCAGTGGGTTTGTTAATGGGCCCTTTAAGAGGAAAGACTTGGTTTCCCACAGCCCCTTGGCTCTCCCTGATGTCCAACCTTACACTCAGATATTGTGGGGGCTCCTTTTTGATTTTTTAATCTTCACTAGAGAATATGTTCATTGATTTTAAAGCTAGGGGAAAGGGAAAGGAGAGAGAGAGAGAGAGAGAGAGAGAGAGAGAGAGATTGATTCAGTGGTTACCTTTCATACATGCCCTGACTAACGTTAAACCCACAATGTAGGTATGTACCCTGACCGGGAATCAAACTGTCAACCTTTTTTTTCCTTTTTTTTTTTTTTTTTTTTTGATGTTTGAATGATGTTCCGAACAACTGAGCCACCCAGCCAAGGCTGGGGCTTCCTTGTTTCTGGGCATATCACCTTGGCTGGGAAACCCAAATAGAATCTTAGATTCCTCACTCCTCATGGGGGACCTCCACAGCCATGATATCCCTTCCATTTGTGGAATGCCACAGGGAGAATGGGTGTCCTGCTTGACCAGACTTCATCTCTGCTCCTCCTACCCATCTCAATGTGACTTTTCCTTCATACCCTCAGTTGTAGAAAATCTGTTCTGCTACTCTCCAGGTCATTCTCAGAGGCAATTGTTTTATGGGTGGTTGTAGTTTTGGTGTGTTTATGGGAGGAGATGAGCCCAGGATAGTCCTACTCTGTCATCTTGACTAGTACCTCTATTCTAAACTGCTTTTTGAATCATCAAAGCAAGATTACTAGTTTTTCTTCGGCCAGGTAGCTCAGCTGGTTAGAGCATTGTCCTGATACAACGAGGTTTAATCCGTTGTCAGGGCACATACAAAGGCCAATCAATGAATGTGTAAATAGTGGAACAACACATTTATGTTTCTTTGTCTCTCTGCCCCTTTCTTTCTCTAAAATCAATAAATAAAATTTTAACAAAATTGCTAGCTTTTCCAGGTTAGCAATGTTTCCCATTTATAATGTTAGTTCCCGAAATGCAAATTTAAATATAAAAAGTGATATATATATATATATATATATATATATATATATATTACAATGTGATAAGGGCCATACTATCATTTGGATAAAGAAATTTTAGGACACTGACTGGCAGTAATACTGCATTTGGACCTGATAATGCTGGGAATAATGCTAAGCAAAGAACAAGGAGAAGGGAGTTTCATTCAAGGGACCTATTGTAAACAAAAGATCATAAACATTTATCTAAATAGATGGAATGTCTCAGAAAAAGACAAGTAATTTGTTGTGGCCAGAGCAGAGTATGCATGGAAAGTTGAAAAAATAGGAGAAGGAGAATAAATTGTGAAGGAGAGTCGATGTTCTTTAAGCTGTTAACAATGTTATGTGGTGTGTGTGCCTGTGTGTGTTGTAGATGATGGTAGTGGCTAGAGTGAAAAGGAAAGATTTTCAGTGATAACATTTGACATGCTATATAATCCTTGATAATCCTTGCTTACTCTATGATCTTGGTCAAGTGGCTAAATGTCTTTATGCTGTAGTTTCCTAAATATAAATAAAAAATATAATCTCTACTTCACTGTGTTGTCAAAACATTAAATGAGATTAAATAAATAAGACACAAACACCATATCTATTATATAGTAGGTGTATGGAAATGACAAATATGCTATCTCATCTTTCCTGAACTGATTATTTACTTGATTTGCCTATCCCATTACCCAATCCTATTGGATGAGTAGCAATTTACCACACTTGCACAAGCAAACCTGTGAACAAAATTCTCTTCAACTGAGTGATATCTAACTTCTTTTTCTATACTTATGAGTACTGCATATGTAATAATGTGACAGCATGTAAAGTGAAATGCATTATTTTAAAATAATATCTCAGAAGCCAAAGGATGAACCTCATGTACTATGATTAAAAATATAATTTCTTTTAAAATAGATATGTAGCCCTCTTTGGCTTTGTCCATGATGGTGGGAAGTGGGGGTTGGTGAGCAGGGAAAAGTGGTGATGGGAAATGGAGGCAACTATACTTGAACAACAATAAAAAATAAAATAGGTATGTATTTGTCATTTATACATTTGTGCATTCATTCTTTCCATTATCTAATGAACATTTAACAAATACTTATATGCCAGGTACTATTCTAAGTGATAGTGATTCAGAGATTTCTAAGACATGCCTCAACTCCTTACAGAGTTCCCTCACACTGTAATTGCATGTAGCATAAGTGATTATTTTCAGTCACTTATAACTTAGAGTATTCCCATGTAGAGTTTTTCCTTCTCAGCAAACATGCATACTGCCCAACAATATATACATGCCACCTATAGGTTTTCAGATATTTTGCAAAGCCCATACTGAATGTCTAAATTTTAGTTGAGCCCATTATAAGCAGCCAGTAGTTAAAAAATACTCTTCAGACTGGTCCCTGAACCTTTCAATGATCTCTTCCAAGCATGCTTTTACTTTTCTGTCTCTTGGAAGAAGGTCACTCTAAGTGCATTTTAATGTGTGCTGACAAAAGGGCAGCACAGCTAAAGCCTGATTGAAAATCTGATCTTCTCCCTAATGTCACAAGGACTTCCTGAGACAATGATTGAGGAGCTATGCAACAGTTCCCAGCTGGATCCCTGATACTTATATTGACAGATGCATTATCAACAGAGACATTGATTTAGAGTGAATTAAGTAACCAATTTCCATTTCAAGCCTCCGATTCCATTTTAGCACCAGAAGATATTAACCAGTACTCTTATAGGTGAAATCTGATTGTGTTAAGGAAGGTGTCTGGACAGTTGGAGGGAGCCAAGCTAGGAAATTAGACTTTTGTTCCCATCTCTAGCCTAGTGGGTCACCTTGAGAAATGTACATCATGACCGAGTCTCAGTTTCTAAAAAAAAAATCCAATTTACTTGGTGTAATCCTGAAAGGGATTTTGTCTTTTCATTTTTTAAAAGATTTTATTAATTTATTTTTAGACAGAGGGGAAGGAAGGGAGAAAGGGAGTGAGAGAAATATCAATGTGTGATTGCTTCTCATAGGCCTGTAACCCAGGCATATGCCCTGACTAGGAATCAAACTGGGGACCCTTTGATTTGCAGGCCAGCACTCAACCACTGAACCACACCAGCCAGGGCTGAAAGGGATATTTTTATTAGTGACTAACTACGTATAACTCTATCAAGGTAAGTATATGCAAGGAATTGGTGGAGATGAAGTATTTTGCAAATTATTTAAATGATACAATGGACTAGCCTTGAAATTACTACTTTTCATTTGTATAACCAGGAAACTAAAGAGCAAAGTGAAATACTTAAAAGATGTAATTGTCAACATGATTCCAGCAGTTTGATTGAGCATGACAGAGGAGGAAGAGATGAATAGAGGTTATCTTAGGTATCTTATGTGCAAAGTCTTTGTAAGGCATGGAAAAATATTAATATTGTGTAATAACTTCTGGGTATAATTGTGCTACTTTAAATATTTTAAAGATATATTGATGATATTTGTCAACAAAGTATTTTAAACAAAGGTATAACCAGAATTATAATTGTCAATACAGTTTTATCCTAGCATATTTCTCTCTGCCTCTCTCTTTCTTTCTCATATATATGTGTATATATATACATACACACACACATATATACACACATATACATATGTATACATATATAATCTCCATGTTTATACTAATAGCATAATTATACAACATTCTATAATTCACATATAAGTCAATTCATTTTCGCTAGTATTATTCTCTCTATTTCATAATTAAATAAATTGAAGTTCAGGGAAAATGTTGCTTGCTACTATTTTCCTAGATAGGACTAAATCTCTGACATTCTATATCCACTGCTAATTATCTCTCTGCTACAGGATATTTATATATTGAACTGTGGTACAGCTAAAGAAAGTTATGATACTTGAGAAATTCAAAAGATAATTTTGGCCGAAGGCCTCAAGGATGAAGATTTCATTATTGAGGTGGACATTTGAAGTATGGTATTTATTTATATTACAGAAAACTCAAAATGTATAGTATTTTAACTTATTTTAACCTCATTATGATATCAATAGTTTCTGAAAATAAATGGCTTCTAATATTTTGTTACCAGTTTGTTTTATAAATTCTGAGGCAGGGGTAGTTTAATAAAAACAAGGACAAACACCTTTGCAGAATGTTGCATATGGTAACTTTTTTTTTGAGAACCATAGTGCATATTAGTAGATAAAATGTTCTGAGAAATCCTGTGAAAAGGAAATTTGTTCATGTTTGTTAAACTCTGCTTTTCTTTCTCTTTAAATCTAACACCTATTAGATGTCACCTGAAATACTAATATTTATGTGAAATACAATTTGGAAGATGGAAAGCAGTCATCCCATTTCTCCTACTAACCACATCAACTTTTTTGGCTTCCATAATTGTCCCTTAAGTGAAAACTAAAAGAATCCAAGATAAATTGATGTAGAATATGGGTATAGTTATAATTAGTATCATTAGACATCTATATTTCTCATGCTTACTAAAAAGCCTAACACAGCACAGTTGTTCAGTATATTATAATGGTGTTTTCATCCAATTGACATCTTATAAATCTTCCCTGAACATTTTTATCTTTGAGAAGAATAAAATATTCCTATACATTTTAAAAAGTATTTATTCAGAGATAGTAGCTATTCATTGTTCTAAGAACTGTGGGCTGAAACAGAGTCTTTTTATATTTTCTATAATTTAATTAACAGAGATAATGTTTATGGTGTCTGTCCATTGCTCTTATTCAAATCTTTAGCTTAATCAAATACTGGTTGTGAGGTAATGAATCCTTTGTTGTTTTCTGGATATAACCCTATTTTGCCTATTAGATTAGATTTAACATTGCTTATACTGATGTGCTTATTAGAAAAGCCAGATAGCTGTGTGTTTTGTGATAAGACCTCTCTTGAAATATGACGACATTCCTGATATCCAGCCCCTTGGGAAAGGGCCACCTATTTCAGACCAGAAACAGGAACTAAGAAAAAGAATTCTAACTGAGTTATAGACTGGGATTCTCTCTCTCTCCAATTGATCAAGATGTCCAACCATAATTGTAGATTATACATGATGAGATTTTGGCCTTTACATGGAGGAATTCTAGAAGATAGGAAATAAGAAACCTAGGTGAGAGGCTGTTGAAGGTACACTAGAGTTTTATGCCTCAAATACTGATATTGCAAGACAATGAAAAAAAATGGTACTGAGGCCCTCAAAACCTGGAAACATGCTAGCCATGACAGGATTCAAGAGTTGAATGTTTACCTTTCCAGTTTTATCCTCTTTCACTCTTTCATCAGCCTTCTGTGGAAAAGAAAAAATCTTAAAACATGTTTCAAGTTCTTGAATATATTACTCTCTTTCCCCTTTCGTACTTTTCACATTGTATTCCATCTATATGGAACATTCTCCCTAGATCCTACACCCACTTTAATTTGATGAGTTGCTGCATATACTTCAATTCTTCCCTTCAGATGTTATTTTCCTCTGGGAATGTATTCTTGGTTCCTTCCCACTCATATTCCTTCATTTAGCTTATTAGTGGGATGCTCCTGCTGTGTAATCTCAGAGCACCCTGCATTTCTCCCATCACTGTACTCACAATACTATATAGAAAATGTCTGTTGAGTCTCTGTCTCTCTTACTATGTTTTGAACACCCTTTGGATAAGGTCTATGTCTTTCTTGTTCACCACTATTTATAAAAGTACTTAGCTGGTAGTCAGTTCTCAATTAATACTTGCTGAATTAATTAATCAATATGATATTGTATTATTTTTATGTGTTATTATATTCCTTTCTATAATCTTATTCTAAATTGCCAGTTGAAATGGAGAAGAGGAAAGATGGAATGATTCTCAGAATTATAGCACCTTGAAAATCCCCAGTAGAAGCCAGTCTGACAAGGGGAGAAGGTGAGTAGATGCCATGGTATCTCAAACTGAAAGACCGAGAACACTTCTAATTTGTCTTTTGGTGGTATTTGTACAAATTACATCTTATCTGTGTAATTCTATCTCTTCCATCCTAAATTGTGGCAGTTGTTGAACTTTAATTCCAGAAATAAAAAATAACAAGAAAAAAAATCTATTTGTTGATCTTTAAAGAGATAAAAAGGAAGCATTTGAGACTTCCTGCCAAGATGGAGGCATAGGTAGATACACTTTGCCTCCTGGCACAACCAAAGAAGAACAACAACAAATTTAAAAACAAAATATATCCAGAACTGCCAGAAAATTGAACTGTATAGAACTCCAACAACCAAGGAATTCAAGAAGAAATATTCATCCAGACATGTAGGAGGGGCAGAGATAGGAAGCCAGGGTGGAGAAGACTCGAGGAAAGGCAGTGGCTGGTGGAGAAGGTGAAGTGGCAGCTGGTGGACTGGGCAAGGTGGTGTCTGGTAGAGCGGTCAGTCCCACATTTGCGTGCTGATAAACCTGAAGGAACAACTGGGGAGCAAGACAGACTACGCAAGCCAGGGTTCCAGCGTGGGGAAATAAAGCCTCAAAAACTCTGGTTGAAAAATCTGTGGGAATTGAGGAATCAGGAGAAACTCCCAGCCTCACAGGAGAGTTCAATGGAGAGACCCACAGTGTCCTAGAATGTACACAAACTGACCCACCTGGGAGTCAGCACCAAATGGGTTCAATTTGTTTGTGAATAGAGGAGGAAATGACTGAAAGCCAGCAGAGAGCTGAGCAAGTGGCATTGTTCCCTCTTGGGCCCCTCCCTCACATACAGCACCACAACACAGTGATGTGGGTTCCCCAGCCCTGGCAAATACCTAAGGCTCCACCTCTTACTATGTAATCGGTGCACCAAGACAAAAAAAGAATATGGCCCAAATGAAAGAATAGATCAAAGCTCCAGAAAAAATACATCTAAGCAAAGGAGAGATTGCCAACCTATCAGATGCAGAGTTTAAAACACTGGTAATCAGGATGCTTACAAAAATGGTTGAGTGTGGTCATAAAAGAGAGAAAAAAGTGAAGGCTATGAAAAGTGAAATAAAGGGAACCAGCAGTGAAGAGAAGGAAACCAGGACTCAAATCAAGGGTTTGGAGCAGCAGAAGGAAGAAATAAACATTCAACTAGAATGGAAAGAAAAAACAAGAATTTAAAAAAAAGGAGAGGCTCAGGAACCTCTGGAACAAATTTAAATGCTCAAGCTTATGAATTTTAGGGGTGCCAGAAGGAAAAGAGGAAGAGCAAGAAATTGAAAACTTATTTGAAAGCATAATGGAGAACTTCCCTAATTTGACACAGGAAATAGACTTCCAAGAAATCCAAGAAGCTCAGAGAGTCCCAAAGAAGTTGGGTCCAAGGAAGCCCACACCAAAGTGCATCATAATTACATTACCCAAGATGAAAGATAAGGAGACAATCTTAAAAGCAGCAATGGGAAAGGAAACAGTTACCTACAAAGGAGTTCCCATAAGACTCTCAGCTGATTTCTCAAAAGAAACCTTATAGGCAAGAAGGGGCCAGAAAGAAATATTCGAAGTCATGAAAGGCAAAGCCCTACATCCAAAATTACTTTTCCCAGCAAAGCTATCATTTAGAATGGAAGGGCAGATAAAGTGCTTCCCAGATAAGGTCAAGTTAAAGTTGTTCATCATCACCAGGCCCTTATTATATGAAATGTTAAAGGGACTTATCTAAGAAAAAGAAGAAGATCAAAAATATGAACAGTAAAAGGACAATGAAATTATAACTATCTACAACAGAACCTAAAAACAAAAACAAGCCAAGCAAACAACTAGAACAGGAACAGATTTGCAGATATAGACATCACATGTAGGGTTATCAGTGGGGAGAGGGAGGAGGGAGAATAGGGGAAAAGGTACAGGGAATGAGAAGCATAAATGGTAGATACAAAATAGACAGGGGGAGGTTAAGAATAGTATGGGAAATAGAGAAGCCAAAGAACTTATACATATGACCCATGGATATGAACTAAGGTCAGGAAATGATGGGGAGAGTGGGGTACAGGCCAGAGGGGAATAAAGAGGAGGAAAATGGGACAACTGTAATAGCATAATCAGTATAATATATTTAAAAAGGGAATCATTTGAAAAGGGTCAGCAGTTTGGCACAGCGTTAATTAAAACATCTAGGATGAGATTTATTTATATTAGGTATTTTGAAACACATTTTTCAGATGCATGTAGTTAAAAGCTTTACCCTATACCCCATGTGAAGGTGTTATTTATTCAAAATGTATATTACACTGTTTGCAAAGAAACCCTCTTGTCACCTTTCCCTTTTATGTCAGCTTCCCATTTCTATCTCTGGCTGTTGTAAACTCTAACCATAGCACTTGAACAGAAACTATGAAAAGGAATCAGCCATCTTAGGCAGTTCACAAGGAACCAGGAAGGAGGAGGAGCAAAAGAAATTGATCTTTACTTAATTATCTGGCTGAAGTAATGAAACAACCTCTGTTCTTTTTATTTATAATACTCAGCTTTTCTACAATAGATTCTCTAGTCTGGCCAAAACAGTGGCAGATTCCAGTATTTCTCCCATGTAAAAAATGATAGCATCTCTATGGTTTATAATGTTTTTGCCAAAATATTTAGACCTATTACTGATGAAGGAAATTGTACAGTTCTCTGGGAAATTACATTTCAATAATCTAATGGTTTGATTGTTAAAGGAAGGAAAACACATCTTCAGAAGCTTGACAGGTGTCATTTTTCTAGAATGGTGAGACAGCTAATATTTTTACCCATGAATTTCAAATTTTAGCCTCAAATAACATGTAATGGGATAGAATGTTGCTTCAGGGTTTAGGGAAGTGGTTGTATAAGGATGAAAAGTAGAACTTTTTTAGTATTTCTGCAATTATTATATAAATTAATAAATACTCAGCTAGCTTCTTGGATTAGCTCTTGTAATAGCACTGAGTTGAGTCCTACAGTAATCTATTAACTGACTATTAGCCAACTAAGTGTAACTTATACACCCTGATTAGGATAAGGCAGGATACTATAGCAGGTAATTGTCTAGGATAGCTCTCCTACAGTGAGCAGACATTCTGAGGAGGTATGAGTACTTTTTTATACTATCCTTTATCTTCCCATTTGTTCAGTCATCTTTTATCATGGAGTCTTTTCAGCAAGGTTTATAAGTATGAGTAATAATAGTTTCTTACATTTTCCCTCCAAAATTACAAATCATCTACTACAAAAGTACTTTATAGATCAGACTGGATAGTAGTGGATAGTAAAGCTATGTCTTTTAGGACTTTAATTGAGGTCACCTTCAATTCTTTTAGTTTTTGAGAACCTATACGTAAAGCACAAACATTTCTGCCAAATTTCTTCTCAAATACTTTTCTAAATGTACATCTGGAAGGAAGAGCCAAGCACATCAGCTAGAGGCATTTTACCCAGCATAATGCACAAGGTCTTTGCTTTTATACCTTCCTCACTGGGTCAGACAAATGCCCTTCCTCATTTTTCCCTCACCCTTGACTCGCTAAGGAATTCCATTTCAGTCCATACTCCCTTCAAACTGAGAACAGAGCTCAAAGTGTATTGGAAATGGAAAATATTTTACCTTCACTCAAATGCTGAAATTCTACACCAGAATATTATTTTGTTTTTGCTTGGGAAGGCAGAGGGAGGGAATTCCACTATGCCTGTGACAGGGACTCACAGAAATGGAGCACGAAAGAGAGCAACTGTGTTTATGTGCCGGGGAGGTGAAAACTAGACAAGACCTGGATCATATATTTTTAACAACTCAATAAATTTCTTTCACCCATTCTCCAAATCTTCCTGTACTAGCCAGAAAAAAATGACATCAAGTTTCAGCTAGAAATAAATTTTTGTTTGTGAAGATTGGAAAGTTATAAGAGTATAAAACATATTTTTAATGAAATTTCAGTATTCTCCAGAGCCTCACTCAAACCTAATTCTTTGGGCCATGCTATTCTTATAGGAACGAAAAACCTTAGCAAGGTCTTTGTGCTACTTCAGCAACTAAATTCTTGTGGAAGAGTCTGAAGCAATCTCTCTTTATGTGGAGCTATGTTTTGTTCTCTTTAGAAGAAAGTCTGGCTTATTTTACTGTTTTAAACTCCTGACATTAGAGTGGAATTAGTAAAAAATTGGTTATGGTAAATTTGTGGGGGAGGTTTGACAAGTTTAAAATCAGTCAATGTGCAAATTGTGCCAGGATACACAGGTGATGGCTTATGTCTCAATTTTAGAAAATTCTGAAGAAAAAGAAGAAATGTCTTAGGAAGTTAAAATATATTTTTCTCTTATTTATATATTTCTTTACCTTACAGATATTCTGCTACCTTATTGAGGCAATATAATATAATCAAAACAGCACCGACTTTGAAGCAATACAGACAGATTGTGAACATGTCTGTACAAATTAGTAGCTTTGAATGAAGTTTCAGGAACAAAAGTTAATAGCTCTGACTTTCTTTCCTCCTCTGTAAATAGTAAATAATAGTATTCACCCTTCTGGATTATACAGAATAAGTGACATATATCAGTATAATAAATACTGAAGTCCCTACTAATATATTTCCTGTGGTGATGTTTCTATTTATCCTCAAATATGAATATTGACCTTAAAATCTAAGAAATGTGTTGTCAATCTTTTCTCTCTGTTTCTCCTGTTCCTTACTTTTCACTGGGGTAAATTTATTTTAGAAGGTGCTCCTAAGCATATGCTGAATTAATTTGAAAGAATAGTCACAAGGGACTCTTTTCCTAAGCAGTTTGGTTAATTTTTAGTCACAAAAATTAATAGTTCTCAAAAGGAGAGTGGGACCCCATGATTATAGTGTAAGAATGCACTGGATACTGATTGTAGACATAAGCATTTGCATGATGGATTTTGAGAACAGCTGGCCAGAGGTCCACTTGATCCTGAGGATCTTCACCATAAGAGCTTCCACCACCTGCTTCTGTCACCTATAATGACCCTGGTTATATGGTGAAGAACAAAGTAATGCAGAAGTTTCCCCAACTTCCCAAAGAAGTAAAGAATATATTTATGCCTGTCATAAATATAATATTATGTGATGCCAACTATGTAAATTGTAACACATATGCCATGGTTTTCTTTCTTCCATATAAGTGTATAAATTGCAGAATATCCATGAATTTGGAAATAAAGAAAACTGTGAGCAATTTTGGATATTTCAACTGACAATACAATTTATAAAATATCTACCTAGTAGATGTTCTCTCCATGTCAACCCTCTCAAATTTATTTTTTTTAGTTTTCCCATATATTTATTCAGTATATTTCAGTTGATATCTTTTATATATGAGACACTCTTTTAAGTTCAGGAAATAGAACAGAGAATGAAACAAATGAAGATTCTGTTGTGGTGGACTTTGCATTGTGGTGGGGGGATCAGATAGTAAAATGGTAAACAAATAGGGTAAGTACAGATTGTGAAAAGAGCTGTGATGAAAATAAAAAGGCAGATGAGATAGACTTATTGGAAAGCCCTAGTTTATATTGGATAATGGTCAAGGCCTCCCTAACAAGGTAATATTTAAACTAAGGCATAAATGGTGAGTGTAAAAACCAACACTGCTAAGAAATGGAACTAGAAATAAAGGAAACAGCAAGACACTCTGATATGGTAAAGAAATATGCATGCTTAAAGAATGAAAGAAATCTAAGTGGCTGTATTGTACTAAGCAAGAAAGTAAGGGGGAAGATGAAGTCATATGTAATCACATTAAGCAATCTGAACTTTACTGTAATGTGAAGGAAAAGCTATTGGGATATTTTAAATCATCAAAGGATATCCAATTTATATTTTTAAATTATTATCTTATTTTTTGTGTTGCTAATGGACTTTAGGTGAATGTATATGGAAGCTAGAAGTCTTGTTGTGGGGCAAATGGAGAATTCCAAGTGAAAGCTGATGGTAATAGAATTTTGGAACCCAAAAATGTTATTTGAATTCTTGAAATAGAATTTCAAACAAGCAAGCAAAATACAACCAGAGACATTGAAATAAAGAACAAACTGACAGTAACCAGAGAGGAGGGGGGAGAGGGATTATAGGGGATAATAAGGAAATGGCCATCAAAGAACATATATAAAGGACACATGGAAAAAGCCAAAGGGGGTAGGTTCAAGGCTGGGATGTGGGGATGGGTGGAGCGGCAGGCATGGTGGGGGTAAAATGGAGACAACTGTACTTGAACAACAATAAAAAAAGAAAACTAGAAATTTAAAAAAAGAGTTTTAACAGTGGAGGGAGTTAAGTGTGTTTAGAGTTTGGGTATATTTATGAAATAAAGCTTCTAAGAATGATGTTGGATTATAAATCGGAGGTGGAGGAAAAACAGAAATAAGGGATGATCTCTAGGCTTGGGGTTTTAGCAACAAGTGAAAGATTGTTTTATTTGTTATGATGGGGAAGGCAGGAGATGGGAGAATGTTTTGTTTCTGACATGTGTGTTTGAGATGCTTATTACATACTTAAATAGTGATGGGGAAGAGGCAGTTGGACACACACCTCTGAATTTTTCGAGAGAGGTCAGGACTGGAGATATGGATAATATGTAGATCCATGAACCCAAGATGAGATCACCTAGGAGACACTGTAGATAGGGATGATGTTCAAAAGTAGAAACCTGGTGTAAAACAATATTTTTATGTCCACATTTACATATCTTTATCTTCTCCTCTCCCTCTCTCTCTCTTCCTATCTCTCTTTACTTCTTTCATCTGCTTCTTTCATTACTGGGCTCAGAATTTCTTGGAGTATTGAGATAGGAATTATCAGTACCTTGATTATAAGGGATCGCAGAGTGAAATTGGAAATGTTGCTGCCCTCTCTCCCCTAGGCATTTTAGCCAGGCTCTTTAAATTTCTAGTGAGTGCAGTGAGCAGTAACAGGTAGTAACAGGTGTAAATACCAAAGCATCGCTGGTGTTATGGAAATCTAGTAAGTAATAATGTGGCAATGAGTACATTTAGCATTCAGATCTTCATTTCCAAATATCACTTCCCACCAGAAGTCATTGATCCTTGGAGAAATAGCTAATTCCAGGCAAAGTACAAGGTGAGATTGGAACAAATACCTCATGACCAAAAGTAAGAAAGTGCTCAAAGATTGAAGGGATATGGCAAAATAATATAGAAGCTAGCATGATAAGGCTCTTAGTGGTCAAATTTGGGAAAAATTTGATCATAAAAATAATGACAATGGCTTATAATACATTAAATTTAAAATCTGTAACTTGATAGGAATATTCACATTCACACAAAAAGGGCAGTTTGTGGGAGAAGTAGATTTATAATAGAATAGCAACTCATAAATTCAGAAGAAAAATCAAATTTAAAAAACCATTTTGCAACCACTAATTAAATAACTGGTTCATCAAGGATCATCAATATACTAAAAGCCTAAGGCGAATGGTTTTGAGGAGCAAGATATTTATTATATTGTCTTAAAGATTATTCTAAATAAATAAATCTAATATCTAATTCAGGCAAATTTTATATAGGTGTATATATGTGTTTGTGTGTATGTGTGCGTATACATATAATATACCAGGTAAGCTATGTGTGGACTCCTGACCCATGCAAACTATACTATAGTAATAATGTAGTAATGTGTGTTGTTTTAAGATGCTGGGTTTAGGGTAAGTTGCTATAAAGCAATATGTAACAAATATAGGGATGAAGAACTAGGCTCTAGAATCTGTGAAGGTAAGGATTTTCCAAGAGCAAAATGGGTGTCAGAGGCCATGGGCTAATGGATAGGGTGAAGGGGCAAGCAAGGGGTTCTGTACCTAGAAATACAACAAAGATTATATCACTGAGAATGAAATACATGGCAATGATTTGATCTGAGGATCAAAATAGAACACTAAACACTCCAAGGGAGTGCAAAAGTCAGGGGGTACTACCAGCGAGTGAACTTGGGTCCATTTGAATTTATCCAGGGCCACTGAACTTGTAAGTAGGGCAGCTGGCATTTTGAGTACACACAGCCTTGCTCAAAGCCTTGCTTGCATATTAGCTATTCTGCTGCATTATTTATCTTTGTTAATGGCTGTATAACATTTCTTTGTTATTAACATTCCATAAATTATTTGACAACTTTAGTGTCATTGGGCATGTATTTCTAGTTTGTACGATTATACCTAACTCCATAATATATATCTGTACATAACATCTTTGTGTCTTTTATTATTTCACTAGCATATGTTTTCAATAGCCTTACTTGATCAAAATCATTTTCAGATCTTAACCATTGTAGCACTATTAAAATAGAGATATATTAAGACTACTTCTTTGGCAAACAATGATAATAGCTATGATTTACTCAGCTCTTACAATGTAGCAAGCATTGTGCTGAGTGTTTTATATTATTTAATCTTCAGAATGATGTTATGAAATATTTCCTATCATTATCCAAAATTTTAAATAAAACTTAAGGGTCAGAGCTATTAAGTAATTTGTCCAAGATTACATAGTGAGTAAAGATTCAACCCAAGCTCAGTCTGACTCCAGAAACTGTTCCGTAACCCTTATTCTCTTCTGCATGGAGTAGGCATGCAAAGATTGAAGGAGAGATACATATTAGAAGGCTAATACAGTAATTCAGAAAGAGTAAATTACGAGTGTCCCCAGACTATAGCATCAACACCACCTGGGAGTGTTTAAACATGAAGATTCTTGAGCATCACCCCAGACCTACTGAAATCAGAAACTCTGGGGATAGGGCACAATGATCTGTGTTTTAACAATCCCTCTATGGTATTCTTATCCATAATCAGACACATTATCCATTGTGCCACTGGCCCACACCTCCCTCTATGGTATTTTTAATGCATGCTAAAATTTTAGAACCACTGGATTAAAATAACAGCAGTAGAAAATGAGAGGCAAGGGGAAAATAACATGATTTTGAGAGGATATAAGTAATTTTAGAGTTGAATATGTTTCCCATGTTCGAAGCATGGATATTAAAAAGAATAATGATGACCTAAAAGTGAGAGAGAATCATCTTTATGTTTTCTCTGTCAGTTTGACATTAGATTGCTTTCAACAGGTACCTTCTGGATACACAAAATTAACAGTGAGTGCTAAATTATTTTCATTACTGCCTCCCTAACTATCCTAATAGTCAAAGCAAAGCATCAAGGTGTTTGTATTCTGCACTGAGGTAAGTGGGAGGTGGTGGTGGCAGTGGGAATGATGTAGACCAATTAAGCATAAAAGAAGAAAAAAGATGTAAGTCTCCTGTGAAAACAAAATGATTGTAGAACCATTTTAATTTTAAATATATGCACATGTGGCTGGTATGACAGCATGAGTCAAGGAGATGAGTATATTAATAAAGGCAGTATTATAGGAAATGGAAGTAATAAAACACTGCAGCATTAACTGGGCTACATCAGAAGCCCTACTGTTCTTAGATGTTTGCCTTTCAACCTTATTGGAAATTAAAAACTAAGCTCTTTGTGAGGAAAACCTATCCCACCTGAAACAATATCAAAAGCCTTCATCTCAGTCAAATTAATTACACTACTATTTGACATGGCTGGAGAAAACATGAGCAGTTAATAATAAACAAACCTATGTCATGACCTAAGTTTCTGAGGAGTTTCCCCTGATCACCTAAACTTACAAGACTAA
This sequence comes from Trachops cirrhosus, assembly GCA_028533065.1. Lineage (NCBI taxonomy): Eukaryota > Metazoa > Chordata > Mammalia > Chiroptera > Phyllostomidae > Trachops > Trachops cirrhosus. The sequence goes on along the minus strand of CM052552.1, from coordinate 16,548,747 downwards.
TATTGCATTTGGATAATACTGGGCAGTCTCAAGGCATTTTAACATATACTATTTTAATTGGGGCTTATAAACTGGCGAGTGAAGCAAAGACAGTGTTATTATTCCCGTCTTTGGTGGGGAGATGGAGACCTATAGAGGTCTCCTATGAAAGTTATCATTCTTGGTGAAATGTGTTCTGCGTAACTTCCTCTTCCCATAAGATAAATTCTGTTTAAGGAGGTTCCTCAGTCTTCCATGCAATATACTTCTGGTGAGTTCACCCCACTAGTTGTCAAATGAAACTAGATATGTTTGAATTACAGCAAACACAAGGTTTGAGATCAAGCTGGTTTCCCCACTCTGTACTTTTTTTCTTCCACTTAAAAATTTGTTGTTTAATCTTTCTCATGCCATTAAAATACTCTTTAAAAATGTGATCTTTCACTTTTGTACTATTATTAATGTTTACAAGAATATCTATATATACACATATGTATACATATATGCATATATAATTATATGTGCATATATGTATATATATACACACACATATATGCATATCTTTCATTTTCTTGGGACAAGATTCTAGCAGTGGAGTTACTGTGCCCAATGGTTGTGACTATTTGCAAAGTCTCTGGTACATATTGCCACAGTGTTCCCAAGAAAGAGTTTACCTATTTACACTCCACGCAATGGTAGTTGATAGCACACCTTTCCCTGAACTTTTGCCAATACTGCCAGTGTCATAGGTAAAACTGGTATCATATTTTTATGATTTGCATTTTTGATGACTAGTAGATTGAAAAGTTTATATTCATAAATAGATTGGCCAATTGCTTTTCCTCTTCTGTGATTCTCTATCTCTTTAGTTCAGGCATTGGCAAACTTTTGTTGTAAAGGACATTTAGATTTTGTGGCTAAATATTCTCTGCCACAAGTACTCAACTCTGCTATTGTAGTGCAAAAGTAGCCACTATACAATGTGTAAATGCATAGGCATGGTTGTGTTCCAATGAAACCTTACTTAAAACAACAGGCAGTAGGCCAGATTTGGCTTATGGACAATAGTTTGCCAACACTTAATTTACTTCATTGTACTAGGGGAAGTATTTATCACTTTTTAATTGATTTTTAAAAGTTCTGCATTTATCAGGGACAATTAGCCCTTTGTAATCTATGTTGCAAATGCCTCCAGTTTGTTCTAAAATTTTATGTATTTAAATATATATCATTTTTCTTTTCATTTCTGCCATTGCTTTTATGCTTAGCAAGATTTTCCACATCAAGAAAACAGATATATATTTATGTTTTCTTCAAGCCCTTTTATTATTTAATTTTTATGATTCATTCTTAAATCCATCCAGAAATATTTTTGGTGTGAGACTCGAAGTAGGGAACTGACCTCATGTTTTCTAAAATGTAGTCAACCAATGGTGTTAGCAGCTTTTATTGAATAAATCTCCTTTGTTCAGTGGGGCTTCTTTTAAAGGAAAGTCTCTACTAAACTGGATGTGTCTCTATTGATCTTAGAGTTGTCCTTTGAGTCTAGTGTCTGAAAATAATGGTTCTAAAAGTATGTTCACTGTAGGGGACCTCTCAAGCTCCCTTTGTACTTATTTAATCCAGTTTGAAATGTATCAAGAATTCTCTGTTAACTACAGCTATTGCTGTTGTATCTGCTGCTGCCCTTCTACTTTCATCTTTCATATATCACTGTTCCTTTGCAATTTTGTATAGTCTCATATTGTTTAGTTGAAGACATGACTTTCTTATAAAGCAATAAAACTGTGGCTTTTCCTTCTGTTGTAATTTAACTTCAGTTCACGATTCTCATTTGTGATGGGCTTAGTTTCCTCATGGTATAGAACTACTTTCACCCCAATGTTCATAGCAGCACAATTTACAATAGCCAAGTGTTGGAAGCAACCTAAGTGTCCATCAGTAAATGAGTGGATCAAAAAACTATGGTTCATTTACACAATGGAATACTATGCAGCAGAAAGAAAGAAGGAGCTCCTACCCTTCATGATAGCATGGATGGATCTAGAAAGCATTATGCTAAGTGAAATAAGCCAGGCGGTGAAAGACAAACACCATGTGATCTCACCTATAAGTGGAGCTTAATCAATAAAACAAACAAGCAAAATACAACCAGAGACATTCAAATGAAGAACAAACTAACAGTAACCAGAGGGGAGATGGGATGGGATAATGTAGGGTAAAGGGGGAAGGGTTGTCAAGGAACATGTATAAAGGACAAATGGACAAAGCCAAAGGAAGGTAGGATTGAGGGTGGGAGGTGGGGATGGCTAGGGTGGGTGGGAGTGGTGGGGAAATGGAGACAATTGTACTTGAACAACAATAAAAAAGAGAAAGATTTCTACTTGTCTAAACTACAGTATTCCTCCTTAATTCCCCTTTATACTTTTCTTTTTATCTGTGTCTAAAAGCTATCTTTTCTTATTTTTTACCTGACTGTAAGGATAAGTTAAGGGTTCCTGGACTCCTAAGCAATCATGCCATAGAATACTGATGAGGGTAATATACCCTTAAAAATATTTTTATTGTTGTTCAAGTACATTTGTTTCCATTTTCACCCCACCATGCCCCCTTTCCCCACCCATCACCACCTCCCACCCTCAAACCCACCCCCTTTGGCTTTGTCAATGTGTCCGTCCTTCATACATGTTCCTTGATGGGCCCCCCATTACCCCCTATTATCCCGTTTTTTTCTAATTCATCTTAACCATAATAACATGCTCCCAATAAATTAGTACCTTCACCTTGACCATTTTATATCTGTGATCTTTTCTGATAATAGTAGAACCTTCTAATCTCCCTAGACTCGGTTATCCCAATTCTTACTTTCTGTTCACTGCCCTCAGCCTGGTAGAAGTATGCTGAGAGGTTGTATGTTCTTTTCCCATGGTTTGAGAAAAGAAGAAGTAGAGGGCTTCCATGTAGAATACCATCAGAAAGATTAACTCACAACCCTAGGGAATAATACTTTCTTTTAAATGCTTTTCCTATTTTCAGTTTAAAAATTGGTGTTCCCTTACAACATCAGGGAAAGGCAGAAAATGGTTGTGTCTAAAGTATAGTCTGTATGTAACCTGTATTCAAATTTCTGCTTTCCTAACAAAGACATTTCTGATGTCTTTACTTCCTTCTGATTTCACTATGTGTATAATCTTCATGGTGGAGGCAGGAAAACATGTAAAAATCAAACATAGATCTGGAGTTATAAGTTCATTAAAACTGTGGCCAACCAAAATTTTATAAAATATAAGATTTACTTTTAGTGAGAACTATATAAACTTTTCATTCTAGAAAACTAATAAATATATTTTATTAAACTTTGCAATAAAAAAAGTATAACATTAATATCCTGCAGTGGTATTATAAAATTTAAAGAATGGATTAATCAAAAATTTTAAAAAAGCAGTCATGTCTATGTAATATATGACTTTGTACATTG
>CM052552.1:16519255-16545190 GCA_028533065.1 Trachops cirrhosus | reverse complement strand
AATAAGTAAGTAGGACCCTCCATATCTCACCAACATCTCTATGCTGAACCTTACATATCTGGAGGTGACTTTGGGCATGACAGATTCTTTCCTGTTATCACCAAGAGGCCTCCAGTGAAGACAATGCATCTACTGCTTGTAGAAAATATCTTTTTCTCTCCCTTGGCCCTGATCATAGCATTTCTCCATTTTTTCTGTTCTTGTAAACACAGCTTATGTTATATGGACTTGCATTATAAAATGTAGTATTATAAAAATGACCAAAATCATGAGGATTTTCTTTTCTCCAAATTCTACTGAAAGCTCCTTGACATTGTAAATAATATGATAATTGTTTCCGCTGTCTCTCAGTTTCTAGTTCAGGGCTGTAGGACTACCTACAGTAGGGGTCTGATACTGAAGTGTTCTAAGGAACATACACTTAATTGAAGATAGTATAATATCCCAATAGAAATAATTGAGTAGGAGTTGTGTGTTCTTAGCCATGTCACCTTATACCTCTAGGCACTGGTTTATTTCTATTAAAAAGTGAAGGGGGTGGAATGCTATCTCCTAGTTTCCTTCAAGTTTTATAATTCTGTGATTCTCAGGTGTTTCTTACATTTTTTTATAGTACCAGTATGGAACAGTTGTTATGCACATGTATTTTGGAGTTAGATGGACTTAGGTTAAAGTAACAGTTCTATCACTATAGTTATATGACCTTCAGCAAATAATTCGGCCCCTCCAAATTCTGTTTATTGGTAAAATGAGCGTAATAGCCCTTTTCTCACAAAGTCATTGAGCAATAATGCATGGAAAGTGCTGTGCATAGTTAATAGCACATAGAAATAATCCACTGAATATTAATTATAAGCTATGTTTAGGGCCAGCCTTTGGCAAAAGTGTGGTAAGCAAAGTTGGAGTTTGACACCTCCCTTACCCCTTTCTATGCTCTTCAGTTTTGTTGTTTTCTTTGTGGTTACTCTGTCCTCACCCCTCACATCCAGGTTGAGGGTGCTGGGGTATTGAAGGAAAACTTTTGCTGCAAGCTCAGTGACTACATGGTAGTGACCATGTCTCTATCTAAGCTAGCCATGTAATACTATGTTAATATTTTTAGATCTTTTAGTCTGTAATTTGCCCTTTCCTGCTTAAGAAAATTTCATTGGTAATTAATACCAAATATCTGATTGCAAGAACCATGATATCTCAAAAAAGTTTTCCTATATGCAATGTGTATTAGTAATTAGGAACTACCTGGCACTCATTTATAAAGGTGGTTACAGGCCTCCTCTCTATCACTTACAGACAGTTTGTAATAATTGTACTAGTTTAGTCAGACTATGTCTCTCCATGAAGCTATATATTCTTAGAGGAAGAAAATTTTATCTTTATTACATGACAGCTCATATGCTCACATCCATCACTTTTTTCAGTGTAGCTTATTTGCACTCTGCTGGGAGTTACATAATCTGCCACTAAAATTTCAACAAATAAATGAGAGAGAATTAAGAAAGAGGTGAACCACTCATCTTTCCATGAATTGTTTTATTAATAGAAGTGATGTCTCAGATCAGTGGCAGAATCTCCTATCCATTCCAAGTACCACTTCTATGGTGTTTTAACCAAATCACTAATACATATTAGTGATTCCAGAAGGCATTCAGCAATGTAATATGAAAAATAGAGATATTTATTGAGGAAGATACCAGATGCAAGAAACATTGGACATATCACACAGTTCTCCCAATCATGATCAGCTGCCCCACTGTATTTTCATGAATTTCGTTGATGGTCTGGAATTTCCTCCATTTCAAAGATGATTTTACTTTTGGGATAAGCCAGACATCTTAGGGCACAAAATCTGGGCTGTAGGGGTGCTGAGTCATGTGGGTGATTTGATGTTTTGCCAAAAAACTGCTTGAGTGGGCGTGTTGTCATGATGAAGCTGCCAATCACCAGTTGCTCATAGCTTCAGTGTTTGAATCACCTGAATAGTTTCTGCGAAGGAATTTTCAAGCTTAATGCAAAATTTGATGCAGATTCATTGCTGTACTAGGTCAGTCATTTTGAATGTGATGGCCAAACAGTAGACATGCTCACTCAAGGACATCTACTGCCTCCCCGGCTGGAACAGCAAAGTCATCATTGTTCATGTATGCACACTCCAGTCCACTCTCCTTGGCTGCCAGATTACATCAATGTTGTGCAAAATGATCCCATTATATTAACAATAGCTGGACATTTTCCAGATTGACCTCATATACATATATATAGTGTGGGGCAAATGTAAATTTATAGTTGTAAATATGTGAAACATGGAGTTTATTGTTGTGTTATTATTTATGAATTATTATATTTCTTTCCATTTGAACAACTATAACCCTATTTTTGTGCCACCCTATATATATCACACACACACTAGAAATGGGTTGTGATAAGTTGGTATTGAACATTAAAAATATCCCCTGATGTCAAGCCAATGGGGTCCATTTGGATGAGTTTTGTTCACTTTGGTCAGGTCAGACACTAATTTTATGTCAGGTTGGAAAATGTCCATGAGATCGGATCTGGGGCAGTACTGGGCTATGGCTGTCTAAGGCAGGGGTTCTCAATTGTGACACTGTTGTCATTTTGGGCCAATGTTTAGCAGCATTCATAACTCAATCCACTAAGGTGCCAACAGCATCCTTTACCTACTCAATTATAATAAACAAAAACATCTCCAAGTATTGCCACATATCCCTGAGGGACAAAATTATCCCCAGGTGAGAACCACTGGTCTAAGGCTAGCTACTTTTCTCTGCTTCTTATCCATTACAATTACCACAGATGCAATAAAAATGCATCTGAGAGCTTTATTTCAATTCAAAATAACCACAGTTACAAGGTATAGGCATTTCTTAGAGAAGGAATAAGAAACTCAACAATGATTCTCAAACTTTTCTGTGCACACACACAGGAATCACCTGGAGATCTTTAAAATATACTATTGTCTGGGCAGCATTGCCCCCAGATTTTTATATATATATAAATTATATATATAATTTTTTATTGTGGTTCAATTATTCCACACCAGCAACACAAGCAATCCAATTAAAAAATGGGCAAAGGACCTGAACAGACACTTCTCCAAGGACATGCAGATGGCCCAGAAACATGAAAGGATGCTCAGCATCACTAGCCATCAGAGAGATGCAAATTAAAACCACAATCAGATACCACTTCATACCAGTCAGAATGTCCATCATTAACAAATTAACAAACAACAAGTGCTGGCAAGGTTGTGGAGGAAAAGAAACCCTAGTACACTGCTACTAGTAATGCAGACTGGTGCAGCCACTGTGGAAAACAGTATGGAATCTCCTCAAAGAACTAGAGATGGAACTGCCTTTAGATTCAGTAATTCCACTGCTGGGATTATATGCAAAGAATCCTGAAATAACCAATTCAAAAAACCTATGCACCCCAATGTTCATAGCAGCATTATTTACAGTAGCCAAATGCTGCAAACAGCCTAAGTGCCCATCAGTAAATGAGTGGAACAAAAAACATTGGTACATTTACTCAGTGGAATTCTGCACAGCAGAAAGAAGAAACTCCTACCCTTTGCAACAGCATGGGCAGAATTGGAGAGCATTATGCTAAGTGAAATAAGCTAGGTGGTGAAAGACAAATACCATATGATATCACCTATAAGTGGAACTTAGTCAACAAAACAAACAAATGAGCAAAATAGAACCAGAAACATTGAAATAAAGAACAAACTGACAGTGCTCCCAGACATTCTGATGTTTTTGGTGTGATCTTGGTATTGGGATGTTTAAAAACGCTTCCTGAAGTTCTAATATACTACATACATTGTTGGAGAATCACTGTTTAGATGTTTCCCTTTAGGAAATAGGCACTGAAAAGGTAGTTATGTTAAGAACTTGACAGTATGCAAGTTAGGAAAGCTTGATTTATGTGCTGGCCTGTGGATTTTCCTTGGAAGGGAAAGAGTGGATATGAACTAAGTAACAGATAATGTTACTAACAGACTGGGGAGGGCCTTAGCTAGACACTAGTTTATACTACACCATAAATTCTGGAAAACATTCCTGCTACTCCTTTGCCCCCCATTTCTCTACATACAATTGACACAAATAAAAACATAAAAATGCCATTCTAAGCTAGGAGGAACTATTTTTAGATCAACTTTATGCATTAGGAAAAACTAATTTTAGGTTAAAGTCCAGGCGGTCCTGAAGGAAAATAAAGTAACCAAAAAATAAGTTACTCCAGATCAGGCCATGGTGTAAAACAGAAAATGGATGACTTTCCTTTAGTCCCAGAGGTGGAAGATAGATGTCTGCTTTAGTCTCAGACATCTATGGCTGATTTTATGCATATGAGTGACAACCTGCAAAGGCATTAATCCTATTTTTTTCATTTGTCCAGAAAGTATTTACTAGAATTGTCAAATCCAAAGTTTGAAAAAGAGCCTAATTAGAGATCATTGAAACCATTGATTCTGAAACTTTAATGTGCATATGAATCACATATGCACATGGCCTTTGTTAAATGCTACTTGAAGTGTGGTCAGGGGATTAACAACATCACCATCACTTTTTTATTAGAACTGCAAAACCAAAGGCCCTCTTTCTCAAATCATTGAATGGGAATTTGCATTTCTTTTAATGATATAACTGGAACCTAATCAACAAACAAAACATCCAGCAAAATAGAACCAGAGACATTGAAATAAAGAAGCAAGTGAAATATAACAAAAGACACTGAAATAGAGTTGTCAGTGACCAGAGGGAGAGGGGAGGGAATTTCAGGGGAGAAGGGAAGGGTTTACAGGAACAAATATAGAGGACACATGGACAAAACTAGGGGTGTTGGAAAGGGGAGGAAGGAGGGGAGGAATGGGTGGGTGGGCTGGAATGGGAATAAAGGATAGAAACTGTACTGAATAAACTAAAATAAAAATTAAAAAAAAAAAGAATAAACTGACAGTAACTAGAGAGGAGTGGGGAGAGGGATAATGGAAATATTAGGGGAAGGGCCATCAAGGAACATGTAAAAAGGAATCTGCATTTTAACAAGATCCTCAGGTGATGCTTTAGCACATGAAAGCTTATAAAGCATGTAGCTAGACTAGCTTCTTTCAAGATTTAATGTGCGGTGGTGAATCTCCCTAGGCCTTATATTTCATTCTGGTGAATAATAGTACAGTCACCTTCTCCAGACTTGTTCAGTTTAGCTCACTTTTCCAAACTATCACTGAGTAGCTGCTGTATTCCAAACACCAGGAATATAGTAGTTAATAAAACATTCCCTGTCCTTAAACCTTTGTCTTTCTCCTCCATGCTCAGGATTACTAGACTTCCCTTTTTTTGAACCGCTTATAAATATTGTGTTATAGAGTAGACCCAACTTACCTACACCTGGTTTTAAATGAGAGCAAGAGAAATTTCAAATAGGGTTACAGGAATATTTTCCTGACTGGGTCTTCCTACTTCCAAATGTGCTCCGTCCAACTTCACACAGCAGCCTCTTGATTTTTTGACAACTCTCACTATTCTTTCCTTTATTTCTATGATCCAGTACTAATGGCCTTCTTTCAGTTCCTGGAAAGCCTCAAGCTCTCTCATACCTTAGTGACTTCACATATGCTTTTTCCTTACTGTGGAATGTTTTACTCCTCTTCATATGGTTAACTTTCATTAATTCTTTAGAACATATCTTAAGTGACCCTTTTTCAGAGAAGCTGCTCTTGACCAACTCCTTTCAATCGAAATCAACTCCTATTATCATCTGCCATCCCAATTCCTTTGTTTCCTTTGTAAAGCTTACAAAATTGTGAATATAATTTATAATTATATTTTAATTTTTGTTATTATTTTTAACTGTCTCTTCTACCAAAATCTAAGCTTCATGAAGATAAGAACTTTGGTTCGTTATCAGCGATTTCTAAGGCTTTAAGGAATATTTAGCATATTGTGCATTCTCGATATTTATAAAATGCATTGTGTATATTCTCTTACCAGTCTATCTAATATTACATCCCCCAGCCATTCTTTAACTCATTATCCTGTTTTATTTTCTTTATGACAATTATTGTTAGCTGAAACTTTCTTTTAAAGATTTTATTTATTTTTATTTATTTTTTTAATTTTTTATTTTAGTTTATTCAGTACAGTTTTTATTTATTTATTTTTAGAGAAAGGTGAAGGGAAGGAGAAAGAGAGGGAAAGAAACATTAATGTGTGGTTAACTCTCATGCACCCCCTACTGGGGACCTGACCCACAACCCAGGCATGTGCCCTGACTGGGAATCAAACCTGCAACCTTTTGGTTCGCAAGCCCATGCTCAATCCACTGAGTTACATCAGCCAGGGCTGAAACTGTCTTTTTAATTAATGCATATATTTATGTTATTGTCTCTCTCCTCCGAATACATTATTAATTCTATGAGAGTGTAGACCCTGAAGCAGACTGCCTTGGGTTTGAATCTCAACTTTACTGCTTACTGTATATATATTTGTGAGGAAGTCACTTAAGCCAGCTCCCATGGTTTATTATTAAAATGGTGGTAATAATTGTCTCCATCTCATAAGCCTGCTGTAAGGATTGAATGAAAGATTATATATAAACCACCTAGAAGAATGACTGCTCATAGTAAGCATTATATGAGTTGCTGAATGTTATGATGATAATAGTTGTTATCATTATTGTTCATATCTGTTTTCTTAGTAACTAGATCAGTGCCATTTTCACTGTAGGTGCTCCATAAATATATTACAAACATATTAAGGAAAGTATTATGCCTTATTATACATTAAACTGATATTTTATTTGTCTGTTGAGGAAAAGTGCCAGTTTACCAAGTTTCATAAAAGTTATTTGTTTATTTGCCATGACATACTGTATAATTTCCCATTATGAATATGAGTGGAAGGGAAGTAAATTAGCTTTTGCTGCTATACTTCTGGTTTTGGAGAAAGAGGGTGATGCCTCCTAATATCTAGCTCCAATTCCTGTTCCTTAATCAGTATGACTCTGGGTATTCATCTCTTAAAATAGCTGTTCAATTAAATTATTCAGTATGCACCCCATTCCTACCCCCTACTTGGCCCATCATATATACATTTTAAATTGATTTTAGGGCTATTGTGAAGATAACTTCTGCCTGAGCAAGAAATATCTTCTAAGGGTAGAATTGGAAGCTAATTTAAATTCTTTTTTTTTTCCTTTTCTTACAAATGTTAGAACATTGAGACAAGTTTGAGCAGGAATATTCCATCAGTTAATTCAACCTTCTCTCCACATATATGAAATAGAGAAGCTGAGTGATTTATCATACTCTGTATTTTATTATACTGTCATTTTTTTGTATATTTAACTTTGGTTAATATAATCTTGACAGCCAGGTGGAATGTAATTTAAATTTTAATATATTCAGCTACAGCAATGACATTGTATTATTTTTGCATATGAAAAGATACCAGTTTTGTGATTGACTGATATAGTGAAGGGGACAAATATATATCCTCAGGTTACTTTTTAAAAATAAGAGTGAAAAATTACCTCACAATGTCACTGATGTCATGACATAATAGACACTAAATTATTCACTAAATTTCTTGTTGCCAATGGTCTCATCAAGTTGTGGGTTACATATTTTAGACATTTAAACAAAATCTTAAAGATAATTATTTAATTTTCAAAATTGGTCTTTTGACATTACAATTCCATTATAACAAAATCATTCAATAATACTTGAGTGGGTTAAATTATGTCTCTCCAAAGGCAAAATCCTGAATGTGAATAGCTTTTAGGACTGATAACCATACTGTTTGTAGATGTCAGCCTTATACTTGGGGCCATACTATATTTGATTTTTGCACTACAAAGATGAAAATTTCAGTAGCATCAATTAGAATTAAATTAAAATTAGAGAAGGGGAGACTGTTTTGTCTGGAAGCAAAAATATGAGTTCTAGTCCAAGATATAGGGCAATATTTGATCTAATTCCAGGCCTATGAATCAGACATCTAGTTATCAAAATGCCATAGCAGGAATGTACCCTTGGTTCATACATGATCTGAGTTAAAGACAGGGTATTTTTTGTCATGACCCTGGAGAAATGAGCAATACTTTAATCAGTTTAGAATAATTATTGTAGATAGATGAACTAGGTCCTTGTTGGTCTTGTTTAACATTGCCTCCACAATTGTAATAGGCTCTAGTAGGTACACAATTATATTGTCATTGAATGAATAAAAATATTCTGTCATTTTTAAAATTAAAACCACAAAGCCCCTTTCAGCTATTATTTATAATTCTAAGACTCTCTCTAGGAACTGGGATACCTTTGAAACAAAGTTTGAAAACCACTGGTGCAGGTAAGGATGCAAAGTGAATTGGAACAAGTTGCAATTGGGTAGGTCTAGTCCTACTGAGTTTCTCTGAATCCTACAGCATCTTCTTGCCTCCACTCTCTTTTTGCCTGCATTATCTTTCTTACATTCTATCTCTAGGTAACAATAGAGAGAATGTTAATGAAGGAGACAGGATGGTCCAAAATGTACGAAAAAGTATGGAAGCTACAGTGAATTGAGATTCACAGTCTCTGAAAAAGTGAAATGAGATGAAAACTTTTGAAAAGAAAAAAATACAGTTAAATTTTTTTTCTAGCATCTCATTCCATGAATGAATCTTACTGTAGAATATTTTCTATAACATGGGAGATAAAGTTAGGCAAAAATAAGGAGAATATCTGTTTGAAGAGTACAAAAAGCATGCTGAGGAATCAACACTAGAATACATCAACCACAGCTTTCCAACCAGCTGAAATAGCATTTTAGATAATTAAAAAATAATTGGTATATGTTCTAAGTATATTTTACCAATTCTGTTATTACAGTTGTCCCAATTTTCCCCCTTTGTCTTCCTCTGACCAGTACCTCCCTTCCCTCCAGCATTCTCCCTCACCTTAGTTCATGTCCATGGGTTATGCATATAAGTTCTTGGGTTTCTCCATTTTCTACACTATTCTTAACCTCCCCCTGTCTATTTTGTACCTACCAATGATGCTTTTTAATCCCTACACCTTTTTCCCTTCCTCCTTTTCCCCCCTCCCAGCTGATAACCCTCCAAATGATCTCCATACCTAAGATTCTGTTCCTGTTCTGGTTGTTTGCTTCATTGTTTTTTGTTTTGTTCTTGATTTAGTTTTTCATTCACTTGATTATTGAGAATTTATTGCCTGTTGAAAAAGTGAAATTTTAAAGATCATAGTTTTGATCTTTCTCTTAAATCCCTTTAATATTTAATGGAATAAGGGCTTGGTGATGATGAACTCCTTAGCTTTATGTTATCTGAGAAGCTCTTTATCTGCCCTTCCATTCTAAATGAAAGCTTTGCTGAATAGAGTAATCTTGGATATAGGTCCTTGCCTTTCATGACTTCAAATACTTCTTTCCAGCCCCTTCTTGCCTGTAATTTTTTTTGAGGGATCAGCTGATAGTCTTATGGGGACTCTTTTGCAGGTAACTCTCTGTACCTCTCTTGCCGCTTTTAAGGTTTTCTCTTTATCTTTAATCTTTTGCACTTTAATTATGATGTATCTTGGTGTAGCCCTCTTTGGGTCCAACTTGTTTGGGACTTTCTGTGCTGCTTCCTAGACTTGTATGTTTATTTCCTTCACCAAATTAGGGAAATTTTCTTTCATTTTTTTTCAAATAGGTTTTCAATTTCTTGCTCTTCCTCTTCTCCTTCTGGCATCCCTATGATTCAGATGTTGACAAGTCTGGAGATGCCCCAGAGACTTCTTATATTATCCTCATTTTTTTAAATTATTACTTCTTTTTTCTGTTCTGCTTAAATGTTTATTTCTTCCTTTTGTTCCAAATTGTTGATTTGAATCCAGGCTTCCTTCCCTTCACTGATGGTTTCCTACAAATTTTTCTTTATTTCACTTAGTGTAACCTTCATTTCTTCCTTTTTGTTGTTGCTGTACTCAGTGAGTTCTGTAAGCATCCTGATCACCAGTGGTTTGAACTCTGCATCTGATAGGTTGGCTATCTCTGTTTTGGTTTGTTCTTTTTCTGGGGGTTTGTTCTGTTCTTTTATTTGGGTCATATTTTTATGTCTCCTCAATTTGGCAGCCTCCCTGTGTTTGCTTCTGTGTATTAGGTAGAGCTGCTTTGACTCCCTGCAAAAGACATCTGTAAATTGTGTGGGGTGAAGCTTTAGTTAATTGTCAGGGTGGGGTAACCCGCTTTACTACTTTGTGGTTCTCTGTGGGGGGAGGGCTCAGAGAGGGGACAGTGCCTGTACCTGGCTTCTGGGGGTTTGCCTGGTACTTGCTCTATTTCCAGTTATTTCACCCACTCCCTATATGTGACTGGCACCCTTCCAGTTGTTGCTGTGGCCTTGAATCCCTGAATGGGTGGGTTTGTTTATGTTTTAAGACTATGTGGGCCTTTTAAGTTGAATTTCCTGAAGATCTGGCAGTTTCTTCTGCCACTCCAACCCCCACTGCTTTTTACAGCCAGAAGTTATGGGGGTTTATCTTCCAGGCTCTGGAATCCTGGGCTGTGCAGTCTGGCTTGGGGCTGGGATTGCTTGCTCCCAAGGTATCCCTCCTAATTTTTATCCACTACATGAGAATGTGGGACCACCCATGCCTGTTCTGCTGCCACCACTGCCTCTCCACCCCATCTCCATGTCTCTGCCCCTCCTATCCATCTGGATAAATGTGGCTTCTTTAAACACTTGGTTGTAGGACTTGCATGCAGTTCAATTTTATGGCTTTTCTAGGGACATTTGTTTTGAGATTTAGTTGTAATTCTTTTTGTGGTTGTGTGAAGAGGTGAGGCATGTCTACCTACACCTCTATCTTGCCTCTAAGTACCTGGCATGCATTTTTGAAGTTCTTTTCTGAAGTTACATATGATTTTAATATACAAATTATTAGGATAGTCAGAGGTTAGAGTCAAAAGAATTAGACTAGAGACGTTCCTCTACAATCTTAATTAAAGCATGTAGCTATACTTAGGAAAATAACCTTACATGACAGCTTCCCATGATGTAGTTTAAACACAGGAAACTGGATGCACTGTTTAGTTAGAGCACCATTTTGATAGGAGTTTTCCTCCCAAGACCAGCATGAAGCAAAATTGAGAGTAAAGGTAGTTTTTCTCTATGTGATCAAATTTTTTCAATCCCAAGTACCCTATTTTCCTGGGCCCACAGTCTCTGGATCGCAATATTGTAATAAAGACAACTCTCTCCCTAAGACAATACTTTAGGATGTTCTACTGAAAGACAAATACCATATGATTTCACTCATATGAGGAATCTAATGAACAAATTGAACTAAAAAAACAGAGACAGACTCATAGATGGAGAGCAGGATGACAGCTGTAGTGGGAGGGTAGGGGGTTCAGTGATCAAGCAAAAAGGAATAAAAGACTCATGGACATTGACAATAGTATGATGATTGTGAGGGATATAAGAGGGATAATCAGTAATGGAAAAAATACAATAAAATTTTAAAGAAAATAAAATAACTCTATGCCCAACAGATGTTGCCAGTGCAGGATTTTTTGTTATATGGACACTAACTAAAGAAAAGTACATTCAAAAAGTTAAAAGAAAAGATAGGCCCGATTCTATTTTCTGCAACCAACAAAGGAAAAGACTTAATAGAGAGAAGACATACTCAAAGGTGTAATTATGAATATAAAAATTATTCAAATGAAAAAGAAAATGATAAATAATCAAGAATGATTATATAAGAATAGCATGTGATACAAGAATAGTAATAGAAACACTATGATTCAGAGTGAATGTGGGCTTACACAAAGACCTAAGACATGTATATGAATATTGTATTAGAATATTGTGTAGGAATAACAGCATTGCTCATAATATCAGAAAACAAAAGAAATCAAGCACATATCACAAGTTGAACAAGAAACCAGACAGAAGTGAAAATAAATGGATCATTATACGGGGATGGGCAATAGTATATTTACAGTTGTGAGTATGTGAAACAGAGTTTATTCTTATAAAATTATTTATTAATACTTGTATTATTTATTTGTATTATAACTATAAACCTACTTTTGCCCTCCTCTGTATATATGAAAATGTATGAATCTGAAATGCACAAAGTTTAACAAAGAGAGTAAGACAAGAAAAAATAAATTGTATGATTCCATTTTTGGAAATTCAATAATATGCAAACCAAACAATATATTATTTAGGCACAGATGTGGAGTTTACAAAGTATAAAAATTATATAGTATATTATTAACAAAAATTAGACTATCGGTTTCTCTTGCAATTTTTTAGAAAAAATGCAACATTTTCTTTTTTAAAATATTTTATTTATTTAATTTTTGGGGCAATGGAAAGAGAGGGGGAAAGAGAGGGAGAGAAGCATCAATGTATGGTTGTCTCTTGTGCACCCCCTACCAGAGACCTGGCCTGCAACCCAGGTGTATGCCCTGACTGGGGATCGAACTTGCAACTCTCTGGTTTGCAGGCCAGTGCCCAATCTACTGAGCCATAACAACCGGGGCTCCCTTGCAATTTAAAGAGATTAGGAATAGTAATAGTAAATAGTAATAGTAAAGAGATTAAGAATAGTAAAGAAATTAGGAATAATAATAATAATAACTAATATGTGCTAGGTAATTGTCTAGCTACTTTCTATGTATTAACATTTAAAAGTGAAAAAAGATGTGACAATTATTATTATCCTCTTTTTGTAGTTTGGAATATTAAGCACAGGGCAGATATGAAATATTCCTGAGTCTATGAAGATAGCAAGTAGTAGAGCTTGGAAATTGAACACAGGCAACCTGAGGCATGAGCCTGCATTGTTAACTATTATGCTAAATTAGAAAGAGACACAAGGTGCCCTTCCAAAGCACTGATATATTCTATTTTTTAACCTGGGTATTAGATAAATCAAAGTTTATTATGATTCTTTAAACTCTACATCATTTTATATATTCTTTTGCACATATGGTATTTTAATATTTATGAAATAATAATAAAAGGGAATAACAACATTTATTACTGAACAAATTATGAACTAACAGAACTCTGGGGTTCCTTTTTAGAGAAACCACAGAAACAAATAGGGAAGTATAGATTGGCACTGTTAACCTTAAAAAATGTGAGAAACCATCAGGGAGACCAACAGTTGTCAAATATGAGTGTGTGCATGTGTGTGCATGTTAACAAACATGTGCTCACATTTATGTGTATGAGCAGATTATTTCAGCCTGGTTCACAGTTTAGCCAGGTACAACATTGGGGAAATATTCTGGGTAAGAGCTTTTCATCCTCTTATTTCTTTTCTACATTGCCTTGGAATAATCATTGCCTATTCTGTTGACACAAAAATTGGCAGTAATGGCCCAGATCTTCTAGTGCCAGTGGTTTAATATCACTGCTCTGTAAAGACCTGTTTGTTTATAAGAAGTTTGTGTGAACAAGTTCAGAGTGGCTGCCATTCTAGGACATTCATTTCTTTATCTTATTTCCTACCAAACTTCAGAGTTTATGGATTATAGACTAAGATGACTGTCACTTTTAGTGCTGCTTATCCCCAAAAGAGTGGTTGTGGGGTGAAGTGACAGCAAGTAGATATGTCAAATAGTGATTCTGTGGTGCTTGAGACAGGCCCTATATCTTGGGACATAAAGCAACAGATTAGGTACAAACTGGTTTGTAATCTGTCCCTTCCCAAAATACAAAATCAGATACTGTAGATGACACCTCTATGGGACTAAGAGCTCAAAGGCCAAAATATCTAGGCTCCTGAAGAATTCATGCACCATAAAAGGAAGACAACTAATGATAAAACATACCACAAGAAGTAGAATTATTGAAAATAAGGGACCAATAATTTAAAATGAAAATAATAGATACTCTCAAAGCAATAAAGAAAATATTAATATTATTAAGAAGAAACATGAAGGTTATTGAAAATCAAGTATGTGGAATCAAAATATTCATAGTTAAAATAAATAACAGCCCTGGTTGGTGTGGCTCAGTGGACTGAGAGCCTGTGAAACAAAGGGTCTCCTGTTTGATATCCAGTCAGGGCACATCCTGGGTTGCACCCAGGTCCCCAGAGGAAGGCATGTGAGAAGCAACCACACATTGTTATCTTTCTCCCTTTCTCCTTCCCTCCCCCTCTCTCTAAAAATAAATAAATAAAATCTTTTAAAAAAAGATTTGCTCTGACTGGTGTGGCTGAATGGACTGAGCACTGGCCTGGAACCAAAGGGTCACGGGTTCAATTCCCAGTCAGGGCACATGCCTGGGTTGCAGGTCAGGTCCCCAGTAGGGGGAGTGTGAGAGGCAACCACATACATATTGATGTTTTTCTCTTTTCCTTCTCCTCTCTAAAATTAAATAAATAAAATCTTTAAAAAAATAAAAATAAATAATACAGTAAAAATAAAAAGAATATAACACTGTAAATCAGGAGTGTTCAACCTGTGGCCTATTGGGTGCATGCAGTCCAGGATGGCTGTGAATATGGACCAATACAAAATCGTAAATTTACTTAAAAAATTGTGAGCTTTTTTTGTAATTATGTATCACAATGTATTTAATGTGTGGTGCAAGACATCTCTTCTTCTTCCAGTGTGGTGTAGAGATGTCAAAAGTTTGGACACCCTACTAAATGGGACATTAAAAATGAAAGAAAACTTCTACTATAATAGTTTTATAGTAAATGTCAGCAGACTAATCTTTCCAATATAAAATTGAATTCTGCAGTTGATTTTTTAAATTTTTTTTAATTTATTTATCTTTAGAGGCGAAGGGAAGGAGAGAGGGAGAGAAATATCAATGTGTGGTTGCTTCTCATGTGTCCCCTGCTGGGAACTGGCCTGCAACCCAGGCATGTGCCCTGATTGGGAATCGAACCTCAATCCTTTGGTTCACAGGCTGCGCTCAATCCACTGAGCTACACCAGCCAGGGCTGCAATTGATTTTTTAAATCCTACAATATATTGTCTACAAGAGACACACTTAAAATAATAAAGAAATGTTAAAAATATGGAAAAACATACCAGGGAAATAAGAGTTTAAAAAAAAAGGTAAGATAGTGTATCTTGGGTGTTGAGCCATGGTTTGAAACATGTCTGTCCTCTCCTTGTGTTGTACTGGTTCAGTTCAGGCAAGTGTGATCTTCTGCAACTTTACTCAACTATTTGTTATTGTGGCATTTTAATTTATTTTTCTGCATTTCTTGGGTCTCATTCACTTGAAATCCAGGAGTCATCTTTGCCCAGTGTGATCTAATCATTATTTCTCCTAGAGCTTGAATTGAGAAACAATTAGTTATTTTAAATTGCTTTCTTGAAGATGGTGTTTTATACCTCATCATATTTTACTGTCTCCAAACTCTAACTTCCTCCCTAGAAAGTAAAGAAAGTGAGTCAAGCAGATGTTTTCTTATCAAGAATTCATAGCAGACCTATTTATCCTAAATTAGCATATCTCATTAACTGTCAGAAGGACACAGAGTGAATTGTGTTTGAAAAAAGGTCTGAAAAAAACTAATGTTGTAGAGAAGAAACATATTTCCAAGCAATTGCTTTCACAACTTTCTCCTTTCTTGGTGGAAAATAAACAAAACAAAATTTGAGTTGTCATTGTCCAATTGAGCACTTTGCTTGGTCTGGATTCCTGTAATGATAACTAACATAAGAAGTCATGCAAGGCTGGATACCAGTAAGAAGAGTGATAAGGATAGGGAGAAACACTGTCCTATTATATGTTTAGCCTTCACATTTAGTAAATACCAATTACCAGTTGTGTACATGTGAAGTGCTTTATATACATTTTTTATTTATTAATTACAACCCTCTATGAAATACACACTGTTGTTACCTTTTCTCCATTTTTTTTGTATGAGAAATCTGGAGTCTGAAAAGATAAAAAACAATGTCCAAGTGTCATAGGTAGTAAATAGCAGAGATAGAGCTAGTGATCAGTCCTATGTGACTTTGAGCCCATACTTTTCCATGAAATTATGCTGCATGAGTGAACAAGAGACTTACCAACTTCTTGACACATAGTAGGCACCGAATAAATGACCGCCAAGTAATGATTACAGTGGAGACTGGATGTATTGCTGCTAGTTAAGGATTCTGAGCCAACAGAGCTCTATTATTATGCATCTCAATTCAAGCAATGTCTCCTGTACCTGCTTAAGGGTGCCAAGTGACAGGTGTTATTGTTTTTAATTAAAGGGAATTAAACAAATTTTAACTTTGATCTATTTTATTATATTTTTTCAATTACTGTTAATCCCCCTTAGACCTATCCCTCCACAATCACCAAACTGTTGTCCATGTCCATCAGTCCTTTTTCTTTTTTCTCAATACCTCCATCCCCTAAACTCACCCCACCTTTGCTGTCATCTTGCTCTGTATCTATCAGTCTGTCTTTATTTGGCACATTGCCTCAGTTTGTTCATTAGATTCCACATATAAGTAAAATCATATGGTATTTGTCTTCTCTGCCTGGCTTATTTCACTTAGCATAATGTTCTCCAGATCTATCCATGCCATCGCAAACAGTAAACTTTTCTTTTTTATGGCCAAGTAGTATTCCATTGTGTAAATGTCCCATAGTTGTCCCATTCATCTACTGATGGACAGGTGGGCTGCTTCTAAAACTTGGTGATTGTAAATAATGCTGCAATAAACATAGGAGTGATTATTTACTTTTGGATTAGTGGTATGGATTTCTTCAGGTAAATTCCCAGAAATTTACTGGGTTATAAAACAGTTCCTTTTTTAATAGTTTAAGGTATGTCCATACTGCTTTCCACAGTGGCTTCAACAATCTGAATTCCCAACCACAGTGCAAAAGAGTTCCCCTTTCTCCACATCCTCACCAGCACTTATTTGTTGATATTGTGATGATAGCTATTCTGACTGGTGTGACCAGATATCTCATTGTGGTTTTAATAGCATTTCTCTGATGATTAGTGATGCTCGGCATCTTTTCACACACCTATTGGCCATCTGTATGTCCTCTTTGGAGAAATTCCTATTCATTTCCTTTCCCCATTTTTAATTGGATTGGGTTTTTTCGGTTTTGACTTGTATAAGTTCTTTATAAATGTTGGATATTAACCCCTTATCAGGTGAATTGGTGAATACGTTCTCCCATTCAGGACGTTGTCTTTTTTTGTTGATGGTTTCCTTTGCTCTGCAAAAACTTTTTAGTTTGATGTAGTCCCATTGGATTGTTTGTTCTATACTTTCCCTTGCCTGAGGAGATATATCAGATAAAATATTGCTATAAGCAATGTCTGAGATTTTACTATGTTTTCTTCTAGGATTTTTATGGCATAATATTTAAGTCTTTAATCCATTTATGAGGCCAGCATTATCCTAATTCCAAAACCAGATCAAGACACTGCAACAAAAGAAAATTGTAGGCCAATATCCCTGATGAACATACATACTAAAATCCTCAACAAAATATTAGCAAACCAAATACAGCAATACATCCATAAGATCATACACCAGCTAGCCAAGATGGAGGCATAGGTTGATACACTGTGCCTCCTCACACAACCAAAAGAAGGACAACAAATTTAAAAACAAAAATAACCAGAACTGTCAGAAAATTGAACTGTATGGAAGTCCGACAACCAATGAGTTAAAGAAGAAACATCCATCTAGATCTGTAGGAGGGGTAGAGATGACTCCCAGCAAGGTAGTGGTTGGAGAACCTGGGTGGGAGAGCTAGTGGCTGGTGGACATTTGTGTGCAGATAAACTGGGAGGAAAAACTGGGGAGCAAAATAGACCATGCAACCTAGGGTTCCAGCATGGGGAAATAAAGCCTCAAAACCTCTGACTGGAAAACCCTGTAGTGGTTGCAGTGATGGGAGAAACTCACAGCCTCAAGAGAGAGTGCATTGGAGAGACCCACTGGGTCCTAGTACATAAACAAACCCATCCTCGCAGGAAGAAGCAGTAGAAGGATCCAGTTTGCTTGTGAGTAGCATATGAAGTGACTGAAAGCTGCCCAAGAGCCCAGCAAAAAGCATTGTTCCCTTTTGAGCCCTCCCTCACATACAGCACCACAACACAGTGATGTGGGTTCCCAGGCCCTGGAAAATACCTAAGGCTCCACCCTTTACTATGTAACAGGTGTGCCAAGACAAAAAAAAAATATGGCCCAAATGAAAGAACAGATCAAAGCTCCAGAAAAAATACTACTTAGTGATAAAAAGATATCCAACCTATCAAATACAGGGTTCAAAACACTGATAATCAGGATGTTCACAGAAATGGTTGAGTATGGTCAAAAAATAGAGGAAAGAGGAAAAGCTATGTAAAGTGAAATAAAGGAAACTGCACAGGGAGCCAACAGTGACAGGAAGGAAACTGGGATGCAAATCAATGGTTTGAACCAGAAGGAAGAAATAAGCATTCAACCAGAATAGAATGAAGAAACAAGAATTCCAAAAAATGAGGAGAGGCTTAGGAACATCCTGGACAACTTTAAATATTCCAACATCTGAATCATAGGGCTACCAGAGGGAGAAGAGGAAGAGCAAAGAATTGAAAATTTATTTGAACAAATAATGAAGGAGTACTCCTCAATCTGGCAGAGGAAATAGAATTCCAGGAAGTCCAGGAAGCTCAGAGAGACCCAAATAAGTTGAACCCAAGGAAGCACACACCAAGGCACATCATAATTACATTACCCGAGATGAAAGATAAGGAGATAATCTTAAAATCAGCAAGAACAAAGGAGACAGTTACCTACAAAGGCATTCCCATAAGACTATCAGCTGCTTTCTCCAAAGAAACCTTTCTGGAAAGAAGGGAGTAGAAAGAAGTATTCAAAGTCATGAAAGGCAAGGACCTACATCCAAGGTTACTCTATCCAACAAAGCTTTTGTTTAGAATGGAAGGGCAGACAAAGTGCTTCCCAGATAAGGTCAAGTTAAAGAAGTTCATAATCCTCAAGCCCTTATTATATGAAATGTTAAAGGGACTTGTCTAAGAAAATCAGAGGAAAAGGGGAGAGGAGACAATAGTTAAATAAGTACAGGGAATAAGAAGCATAAATGGTAGGTACAAAATAGACAGGGGGAGGTTAAAAATAGTATAGGAGATGGAGAAACCATAGAACTTATATGTACAGCACATGGATATGAACTAAGAGGATGGAGTGCTGGTTGGATGGGGTTGCAGAGCAGTGGGAAATAATGGGGAGAAAAAATAATACAACTGTAATAGCATAACCAATAAAATATATTTAAAAACAATCCCATTCACAACTGCTTCAAAAAGAATAAAATGCTTATGAATAAATCTTACCAAGAATATAAAAGTTCTGTGCCTGGAAAATTATAATACACTGAAGAAAGAAATTGAAGAAGATACAAATAAATGGAAGCACATACCATGTTCATAGATGGTTGTAATCAATAAATAAAAATGAATGTAAATCATTTCACATGGGCATAACTGGTAGTTGGTATTTATTAAATGTGAAAGCTAGACATAGAATAGGACAGTGTTTCTCCCTTATCTTATCACTCTCCCTATTTGCATCCAGGCTTACATGACTTCTTAGATTAATTTTCATTGCAGAAATTCAACCATGCAAATTGTTCAAATAGACAGTAACAACTGAGATTTTGTTTTGTTTATCTTTCACTGAGAAAAGAGAGAGTTAAGAAGGCAGTTGCTTAACAATATGTTTTTTTTGTCCAAAAAATTAGATGTAAATTTCAGTTTGTCATTTGGAGATTTTATGAGAATGCCTTCTCCTCCTTATAATTATATTAGGATTCCAGGGGCATTTGAGTATCCCTTGAAGTGTCATCATTGTCTGTTGCTTCTTCTTATAGTCACCTAATGCTGCCTTGACTCTGTTTCCCCACCATCTATTCTATGACACAATGCCCTAAAGTATTTTTTAAGTTCTAGGCTTCACACCTTGTCCAGTATGGTCCTTTGAAGGCTGAAAGCTCACATGGTAATTTTACTGAGTTCTGCTAAATTTGGTCACAAGGAACCATCAAGACTCACAAAGTGTAAGTGTTCAGTGACTTTTATAACTTCTCATTCAAACATCCCCATTCAAATTATTGTCACATTCAAATCTCTGTTCTCTATAAAAGCTCAGATGTCCTCTACTTCTGTACCAGTTATTACACTAATCTCTAGGGATATAGGGAAATAAGGACATAAACCATTTCCCTTTTAAATTTTTGAAGCAACAAACTGCTGTTTCCTCTGTGTTAAATTGCATATTGGCCATGAATTATTTTCATTCTTCTGCATAAAGTTAGGTTGATGTTCTCATCAGGAGGTTAAATTATTTTCTTTCCTGCTTATAGCTGGGCTTGGTCATGTGACCTGTCCTGGCTAATGTGATATTAGCAAATGTGAGACGAGCAATAGGCCTGAAAAGTACTCGAACTTTAGACCTTGACCTTTATTGCTGCTTTTGGTGTCCAGGCATCACCATATAAAGCAGCCCAGGTAAAAATTAAGAGGTTACATGGAGAGGTAAGATATCATAGCCAAAAGACTGTTGACTTCCAGATAAGTAGATGGCGTCACCCTGGATCATCCAGCTTCCATCTGATGTGTAACTCCAGAGATGTGGTAGGCCAATCAAGATTAGCTGAGGCAACCCAGCACAAAAGAAGTGCCCAGCAGAAATGAGAGGTAAAAAATAGCGGTTGTTTTAATTCACTGTATTCATTTGCTGGGACTACCATAACAAAGTACCACAGACTGAGTGGCTTAAATAACAGAATTTTATTTTCTCACAGTTATGTTCCTAGATGTCAGTTATCAAAGTGTCAACAAGGTTATTTCTTCTAAGGCTTATCTCCTTGATTTGTAGAATGCTGTCTTCTCCCTGTGTTTCAGATGTTTTTCCCTTTGTATATGGGCGTCCTAATCTCCTGTTTTTATGAGGACACCAGTCATATTAAATTAGAGTCTACACTCATGACCCTATCTTAACTTAATTACCTTTTAAAACACCCTCTATCCAAATATAGGCATATTCGGAAGTATTGGGGAATAGGACTTCAACATGTGAATTGGGGGCAGTGGAATAATTCAGTCTCTAACAGTCAATACTTGTCACTCCCTCTATTGGGCTTCCTTACTGATACAGATTTATCCTCAAGATATCAACTTTTCCTCATTTGTTCTAAAATATAAAATCCCATTTCTTCCTTCTATTGAGTTAAGGAGACCCTAGATCTCCAAGACTTTCCTCTCTTCAGTGGCGATAAAAAGCACCAAGAAATTTGCTCTTTAAACTGTAAAAAATAAATTATCATGCAACACACCAACCCTTCAGTGTCCTCTGCTATCTCAGTTCGAAATGATCTTGCATTTTTCTGAGTTTCTATATCACTTGTACATCTCTACCACACCACTTGGTATTTGAACATAAACTACTCTGCATGTTAATCCTAGTGCATAAATGTGACATCTCATTAAGTAGACAGTGAATTCTTTGAGTATAGAGTTCTGTCAGCTAACCTATACTTCCCATACAAAAGTTGGCCATGCAATTGGCATTCTAGACTTGATTAGCTTATTGATATTACATTTTGTAATTAGTGACTCTAACAGTAACTTTTTTCTTTTTAATTTATGTATTATCTGACTTTTATACTTTCCATGGCAAAATGTGAAGACATTGTGTTTTGCTCCTTTTGTCATCATAGAAATGACATCGAGATTTTGGTACTTACAAGGAGCTTCAGGAAGAAGATACCTAGAACATTAACAATGTTTAGTTTTAGTACTGCATATTTTGAACTTCACTAAGATTATTCAAGCAGCAAAATAGTTCTTTTAAATATGTTTATTTAAATTCAGACTATTAAACCAATTGCTATATTGCATAATAGATTTAAAACTAAACTCAGAACATCTTTTTTTCCCCTCATTTACGGTGTGTAAGAAAACATAAGGCAATCTTAAACCTCAGAGATTTTATGGCCATTATTTTTTGCACATCAGAGAAGTTCCAATAAACATGCAAGATAGAAAATGTTTTTATGTCCTAGTTAGAAAGAAAACAGGTGCTATCATAGCTATTGACTGCAACACAAAATATCACTAATCTAATTGAAAACGGAAATGTTGAGTACCTAGCCAGCTGCTGTAAATAGGTCTGCTCTGAGCTACTCACAGTTCTGACACATCAAAAGGGACTTGTCTCTAAACAATCTGGAAATGCAGTGGAAGATTACCTATCTTGTATGGTGCCCCTGACTGTAGCCACTTAGGCTGTCCCCACCTTGACCAGTCTGGCTCTGTGCCTACAAGGGTCCTAGAATGGCTCCTTCCTCCACTTTTCTTTCAACAATCTTTTGCCACAACTTTCTTCAAGAGCTACTACAGACATGGCATTCTTGAATAAATAGTAATAATATTTTTTATTTATTCTGTACCAGGTCCTATTTTAAATATTTTCAGATATTAAGTAATTTAATCATTTTATTAACCTTACAAGACTCTAATTTTTCTCACTTTTTATGCAGGAGGTAACTAGTTACGATGTGGCTAATTAAATAACACATGTTGCATGGCTAGTCAGTAGAAGAACTATAAACAAGAGATGGAGTGCAAAATGCAGTGTGAAGATGTTTTATTAAGTTATACACTTGCAACCTGTATGGTTTTACAAACCAACGTTACCCCAATAAATTCAATAAAAACAATCATATCAAGATGCTATGAAGAAATTATTCTGCACACTATTCATACTCACATACACATTTTAGATATTTTTAATGCCTACTATATGCCAGACACTATGTTATTTACTCATAGATATTATATCAGTTAATATTCAAAACAACTCTGAGGTAAGGACAGATGTATTGGGTACTTGTGCATTTGTACTTCACACAAATATGTGAAGATTATGCAGTTAAAATTATCCATAAAATTCTTTTAAATTGCTCATAAAGTATATACAATTTTTATGCACAATAAAGTTTGAGAGTACCTGATCTAAATTAAGAGAAAGAGCAAAAACAAAAGAAAACATTATATGCTGGTGCCAAAATATTCAAAACATACTGCCTTTGAGATAAGTATCAAATTTGTAGAAGAGGATAGAGAATGACTAGAGAATTCTAAAGTGTTGCTGATGGTCTGCACATTTCCCTTAATATTATCTTTATGTTAGCTCTCCATAACTTTAATACATGTTCAGGTATATTTAGTATGAGGATTATGAAACCAGAAAAGAAACCAGCATTGTGCTGCCTGTTCCATACCAAACCCAATAAGCAATGACAGTGATTGAATCTTTATGGGCACTTTATTCAGATGGCTGGCGATCTGAGGAGATGGTGGGTTCATACCCTACAAGACTGTCTTACATTTTCTTTCCAAGGCAGACTTTTTATAACAGAGAACAAAGTGTGGTGAGGGGTTTTGAAAGCTGGGAAAATTAGATAAAAATAACTGCAGTATTCTCACACTGGGTGGATAGCTGTTCCCAGGGGTGGTTGGTTGTCTGTCTCTCCCTGGAACACAATGGCCTGGATGCCTCCGCTTGTCCCCAGGCGGTAATCTTTTATGGTGCCCCAGAAAGTCAGCTGTCTCTCCCAGGGGCCAGGATAGGCCTTATCTATAGTTTCTGAAACAATAGCTTTAACATGTGCATTTCTTACTAGGCTTATAACTATTTACCCTAAACTAAACTTTTCCAACTCCTGAGTCCCCTGTCATTTACACAAGATACTGTGATTGTACCTTAAGCTTGATTAAGATGTTAGGTTATTAAAGTTAGCTTCTAAGTTAAATGCACAAATATATTGTACTCTACTATGCTGTTTTCCTTCTTTCACAGATGAGGAAATTGAGACTCTAAGAGGTTAGGTAACTTGCCCAAGATCACCCAGCTCAGAAGTGATGGAAATAGGTTCTGTTTCCACTATAACAGGTTTCTTTAGGGGAAAGTATACCTTGGCAATTAAGAGCTCTGGTTCTGACTCTAGATCGCCTGGGTTTGAAGTCTGGTCTGTCATTGACTGATTGTGTGTAAGAAAATGAAACTCTGTGTCCTTCAGTTTCCTCACCTGTGAAATGTGGATGGTGAAGATAATGGTAATATTATACCTACTCCCTAACGCTGTGAGAATGAAATGAAAAAGAATCTGTACATAAACAGTTTAAAAATGCATGTCCTATGGTAAATGTTCAATACCTTCTATTAATAACTATCTGGCTGGCATCTAGAGGCCCAAATTCAGTAGAGTGGGGTGCAAGAGGTAAGTATAAGTTCTATGTTGATTACACTTGATGAACTCTTGCTCCCTTGTGTTGCCCATGAATAACCTTAGGGACAATGGCAGGAAAACAAAGTTTTGATTACAGTCCTCTGCTACCCAATAAAGGCCAAACCTGCTGTGTTCCCAATTAAAGAGACCTGATAGAAACATCTTCTCCTACAACAGCCTTTCCAAATATGTGAATGCAGATGCACATGTTATATAAATAGCACAACTAAATGCATCAGGCTAGGAAGCAGATGGAGATTGTATATTATTGTGTTAACATTTATGTTGTTGATATACTCTCCTGAGCTATCGTTACAACATTCTTGGAAGTCTTGTTTCCCATTTTAAGAAGGCTGCAACTCCCATCAACAGTGGCACAAATTATATATTTGCATCAGGAGATGCATAAACTTCAAATGGTCAGAATGAGTATACCTGGGTTGTAGTTTGATGAACAAATGTATTACAATGAACCCTGAGAAAACCACCTCTTCCCACCTTCTTGCGGGATGATCAAAACACTTGTAAATTTTAAACAGCATAGATCATGACATTATGCATCACTGAGCCTGATTTTTCTCTAGGGTTGTGGATGTAAGGATGATGCCTGGGGAGCCTGAGTCCTTGTCAAGACTGGTTACTGGTAAAATTATGAAGGAAAGGGTTTGGATTCTCTCTGGAGGAAGTGTGTATGGGCAGGGGAAGAATAACAACATGAGTGCTAAATATAATTTTCTGATTAAAGAGTTGGTAAATGTTGGTCCTATCTTTCCTTAACCAGGGATGGATAACAGAATTACTTCAGGAGATGTTTCAAACTACAATCACCAAATTTTACTTCATACATACCAAATAAGAATGTCCATGGCAAGAATATTTTCATTAAAAAACTAAAAGCTTCAGATGGTTCTTCTCTGCTTCTCAGATTAACGACCACTTTTAGGATATATCACAATTACCAAGGGGCTTGTTATAAATATAGAAATCAAGTCACTTGCCTGCCCTCAGTTTCTGATTTACATCTTGTGATGGCCCCAGGAATCTGTACAGCTAAGTGCCAATTTGATTATTAGTGTATTGGAGATACTAATGAATTAGAGCAAGATTGTAATGAGGTTTTTGATCCTTAGAAGAGCCTGGTCTATTTCAGAGTTAAATACATAAGCATTCAATTGGTACCTGTCTTATATATAACATTGAGCCACACTTCTCTGTACCTGGGAGTGGAAATGGAAAAGAAGTATAAAATATAGGTCTTGTATAAGAGAATCTTTTTATGCTTCTGAGAAGACATATTTTGTCCACAGAAACTAAGAAGATAAACTAGCCTTATCCTACAGCTGGGCTTTGGTTATGGGGTGGTGGGTGGTGGTCATGGTAGATTAAAGGATGGTAATTCATTATGACTCTTTCCACAGCTCCCTTAGTTCATTCTCCTTATCCCAAATATTTCTACATCAACAACCTCAATTTACAGCTGTCACTCTGACCAGTGAACACCATCAAACCTCTGTAACCAGAAAAGTTACTCTGAGAAGAATGGGCTGACTTTTCAGATCAGGCTTTCTCATTTTTTCCCTCCTATGGCTGTCAACCTCTTTATTCAAGATACTGCCT
>CM052552.1:16500851-16512329 GCA_028533065.1 Trachops cirrhosus | reverse complement strand
AGGATAGAAACTGTACTGAATAATCTAAAATAAAAAAATTAAAAAATATCTGAAATAAGTAATACACTAGAAGGAATTAACAGCAGGCTAGGATAAATGAATGGAGCAGAGGATTGAATCAGTGAGTTGAAGGACCAAGCAGAGAAAAAGACCCAGAGACAGCAACAAAATGAAAAAAAAAAAAGACTAAAAAAGAATGAAGATACTTTAAGGGAGCTGAAGGGCAACTTGAAATGTAAAAATCTTCATATCATAGGGATATCAGAAGGAGAAGAAAGGAGCAACGGAAAGAAAACATTTTTGAAAAAGTAATGATGGAAAACTTCCATTACTTATTGAGGGAAAAAATCACAGGATCCCAGGTAGCACAGAGTGTCCCAAAGAAGATAACCCCAAAGAGGTCCACTCCAAGACACATCATAATTAAAATGGTTAAATGTAAACACAAAGAGAGAATCTTAAAGGCAGCAAGGAAGAAACAGATAGCAACATACAAGGAAGCTATGATAAAGCTATTAGCTGATTTCTCAATAGAAACAGTACAAGCCAGAAGGGAAAGTAATGAAGTGTTCCAAGTAATGAAATGCAAAGGCCTGCAACAAAGACTGCTCAGGAATGGTTCCATCTAAAATGGTAGGTGGAATAAGGAACTTCCCAGATAAAAAAGGGTAAAAGATTACACCTCCACCAAATCAGCATTGCAAGAGATGCTAAAGGGACTATTTTAAAGATGAAGAAAAAGAGTGAGAGTGAGAGACAGAGAAACACAGGTACAAAGGGAAAAATGGCAATGAATAAATACTTATCAATAATAACCTTAATAGAAAATGGATTAAATGTCCCAATCAGCTGACATAGGGTAGCTGAGTGGATAAGAAAACACAATCCACATGTGTGCTGTCTACATGAGACCCACCTTAAAAAAAAAAAAAAAGACCTGCACACACTGAAAATTAAGGGATGGAAAAATATTCCAAGAAAATGGACATTAAAAAAAGGTGTGATAGCAATACTTTTCAGACAAAATACACTTCAAAACAAAGACAGTAACAAGAGACAAAGAAGTCACTACATAATAATAAAAGGAGTAGTCAAACAAGAAGATCCAACCCTTTTAAACATAAGAATTCAAAATAGGAGTACCTAAATATATAAGGAAATTCCTGGAGGACTTCAAGAAAGATATAGGCAGCAACACAATCATCATAGGGGATTTTAACACTCTGTGGTCTACAATGGATATATTTTCCCAACAAAGAGTCAACAGGATATTGTGGCATTAAACAATAATTTACATCAAAAGGAATTAATTGATATATACAGAATTTTTCTTCCCAAAGAAGCAAAATATACATCCTTTTCAAATACACATGAAACATTTTCAAAGATAGATCATAAGGTAGGAAACAAAACAAGTGTCAACAAATTTAAGATATTTGAAATCATAGCAAGAATCTTATCAGACATAAATGGCTTGAATCTAGAAACAAACTTCAAAGAAAAACTCAAAAACATTCAAATACAGCCCAGGCTGGTGTGGTTCAGTGAATTGAGTGGTGGCCTTCAAACCAATGGGTCACCATTTTGATTCTCAGTCAGGACACATGCTTGGGTTTCAAGCCAAGACCCCAGCTGAGGGCACGTGAGAGGCAACCACACATTGTTGTTTCTCTCATTTTCTTTCTCCCACCCTCCCTCCCACTCTAAAAAAAAACAAAAACAAAAACAAATAAATTTTTTTTAAAAGTTTTTTAAAAACATTCAAATACATATAGACTGAATTACACGTTATTAAATAATGAGTGGGTAAACAATGAGATCTTAAGGAATATCTTAAGGAAGAACTTAAAAATATCTGGAAACAAATGAAAATGTACACACAACAGTCCAAAACCTATGGGACACAGCAAAGACAGTTCTCAGAGGGAAGTTCATAGCAATGCAGGCCTACCTAAAAAGACAGAAACATTTTAAACAAACAACCTAACCCTACATCTACAAGTACTAGAGGAACCAACAAACAAAGCCCAGAGTGAGTAGAAGGAAGGAAATAATCAAGATCAGAGCAGAACTAAACAACATTGAGCTTAAAAGAATAATTCAAAGGATCAGTAAATCCAGGAGATCGTTCTTTGAAAAGATAAAGAAAATCAACAAACCTTTGACCAGACTCATCAAGAAAAAAAGAGAAAGGACCCAAATAAATAAAATAAGAAATGAAAGAGAAGAAATTACAAATGATACCACAGAAACACAAAGGATTATAAAAAACTACTATGAACACTGTTGGTGGGAACGCAGACTGGTGCAGCTACTGTGGAAAACGGTGTGGAATTTCCTCAAAAAACTAAAAATGGAACTGCCTTTTGACCCAGCGATTCCACCCCTGGGATTATACACTAGGAATTCTGAAATGCCAATTCAAAAGAACCTATGCACCCCAATGTTCATAGCAGTGCTTTTTACAATAGCCCAAAATCTGGAAACAGCCTAAGTGCCCATCAGTAGATGAGTGAATAAAAAAAATACCCTGGTACATTTACACAGTGGAATTCTATGCAACTGTAAAAAGAAAGAATTTTTACCCTTTGCAACAGCATGGATGTATTTGGAGAATGTTATGCTAGGTGAAATAAGCCAGTTAGAATAAGATAAATACCATAAGATCTCACTTATATGTAGAATCTAATGAACAAAATAAACCGATGAACAAAATAAAACCAGAGACATGGATCCGTGAAACAGACTGACAAATCTCAGAGTGAATGAGTATGGGGGGCACTGAAAGATATTAGCCAAAAAACATATATGCATATATGCATAGCCCATGGACATAGACAACAATATGGTGAAGGCTAGCAGTGTCAGAAGTGGGTGGAAGGGGGGAAGGGATAGGGGAATGGGTGACATCTGAAATAGTGTCAAAATTAACAAAATTTAAAAAATAAAAATAAAAAAAAAATGTTCAGATATTCTGCTACCTTTGCTGACCTTTAGATATTTCAACATGAGGATCTCTCAGACTTGTTTTTGCATTGAGTGGGGGATCCTTGTTGAA
This sequence comes from Trachops cirrhosus, assembly GCA_028533065.1. Classification (NCBI taxonomy): domain Eukaryota; kingdom Metazoa; phylum Chordata; class Mammalia; order Chiroptera; family Phyllostomidae; genus Trachops; species Trachops cirrhosus. The sequence continues at coordinate 16,509,271 of CM052552.1, read as the reverse complement.
TTATAGCTGTTCAAATTGTTGAAAATGAGAAGACCAAGATGAGAGATGAGAGACCAAGGGGATATCTCACATCAACATTTACCTGACATCACTCCCCATAGTATTCTCTTTCTAATTCCAAGTTTTCCTAGGCCTCAATATTATATGGGTACAAATGGGATCACCTTAACAATTATAGCTCAAATTATAACAATTATTTTCTTACACACTTAAAATACAATGTCAAATATATACAAAATATTTCCTACTTCTCTAAGAACTGGTTCACCCATGACTCTGAACATTATTTTGCATAAATTATTGTATACTAATTCATATGCTCAGAATTAATTCATAAGAGGGATTTTCTGTACTACTGGGTCAAGGAATATGAATGTATTTGATGCTCTTGATATATCTTGCTTGATTGCCCCTTAAACTTGATTTTAAAAGCTTTTTTGTGATAAAAGTTTTCTAAAATCTGTTGGAAGAAAGTCTTTCATGTGTTTAATTTTTTGACATTAACTCAAGTAAACTATTTCTCTGAATATTATATTATTTCTGTCATTCATTTATTGTTCAGTTTCAGTTGTCTCACCTTTTTCCCCATTGATCTCCCCTAACCTGTCAACCCCCACTCAAACAGTCAATCCCCCCCATTGTCTGTGTCCATGAGTCCTCTATTCATGTTCCTTGGCTTGCCCCTTTCCCTTCTTTTCCCTGTTGTCTCCCTCCTTTCACCCTCCTGGTCACTGTTAGTTTGTTCTTTGTTTTCAAGTCTCTGGTTTTATTTTGCTTGTTTGTTTGTTTTGTTGGTTAGTTTCCACTTATAGGTGAGATCATATGGTATTTGTCTTTCACCACCTGGCTTATTTCACTTAGCATATTGCTCCCCAGTTCCACCCATGCTGTCATGAGGGTAGGAGCTCCTTCTTTCTTTCTGCTGTGTAATATTACATCGTGTAAATGTACCATGTTTTTTCTATTCACTCATTTACTGATGGGCACTTAGGCTGTTTCCAGCACCTGGCTATTATAAATAGTGCTGCTATGAAAATTCGGGTACATAGGTTCTTTTGAATTGGTGTTTCAGGATTATTAGTGTATAGTCTCAGAAGTAGGACTGCTAGATCTAAAGGTAGTCCATCTTTAGTTTTTTGAGGAAGTTCCATACTGTTTTCCATAGTGGCTGAACCAGTCTGAAACCCACCAACAGTGTACTAGGGTTCTCTTTTCTCCACATCCTCTCCAGCACTTGTTGTTTGTTGATTCATTAATGATGACTATTCTGACTGGTGTGAAGTGATATCTCATTGTTGTTTTAATTTGCATCTTGCTATTGGCTAGTGATGCTGAAGATTTTTTCATGCGTCTATGGGCCCACTGTATGTCCTTGGAGAATTGTCTGTTCAGGTCATTTGCCCATTTTTTAATTGGATTTTTTGTTTTCCTTGGGTAGAGTGGTGTGAGTTCATTATATATTTTGGAGATCAAACCTTTGTACAAGGTATCATTTGCATGTATTTTTCCCTATACAGTTAGTTCCCTTTCCATTTTGTTGATGTTTTCTTTAGCTGTGCAGAAGCTTTTTAGTTTGATGTAGTTCCATTTGTTTATTCTTTCCTTTATATCTTTTGCCTTGGGGAATATATTGGTGAAAATACTTACCTATAATTTTCCTTCCAATGTTTCCCTCTAGGACTTTCATGGTGTCATGACTTATACTTAAATATTTTAACCATCTTGAGTTTATTTTGGTGTATGGTGTAAGTTGGTGGTCGAGTTTCATTTTTCAGATGACATTGTTCAGATCTTCCAAGACCATTTATTGCAGAGGCTATTTTTACCCCATTTTATGTTTCTGTCCCCTTTGTCAAATACTAACTGACCATATTGACATGAGTTTATTTCTTCGCTCTCTATTCTGTTCCACTGGTCTACATTTCTGTTCTTATGCTGGTACCAGACTGTTTTGATTTCAGTGGCTTTGTAATATAGTTTTATATCAGGTACTGTGATCCTTCTTATTTTGTTGTTCTTTCTCAAAGATGCTGAGGCAATTCAGGGTCATTTATGGTTCCATAAAAATTTTTGAACAATTTGTTCTATGTCTGTGAAATATGCCATTGGCTTTTTTTTTAGGGATTGCATTGAATGTATAGATTGCTTTCTGTACTATACTATGTTTCTTGAAGAATGTAAATTTGCTGTGAGAAATTGAATACCCCACCCATACACTATTTAGTCAAGTAAACTTAAATTGTTACATAAAACTTATTTCATGAGTTTATTGCTTAAGTTCATCATTTTGTTTTATTTTTATCATTTATTATTGTTACTTTATTACTGTTTCCCCTATTTTTCCCCCTATGTCATCTTCTATCCATTCCACCCTATGCTTCCACTGTCAGTTCCACACTGCTTTCCATGTTCATGGGTCATTCTTACATGCTTCTTGACTAACCCCTTCCCCTTCTTTCCACCATTATCCTCCTCTCCCATGCCCTCTAGTCACTGTAAATCTGTTCAATGTTTCCATTCTTGTTTTACTGTTTTGTTCATTAGTTTGTCTAGGTCATTGGATTCTTCTTATTAGTGAGATCATATGGTATTTGTCTCTCACTGTCTGGCTTATTTCACTTAGCATAATAGTCTCCAGTTCCATCCATGCTGTCTAAAGGGCAAGAGTTTCTTCTTTCTTTCTGCTGAGTAGTATGATGATTTTTTTATTCTGTTAAAGAAACTTTGTATTTATGAGTAAAGATAATCCTTGCAGTATTTTAGCTACTGAAAGAAAGTTATTGAGTCTCTGAGCATAAGAGAGGGCTATTTGCTACCTCTTAATGATGGTATCTTCCCTGAGCATAAGCTCCAAGAAAAAACATTTAGTCTAATTTTAATAATCAGTTTTCAAGGTTATGTTCATTTAATTTATGCTGCTGCACATCCACAAAGTCAATTTATCAAGAATTTCTGATATTAGGCAATAATTATGTTATGCTCCCCAGAGTTACATGTCTTTCATTCAGCTACTTGTTGAAACTAGCAAGTCTGTATTTTTCTTTCTTGAAATTTCTTATTTTATTTTATATGTGTAAAATTATAAGAGACTGAAGAGTCAGTATGCACAGCAATACCAATGATAAATGTAAAATTTGAAAGCTGATATATAGGTTATGACTGTGCGACAAAATTTAACCAGACTGAATTGAATTATATTTTGTTTCAATATGATTGTGAGAAAATAACGGGTCTATAATGGAATACTTTGTTGGTTTGAACATTATATCAAATGTTACTAATGTTATCAATGTTTTTAATCAATTTTCAAGATACAATTATTTATGTGTTACTAGAATTTTTTTCTAGCATCTACAGTTTCAAAGACATGGTATGTTCTCTGTCCTTAAAATGCACACTTCTCATACATCTACAGATACAAAGAAATGAGTCTAGCAGTGACCCTTTACAAACATTGAAACATCAGCTATATTAATATAATTAATAAATTATGTATTGCACACAGGTAACTTCTATGTTCCCAAATCTCTCCAATTTGGACAGAAAAAAGCAATGATAATTAAATGTCACACATTTTTGCTTTTTCTTTATGTCAATCATTTACATGGTTCTCTTGAATGAGGAAATATACTTTCAGCTGCTATTGTTGCTTCACTGGAATCCCCAATCTCTTGTTGGGTGCTGAGCTCTTCCCCTGGGTATTTATATTCTAGCAAGATTAAGGCACTGAAAGTGCCATAGTATGCTATAGAAAACTCTATCTTCCCTTTTTATGTTATATTCCACTGTGCAACAGAATAATGTGCCATCACAAAATTCTAAGTGTGGTTAGGTTTGTAGAAGACAGTCATCTATACATATAATTATGTATATAAACCCAAATGGCCTCTCAAGTTGACTATTAGAATATTTAAAATGAAAAGGAGAAAGAGTTTGAAAGCTTGTTTTGACTTTCACATGAAGTTATATCTGTCCACTTAAACTTTTCTGTTACAAAAATATCTTTGCTTTTTTATGTTTGTCATTTTTTTCTCAAATGGATTAGAACTTGGGTAGAGAATACAACTTCTATTTGGGAACATTCTCAAAGTTTCCAAAATCTGTAGGGGGTGATGCTAATGGTGTTCAGATGTTGTATGGGCTTTTACAGAAACCAGTGTGATGCATTTCTTTTGTACATTCTTCCTACTCTCTACAACACTGAGGCATGAGTCCATGGCAGTCATCACCAAGAGAAATCTCAGAGATAGACAATCATGCTGCACAGTGATTGTTCCCCTTTGCTATGATCACCGGAGCTTTCTTGCTAGGTCAGGGTCATCATTCCCACTTAACTCCTTCTTTGCCATTGAAAAATCCTCCCCCAGGAGGCTCCTCAGCCTCCCATGCTCCACCAGTTCACCATCTCTGTCTATCTAACCTTAATCCCAGTTTGTGCTCAAACTGAGTGTAACCAATGAACCAGCTGACTTTAGTATATACAAATATTATGGCTTAGATCCAACCTTTGTGAGACAAAGATTAAGGTCTGGAACCCAAAAACCAGGCGAAGCTGCACCTTGTTAGTTTGCAGGTACAGCCAGGATTAAACCTAAAGAGCCATGGCTTAGCAAAGTGAAAGGAAAGATTTAGATCTACAGTCAGATTGTAACTAAGGTCCTAGCTGGGTACAAAAAGTCACAGGGGTCGCCTAGCCCAACCTAGAGGACTGTTATTGAACCAATGACACTTTAAGTCACAGACTGTTAGAATTCTAATGAAACTTTCAAAGGATATAATTACAGTGATTTTCAAAAAATAGCCCTGGCTAGTATAGTTCAGTGGATTGAGTGTGGGCCTGCGAAGAAAAGGGTCACAGGTTCTATTCCCAGTCAGGGCACATGCCTGGGTTGCAGGCCAGGTCCCCAGTAGGGGGCATGCAACAGGCAACCCCACATTGATGTTTCTCACTCTCACTCCTTTCCTTCCCCTCTCTTGAAAAATAAAATTAATAAAATCTTTAAAAATAATCTATATCACTCTGTTTATATGAATTCTTTCAAAGAAATATCTTGTTTCTAATTAAATTGAGAAGTTGGTTGGCATATTTCTTAAAAAATACAGACTGCCATACCAGATAACCAGGGTTCAAATGCCAGCTCTACTATTCACCCAACTTATACAATATTGTTAGACATGTTTTTCTACTTCTCCAATCCTCAGTTATTTTTTGTTTGTATGTTTATTTCATTAAGGTTTTTACCATGTTTAAAGTGATGGAAACGATACCTATACTGTTGTAAAGATTAAATGAATTAATACATGTAAAATTTTTAAAACATCACCTAGTGTATAGGACATACACAATAATTCTAGGCTTCAAATGAAAGTAGAAAAGCTCTGATTGACAGAAGGTGGATAAAGACATTTCAGAGCCCCATTTCCTCACAAACAACTTAAAGCATGGCAGCCTCCATAGGAATTCATAGAATTCTTATGGTTTTCCATAGCATACTTTAAATTCATTGTTCTAATAATAATCCCCATCCAGTCCAAGATTTCCCTCTATAGTAAGTACTTTTGTCAGATACTGGCCTCTGCTTAACACTTTCAAAACAGTTGTTGCATAGTTTTAAATATCCCAAATGTTGAAGATGTAAAGTCTCTTAGTCAGTAAAGTTAGAGGTACCATTAATGATGTAGGAGGCAACAAGATGTAATGGGAGGAGCAGCTGCCCTTTTTCTGAAAGATCTAGAATCCCATCTTTAGCACCTCTTAGATGTTTGACCTCAAGAATGTGACTGAACTTTTCTGAATCTTCATTTACTCATGTTGAAAATAAGGATAATCTTCCTATATATCTCATAGGTTTGCTATGAGTATTGAATGAGACAATGTAAGTGAAGTGAGTGACTCATAATAAGCACTCCAAAAGTTGCTTGTTGTGATTCTTCCCATTAATTCTCTTTGCTCTTTCAAGATCAATAAAAGAAAATCAAATCATTTTTCCACATAACTGTCAGATCTTATAGTTAAGCAGATCATACAAAACACACTTTTTCTTTTGGTTCTTTCCTGTCCTGGGTTTCCAGACCCCTCAACATCCTGAATATACTTCTTTTATTAGTCTTTGCTTGCCAATGATCTTCTAACATGGTGGCAATACAGCTTGATTACAAGTAGCATGTGGAGATTCAACTTTTCTTAGATAGAATACTTTGTTATTGAAACAACCTGATTTTCTGAAACTTCATTATGTTCTTGGCTTATATTGAACCTATGTTTAAAAACCCAGACTGGAGACAGAGGTGAGAGATTTTACCTAAGCTGTTGTTAAACCATTTATTTGTTCCTGCCTTACTGAAGGGACTGAATAATCCTAGGACTCAGTCTCTTGTTCATGAGATTAGTACAGGAAGTGTGTTTGCATGTGACACTAAAAGTATCCTGATATTATGACATGAAATAGAAAATACCAATGATATGGGGAAACTTAGGCATGTTTTCTACAAAACCTTATAGTTTCTCCTAAAATGTCTTCTAGTTTTCTCTATTATATTCTATTGACCTCAAACTTTAAGATATTGCCCACATAAAGATACATCATGAAAGTTATAACAAAAATTAAGGAGGAGCCCAAATCTATTTCTCATTGTATTCCACAATCATAGACACCCTGTGTAGGATCAAGTAAATTGATTGGGATAATGGTCATGGTTTTGCTCTGATTGGACATCTAAAGTTACTTCTTCATTTCTGACTTTACCAATTTAGACTTATAATTCATGCAATGAATGTGAAGGTTTTGTTTTGATTTATACTGAAGATCTACTAAAAACTAGTTACTATGCCAGAATCCCAAGAGATGGAATGGTCACAGAAATGTACATGATGTAGTCTTTGCACTTAAGAAGGTTACAGACAGCTGTGACTAGATAATTTCAATAAAATACCATAAGTGGTATTACTCAGAAATTCAATAGTGCAAGGGATCACAGAGGAGAAAACAACCAACTGCCTGCATGGGAAGGCTGAAATAACAGCAGTTAATTTTTTTCTGAGACCTGAAATATAAAAGGAATTTTAAAAATTAACCAGGTTTTAAAGGTTTAATGGTCTTGTGTATGTGTGTGTGTGTCTATATCTATACATAGAATGTATACTATGTATTATGGAGAGATAACATATACGTGCTTTATTTTTAAAAGTACACTTTTTCAACAGTTTTGAATTATTTTTATTTAACACAAAATGTTAAACATTCTTACACTATTCATTTAAAATAGTTCAAAATAGCTTTTATTTGACAAAATATCTTAAATATATTTCTTAAGAATTTTTTTACAGATATATTCTTTTTAACATGAGCTAAAATGAAATCACTCTGTTTAAACTGTTCTTTTATATAGGTTTCACTAATATACACTTACCTTCCTCTAAGTCATTTGAATTTGAATAAGCATAGTACATCTAGATATGTGAGTAACAAGTGCAGCCAAGCTAATGGATCTTAGTCAATTCTTGACTGTGAAGAAAACCAATTTTAACTCTGTAAATCAATTGGAAATGTGAGAAACTCAGACAGCAGGAAACCAGTGACCCAATCCACTTAAATTGGGCTAGAAATGAAATTTCAGACTACAAAATGCTTTAAGAGTTAGAGGAACTAAGCAATGTAGTGAGTGTGGTTTGCTAGGAAGAAGTGTTAAACTTCCTGACTATGGGAGAATAGAATATCCTAAGGGAAATTATAATTAAAGCACAACAGATTGTATTTTTCTTTTTCAGAGGAATTGTGAAGTGCTAGATGAATTCAGTGCAGCCTCCTAAAGGACTGTTTGAAGATCTCCAGGCAAAGAAAAATCTGTTCTGGAAACAGGGGGAAAAAGGAAAATGCAATAAAATAAGAGTCTGCTGTATTAGATAAGAATTTTAGGAAATAAATAAAGAAGGCAGAAAAGTGAAATGAATTCATGCTCATGAAAGCAGTCAGAGATTATAAAGGGCACAAGTAAGGGAAACCCTTTATGGTTATGTAATACAGAGATAAGAATCTACAATTAAAGTGATTATTAAGTAAATGCTTTCTCAAATCTATATTTAACAATAACAGTGTATTTCTTTTCTAAGAGCTACATGGGCAAGTTGTAGGTAAATAAACTAGGCGAAAAAGTAGACACTCAGGAGCTAATAATTAAATGAGAAAAGCAGTACATTAAGGAATAGGAAACTTCTAGATTGAATTCATATGTCATTTATGTGAGTACTGATTTCACCTGTATACAGTAGTCCCCCTTATCCATGGGGCATATGTTCCAAGATCCCCAGTAGATGCCTAAAACCACAGATAATATGAAACTCTCTCTATATTTTGTTTTTCCTACACATATATAATTATAACAAAGTTTAATTTATAAATTATGCAGTCAGGGATTAACAA
>CM052552.1:16469176-16491986 GCA_028533065.1 Trachops cirrhosus | reverse complement strand
ATAAAGGACACATGGGCAAAAACTAGGGGTGGGTGGAAATGGGAGGGAGGTGGGGAGGGCTGGGTGGGTGAGCTGGGATGGGAGTAAAAGATAGAAAATTGTCCTTGAACAACAATTAAAATAAAATTTAAAAAAATAAAATTACAAAACCCTATATATTTGTCAAATCATTTAATTACAACTACCATGAAAGTATTTTAGTGATGTCTGATGAATAGAGTAAAATCTTGTATAATAGTTTGTTGCTGGCTACTGGAATTTGGACCACATGCCAAAAGGAGCCACTGAGCCATTCAGTGTGGAAATAAATCTTCCACACTGAGATCGGTCATTGGCAGCATCTCCAGGTTCTAGACATGGCTTAATTTGCCCATGAGAGTTGATTTAAAATCCTGCATTCTCTTTTCTTTAGATTACAATTTTAACCTTAATTTCTTATTTTGCACTTTTTTCTCTTATAATATGAGAGAGCAAAAAAAATTTGGAGTATTATTTATTCTGGATGACAGATCTTTGTAGAGCTCCTGAGGGCACATTTTGCCTACATACAAGAATGTCCTATTAAGAAATAACCTATGGAAAAAAATATGTATTAGTAACCTATTAGATACAGTAAAAGAGTGGGAACATCTGTGCACAAGGATAAAAAATCAAATTCAATGTAAACATCACATTGTACATTTGATATTAGATGTACAAAAATGGTCTAAGTATGCAACTGGATTTTCAGCTTTTTAACTGGCTCTTTTGCTATCTTTTAAAGGCTGCCAAATTCAAAGTCTGCACCCTTTTCAATACCCAGATTATGATTCATCTCCAACATATTATTCTGAATGTTATAATATTTTTATACTTGGGCTTCTTCCTACACAGACACATATACACAAATGCACACACAAACATACATACTCCAACTCTCCATTACATGTTATCTTATGCATGGTCTTAATTTTGTCTCTATTTCATGGACTGTCTAACCAAATTTCTTACCAATGAGCTCCTAAAAACAGTAGATTATTGTTTTACAGATTTGAATCTAATTATATGGTTAGTGCAGATAGGCACAAAATAGGTGTTATTCAATGAATGAATGAATGAAATGGTACAAAACAGCTGATTACTTGAGTAAAATAGTATATATTTTGGCATACCTCAGAGATATTGCAGGTTCGGTTCCAGACCATTGCAATAAAATGAGTATTGTGGTAACACAAGTCAGAATCGTTTTGCAAGTGGAGGATCTTGCCTTCAGTTTGTAAAAAATGCAACATCCATGAAGCTCATTAAAGTGAAGTATGAGCCCTGGCTGGTGTAGCTTAGTGGATTAAGCACGGGCCTGTGAACCAAGAGATCACGGTTCGATTCCCAGTCAGGGCACATGCCTGGGTTGCAGACTAGTTCCCAGTAGGGAATGCACAGGAAGCAACCATACATTGATATTTCTCTCCCTCTCTCCTTCCCTTTCCCTCTAAAGATAAATAAATAAAATAAAAAATCTTAAAAAAATTATAAAAAAATAAAAATAAAGTGAAGCATGATAAAATTAAGTACACAAGTAGTAAATTCATAGACTGAAAAGTGCTTGCTTCTTTTTGTGTTATAAGTATGATCTTTACATTCTTTTCCAGAAATTCGGTAGGGATTCAGTAACAGTGTACCAAAGTAGTGTGGCTGGTGGTGATTTTCATTTTTTTTTAGAGGGATTTAATGTAAGAGGACATTTGTTAAATACTCATCAGCACTGATTCATCTCCTTTTTTCTCTGAACCATGGTGAAATACCTCTTGAATGGAGTGATTATTTTCTTTGTGCATTCACTTCTGCAAATGCAAGGAGGCTCCAGGATATGTCTAATTGCCTTTTTCACTACCAAACTGTTGCACACTTTTCAATGGCTTTATCTTTAAAGGAAGTGTCTCAAGCAGTTTTTCTAATAGAGAGTGAATTCCATGTTGTAATTAAAAGATTCATCAATGAAAGCAATGGATTCTTGGTGTGTACTTTGAGGCAGGCAGAAATTCAATCTAAATATGCTTCACTTTTTATCACTACAGTATTGGGTCAAGCAATTGTGTGTGATGTTCTTTTTGTTTGTGTTTTTTTTTTTTTTTTTTGTCTTACTGTTCATCCATTCATGTGTGAGAGAGACTTAGGTCCTGAAAAATGAAAGTAAATTCATGTGAAATCAGTCCTCATAACGACAGCAGGGTAGAACTTGTTTCTGAAACCTTCAGAATACGTGGGTAAGCCCTGGGCACACAGTCCCAGTGAGGGAGGAGCTAAAGAAAATTCACAAGTATTATTTTTTGTTGTCTAGTATATCCAATCAAAAATGTTTTACCTATTAAGAAAGTGATGGTGGAAAAATGTGGGCAACTGTAATTGAACAACAATAAAAAAGAACTCTATGACTTTTTGAAAATGACATACACTTTGGATCATATATATTCTTGTCCTTATCCCTCTCTCATACTCTCTTTCATCTATAAGTACATTTGGCCAAGACCCCTCTCTCTACAAATCCAAACTAATATGCTAACTTTTCCTTCCCTTTGATTGTAGTATGCTCTCTAAGAGAAGCATCTGGTTTCCTCTTCTCAGTCTACTTCTATTATATCATTTTAATATCTTGCTTTTATAATAATATTAACAATAACAATGATGGTGGCAGTGATGATAACCATGACAATTTTGATGACTATAAATCCTACAGTAGATTAGGAACTCCATTAAGGTGGGAACTGTGCATGTCTTCTTCACCATCTTATATAGAAAACCTAATAGAGTCTCTGGCTTGTAGCAAGTAATCAATTTTTTTTTTAAATTAAGCCCTGCCTGTGTGGTTCCGTGGATTGAGCACTTGCCTGTGAACCAAAGAGTCACTCACTGGTTCGACTCCCAGTCAAGGCACATGCCTTGGTTGTGGGCCAGGTCTCCAGTAGTGGGTGTTCAGGAGGCAACCACACACTGATGTTTCTCTCCCTCTCTTTTTCCTTTACTTCCATTCTGACTAAAAAATAAATAAATAAAATCTTTTAAAAATAAATAAGAAAAGTTATATGAATGAACAGTAATACTAGTAGAGACCATTGACTGAAAAGTTGCCAGTTTAATCTTTACATTTTATTTCAGAAACAGATATTGATTAGTACTTATTTTATAGATAAGAACACTAAGCTTTAAAGTGAGGATAATTACCTACCTCTATAGTGTAGTTAGAGCAGTGCTTCTCTAAATATAATGTACATATGAATAACCTGGGGAATCTTGATGAAATGCAAGTTCTCGTTCTGAAGGTCTGGAGTGGGGCCTATGTTTCTGAATTTTTTACAAGGTCCCAGGCGCTGCTTCCATTGCTGGTCTTCATGAACCAGTACTCTGAGTAACGTTATCTCTTTTCAATTATCTGAAGATGAATACATAAAATTTAGTTCCACCCTAAACTACTGAATTGTAATTCTGGAAGTGAGAATCATTGACCTACACTATAAGCAATCTAGGAGTTATTATGAAGATCAAATGAGTAAAGTGTATGTGGAATGTTTTATAAAATAAAAATTAGTATATAAATGTACTAATGTCACTGTTATTTGTATAATTATTATCATTATTATTGCTTGACAGTGTTATAAATTTGGTTTCTGTACCATTTCAAACATAAATGTTGATTAAAAAGGCTCATGTTAATGCATATCTACAATAAAATGTTTTAATTTAAATCAATGGAAGATTCTTGTGGCAATTTTGGCAATGGTACTGTAAAGCAAAAAACATATGCTTACTTTTTATTGCTACATATTGCAACAAAAATATACATGTATATTTTAATATAATGTATACTAATGCCTAATAACCTTAAATTTTATATTTCTCACAAATTTAATTGTTATAAATTAAAGTTGATAAAATATATGATATGAATAATAAACTGTAATTATATACATTCCTGTTTTATGAAAGATTCCTAGAAATGCATTTAATGCTAAGAAGCAGCAAACCACTTACCATAATGCCCAAGAGGTTTTGAGTTTATTTAAATTAATACATGGATTTGATTGAAAGTCATGTTTTCTGTTTAACTTGAGAAAGAAATGAACAGGTGGCTCTCACTTCTTCCATATATCTTTATAAGTTTTAGCAATGAGATAATTATTGTAAAACACACATTTCTCATTGAATTCTAGGTTATTTCTGAATCTGATATTTATGTGTTTAATTATGCATCATTGCCCTAAGATTAAAATTGTCTTTTTAACTTTCTTAAGCAAATAATATTGCTTATATAGATGAGAAAAAATACTTTTAGCTTATTTTTAACCATAAAAATTACATTTTTTAAAAATCTGACATAGAGCTTGAACTGAACTTGAATGCCTTTCTTTCTCCTTTTTCTCTGTTGTCAGTTTCAGTAAAGTATTACCTGAAAACTATGGATAGACTTGATATCACTTAAAATACATATTTAAAGGCATTTAAACATATAAAATGAGAAGCTTCACATGTGGATTATGGCAAGGATGAAAACTATTTGATCTCAAGTTCCAGCCAAGATGGAAGTGTAGATAGAAACACTTCACTTCCTCACACAACCAAAAGAAGGATAACAACTAATTTAAAAATGAAAACAACCAGAATTGCCAGAAAATTAAAATGCTTGGAAGTCCAAATACCAAGGATTTAAAGAAGAAATATTCATCTAGACTGGAAGGAGGGGCAGAGATGGGAAGCTGGGGTGAAGAGGATGTATGGCATGGCAGCAGCTGGCAGAAAAGTTTTCCCACATTCACATTCAGATAAGCTGGGAGGAACAACTGGGGAGCGAGACAAACTGTGCGTCCCATGATTCCGGGAAGGGGGAAAAGCCTCAAAAACTCTGGCTATAAAATCCTGTAGGGGTTGCAGTGGTGAGAGAAACTTCCAGTCTTATAGGAGAGTTCTTTGGAGAGGCCCATGGGATCCTAGAACATATACAATCCCACCCACCTAGGCATCTGCATCTGAAAGGGCACAATTTGCTTGTGAGTAGTGGGGGAACTGACAGAAAGTGGGACAAGAATAGAGCAAGCTAGCAAGAGGCATTGTTTCCTGTCTGACACCTCCCCCACATACAACACCACAATGCAGCAATGTGGGTTGTCCCACCCTGGAGAATACCTAAGGCTTTGCCCCTTACAACTTAACAGGTGCACTGAGACAAAGAAATATTGCTCAAATGAAAGAACACATCAAAACTCCAGAAAAAGAACTAAGCAACAAGGAGATAGACAACATATCACATGCAGAGTTCAAAACACTGGTAATCAGGTTGCTCATAGAAATGATTGAATATGGACACAAAATAAAGGAAGAAGTGAAAGCTATATAAAATGAAATGAAGAAAAATATATAGGGAACCAACAGTGAAGGGAAGGAAACCAGGACTGAAATCAACAATTTGGAACAAAATGAAGAAATAAACATCTAAGTGGAACAGAATGAAGAAACAAGAATTCAAAAAAAATGAGGAGAGGCTGAGGAACCTCTGGGACAACTTTAAATGTTCCAACATCTGAATCATAGGGGTGCCAGAAGGAAAAGAGGAAGAGCAAAGAAATTGAAAACTTATTTTAAAAAATAATGAAGGAATACTTCCCCAATCTAGAGAAGGAACTAGACATGCAAGTCCAGGATGCTCAGAGAGTACCAAAGAATTTGGATCCAGGAAAAAACACACCAAGACACATTATAATTACATTACCCAAGGTTAAAGATAAGGAGAGAATCTTAAAAGCAGCAAGAGGAAAGGAGAGAGTTACCTATAGAGGAGTTCCCATAAGATTATCAGCTGCTTTCTCCAAAGAAACCTTGCTGGAAACAAGTATTCAAAGTCATGAAAGACAAGGACCTCCATCCAAGATTACTCTATCCAGAAAAGCTGTCATTTAGAATGGAAGGGCAGATAAAGTGCTTCCCAGATAAGGTCAAGTTAAAGGAGTTCATCATCATGAAGCCCTTATTATATAAAATGTTAAAGGGACTTATGTAAGAGAAAGAAGATAAAAAACAATGAACAGTCAAATGACAACAAACTCACAACTATCAACAACTGAACCTAAAAAACAAAAATAAAAACTAAGCAAACAACTAGAACAGGAACAGAATTACAGGAATGGAGATCACATGAAGGGTTATCAGTGGAGGTGGGGGGAGAATGAGGGAAAAGGTGCAGGGAATAAGAAACGTAAATGGTAGGTACAAACTAGACAGAGAGGTTAAGAATAGTATAGGCAATGGATAAGCCAAAGAACTTGTATGTCTGACTCATGGACATGAACTAAGGGGTGGGGATGCTAGAGGGTAGGGGGTACAGAGCAGAGGGGAATAAAGAAGGAAAAAAATTGGTACAATTGTAATGGCATAATCAATAAAATGTACTTTAAAAAACTATTTTATTTCCTGTGTCAATTCCAATCATTTTGCAGTGGAAGCTAGATTACTGGGCTGAAATGGCTTTTGACTATTCAGCTATGCCTACGAAAGACATGGGAGACAAGAGTGGAAGCATACATGCCAGGTATTCTCCAGGTCAGGATTAGGACAGAATTCTTTCAAGAGTGTCTTCAAGAGTGGGAAAAGCTCAGACTTTTGAGTTGGGGATTCCTTTCAAATACTCACCTTGGTAATTTTTTCTGAATATTGAGTCACAGTTTCCATAAATTTGAAATGAGAATACAGTGTCCCTCTCACAGTGTTGTAGTGGGTATTAAATGAGATAACACAGAGATAGCAACTAGCAAAGTATAAGAAATTTTCTGCCCGGTGCCTCTAAGCAGGGCAGGTGTTGCATCAGAGTTACTAAATATGTGATTAAACACATTGGTTACATTATCTTCAGAAAGAAATCACCTATTTGCATGCCATCACCTGGAAAATCCCTTAAATAGATGCATTATAATTGATGGCAGCAGAGAAAAGACTCAGGGTTCTTATTTAGAATGATTGAACAGGGAAGAGTGGAACAGAGTAATATACAAGTGAGCAGGTAAGTAAATTGAAAGCACTGTTCATCTGAAAGAGATAGTACCACAGCAATAGTGTCTGACAAAGGGTAAGAGTTATGGAAGTATTTACGAACTGAATTTAAAAAATAGCATCTTCAGTCCATACACTACATAAGTAACTAATATAGTTACAGAAATTCTAGGGGTATTGTGTGCTTTGTTTGTTTGTTTGTTTGCTGTTTTCTGTTTCTCTTTTAGCATTGTAGTATACTTCCCACTACTGTGGGGAAAAAATTCCAATACTTCTCTCACTGTAAAATAAATATTTCTTTTAATGTTTGGAAAACCTGGCATGGGACATAAAGAAGAAAATCCTACAAGATTCAAAAACTTCAAACTTCCTTTAAGGTAGGGTTTTTAAAAAGTAATTAATCAACAAATCGGGCAATAGTAAGCTGTTTTATTACATCATATATATTTGACTGCAGCAAGTACCATTTTCTT
Source organism: Trachops cirrhosus (assembly GCA_028533065.1). Lineage (NCBI taxonomy): Eukaryota > Metazoa > Chordata > Mammalia > Chiroptera > Phyllostomidae > Trachops > Trachops cirrhosus. The sequence goes on along the minus strand of CM052552.1, from coordinate 16,484,502 downwards.
CATGAGTTAGTTGTACACTGGTGAACATATTTATCTTTCCTAATAGCTTTAAACTTCTGGAGGAATGGGATTCCATTTTATTTATTTTGTATCTTCTGCAGTACCCAGTAAATAGCAGCTACTCAATACACTGTTGTTTCATTAAATCATACATTGCTTTTGCTTTTGAAAGACTACATATTAGGTTAGAGATTAGAAAAATACAATATCAATTAATTTAACCACATGATGTCTTAATAAATCTACTCAATATGATTTCCCATTGTTATCAAACCAAGGCTGGTGATCTGATAAATTTTGAAGGAAGTTTCTCAGACAAATTATCCTCATTGGTTGTCAACATTCCTGTTCCTCTCAAGCTATATGGTATCTCTATTGGACCAACTGCATCTTGTCTCAACTTCTACATATCTGTTAAGTTACATGGGATTGGAATAAATGGTTTGATTTAAATAATAATAAAGTATTATATTTTATAAATTTGGTAATTGTTACTTAACTGACTCTGTGTCTTCTACAAATTAGATTTTGCAAGTCACTCAAAATCCAGAAACTGACTTCATGAAATTGGATTTATGAAGTAAGTTTGTATTTCTAATCCTTGGGTAAACTGATTTCCAGAAATTATCTCACATGTGTGCCTTACTTTATGGGTTCTTAAAACTATGGGGGATGCTTCAGCATTAGCTAGGTCTATGCACTACATGTTTTTCAGATGCCCATGACAATTTTTGAAGTGGCAACTTATTATCCCTTTTCTTATTTCCTTAAAATGCTCAGTGCTCTGCATTTTTTATTAATATATTCAAAGTCATCTCATGTTTCTCTGCTCTCTGAACCTGGATATTAGCCAAGCTCAGAGTAAGCTTTGTTTAGCTTTGGGAAAACATAAAGCAAGCCTATGCATTCATTAAGACTGAACAGTCTTTCCTGAGGGACTCTTGGATTGTACCATGTAGAGTTAAGAGTGTTTGACCTGAATAGATAAAAATGTCAAGTCTACTTTATGTTCACCTCAAGTTGAAAGAGTAATAAAAGATGATCCCATTTATAGATTTTTTTAAAAGTGGAATTGCTAATGTGCGTAACAATTAGTATTCACATGTATGGTGTATTATTCATTTGACAGTTGTAGCATCCCAATTTCAGTGTATGAGGAGAATCTTCCAACTTTCCATGTTCTATTTTTCTGAACTATTTCATCTGAATCTTAGAAGTTCCTAATGATAAATCTGTGTTTAATTACTATTGACTCTGTGAGTACTAAAGCCACCAAATCAAATATTTTGAAATATAAATGTTTTAAATATATTGAAATAATAAAAACAAAAATATTGCAGTGGTAAACGTTTGTGTAGATCAATCTTGCTATATAGGAATGCTTTATTTTAGTACACTTTGCCTTATTGCACTTCACAGATGTTGCATTTTGTACAAGTTGAAGGCCAGGCCCTCTGCATGCAAAAACATTATGATTCATTGTATTGTGATACTTCCTTTATTGCAGTGGTCTGGAACCAAACCCACAATATCTCTGAGGTACACCTGTACTCTGAACTTAATTTGTGATCCCTTCCTGGATTCTGAATATTTTGCATAGTCTGGGGATAGATAATTTTCATTATTGCATATATGTTCATTTTTGTATTTTGGTTGAAATTTTTAGGACAGAACATTATCATAGACAGGAAACATATTATGCAATAAACAATATTCTCCTTCCTGAAGTATGCAAAATTTACTCCTAATAAAAAATAACTAAAAGTCAAATAAACATGAACATTGAGGTTACAATACCATAGTGTAACTACAGTTCAGCCTCTCTTGTAGGTAGAATATATTTACAAATCATGTTTTCTTTTAAAGACTTGGCAAGGTTGGTTTCGCATCAGAAGATTGTCAATCTTGACAGTCATTTCAAGTCTCTCTATAATCCAGTGCCTAGAGTATGAGTCTAAACTAAACAGGGTAAAATAACATTTTTGGTCATATTAACATGATTGAAAGATCTAGATTTTTTTCAGTTCAGTTTTATTTTTAAAAATTGGCTAGTGAAATCATCTTGTTAAAATTTTATATATTTTTTACTTATAATGTTTTAATTTGCATTTCTATGATGATGAGTGACATTGAACATCTTTTCACATGTCTATAACCATATATTCTTTCTTTCTTTATTTTCTTTGTTTTAGAGAGAGGGGAAGAGAAGGAGAAAGAGGGAGGGAAACATCAATGTGTGGTTGCCTCTCATGTACCTCCCACTGTGGACCTTGCCTGCAACCCAGGCATATGTCCCAACTGGGAATAGAACCAGCAACCCTTTGGTTCATAGGCTGGAACTCAATCCACTGAGTCACACCAGCCAGGGCTAAATTTTATAGTCTTAAAAGCATAAATTCTTAATTTTTCATTTTGACTATTTTTAGCTATCCTTTTGACATAGTTTCTAACTAAAAATTATGATAGAATTTCAAAAACTTTTGATGTCACTTTCATCAATTGGGACATATTTAGAAAAATAGCATTTATCTTTTGTCTTTTTAGTACAATAAAAATATATAGATACACTTACACTACAGAAAACTTATGTTTTCTTTAGTAGAAAAAACAAGTATTTATTATTATGTATCCATTTTAGTTCACTCTATAATGTCTGATTCTCTGTTCCTGAAATCTCCAAACTTCACCACTGGTTTCTATTACACCCAATCTCAAACCTTCATATGCTCTGAAAAAATCTGACCCTTGTATAAGGAAGATAGAAAGACCAGTGATTCCTAAATCATCAGCTTACTTACCACTGAACCAACTTCCTGCTAGTCTGATTTTGACCTGGTGCTCTATTCTAAAAACACTGTTCTTGTTGTTGTTTTTTTCTTGTAACCAAATCATCACCTTCTAGTTGAGTTCTGGTAATTGAATATCTATCTTGTTCTTCATGCCTAAATTCTTCCCTTAATATGCATGTTCTCCAAGAACTTGGGTTTTATCAAGCTTCTTGATACTTCCAATTTTCTATATACTTTTTTCCATACCATAGTCTTAATATTTGGCTGGCCACTACCTGTTACCAGATTTCTAGGATAAGAGGGACATGGCTATATTCAGTGGTGTGCTGAAAAATGTTTAACATATGACTGGAAATATAGAAGAATCTGAATTGTTTGTTTCTAGACTCCCTTGTATATTTTATATGTAAGTTCCCTGTTTGCATAGTAGATCTGGACTTCCTTAATTTTCCCTTTCCACTCTCTTCCACCTTCCATTAATGTGGTCTAGTGGCTAGTCTCTAATTCTCAGTCATTCAGGAGTTGGGTCAGCCCTCCCCCAACCAACTCGAGGCTCAGATTGGGTGTGGGCTTGCATTTTAACTGTATTTAGTAATAGATAATAACTGATACACCTAATAGCTCTTAAGTGTAAAATATTGCTGATTAAAATACCTTTAAAACAAAGGTTAATAGTTCATACTGATCTTTTAAATCCCATTTAGTTTAAGAATGTTTATACATCACTAGCAATTTATCATAATTAAGACTTGAGAACTTTGTTCCACTAAAGAAAAAAATCTTAAAATCAATTTGGATTATTACTTAAAATATATGCATTTCCATAATGTTTTTGTCTTTCAACTAACATCTGAAAATCTACTTTCCTATAAAATGTGGATGATATTATTATGATTTTAACATTAGATAATTCATTCAAAATAAAAGCACATGGTACAAAGCACTTGATAAGTGTTAGCTAATAGTTGTGTTATTAGAGAAAAACATGAATGATGAATTGTGATTACTATTTTCTTTTATGATATGTATATTTTATTTTTATTGAATCATTAACTACAAGATTAAATATACATTGTGTTTATATTTAATGTTTTAGATTTAACTACTGTAGCAAGTTGTTAATAGTTAACTTATTTAGGTACAGTCAGTAATAAGCAATAATTAAACTTCGCAGAAGTTACTCTAGAACAAATTCAGATTTATAAAAATAGGTGTCCTCTAGGGAAAAAGAAGTTTAGGCTAAAAGATTTGACTTTTTCTTTCTTCTAGAGAATTGTCCCTTATCTTATTCTTCTTAATGTGATAAGTATTTCAGGAAGGATCTGAAGACTAAGCTAAGTATTACACTTTTTACTGTTCCTATCAAGTTGGGAACTTTGTTATTCATATCCACTTTTGCTTATAAAGGAAAACTTCAAACATTTTTTTTCAGGTTATGCGATTACCCAGATAAAGTGCCAGATGTACAATTCAGTCAATCTTGTGAGATTACACAAATATACTTTAATTTTAATAGTTGAAAGATAATTAGGGCTATTAGGCATGACATTTTGATGTTGATATATACACACAAATTTCTTTCATGAAAAAATTAAAACATTAACAACACGATTCTTAACTTTTTCTGTTTCCAAATATCAAACAGACATTATACATGGACATTATTTTTATTTTCCTGAACATTAAAATATTGGTTTGTCCTATTAAAATTAAATATCATCATCTGAACATGTCAGTTTAGTACACTTCAAAAAATATTCTAAGCTTTTTAAAGTTTTGAGTGGATTAATCTGTTACCCATTTAAATTGTTACTGCCATTCATAAAGAAGTTGAAATTTATAACTTTCACCAAAATCTTGAGAGAAATAGTGTTGATTTCAGAAAAAACCATGACTGTTAATTAAATCATCATAGTCTCTTTCTCTTAAATGAGGTGAAAAATGTTGAGCAACAATGAAGTTTTTCAACTAACCTTAAAAAAGTGTTTATAATGCACGTGTTTTCAACAAGAGAATAAAATACTCAAGTTCCCTACAATGTGTCAGCATAATCTTGTGTGTGTGTGGATGTAAATTACCTGTGGCACTGTTACAAATGAAACAAATGCTTCTGATAAATAATTAATATTTATTATGTTATATTGTCCTACAAAGATTCATGGATAAGTTTTTTTTTACACTTGTCTTTTTTTCCTCTTTTTTGTTGTGCAATTACAGTTATCCCATTTTCCCCCTTTACTCTCCCCTGCTCTACCCACTCCCACCTCCCACATTCATTCCTCCCCCTCTTTGCCTTTGTCCATGTGTCCTTTATACATGTTCCTTGATGATCCCTCCCCTTCTTTCCCCCATTCCCCCCTCCACCCTCCACTCTGGTTACTGTCTGTTCTTTACTTCCATGTCTCTGGCGACCCTGTTACAGGGTACATCCAAGAGGGGGGCCCCAAATAGGGATTTGAAATGGGGCCCAGAACTCAAGGTGTCCAGAAAATATTAGGATGTCCTCACTGCCCCCCACACACAGGTGTGGGTTGGGGGAAGGAACAAATGAAGCAGGGCCATTGAGAGCTATTTTGCATAGCGACAGCTTTGCAGCTAACCTCTGGTGTGGTCATTTAACATATCTATAACCTTTAACTGGTTACATAGATATTTTAAATAGCTGTGGCCATGCTCTGAGTCAGGGGAATGGAAGTAACTTCCCCACCAAGATGTAACTGGGAGGGCAGGTCCCCCGAGTTACAGCACCTGTGTGAGAGCTTGGAGATGACTGGCTTCCTGACATGGGCCACGCCTGCCCAAACTCATGATGGCAGCCCAGTAAAGCTGGAAGGATATGAAAGTGCTGGCAAGTGTAGCTGATTGTGGGAGGAGTCGGAAATGGGGCTGTAGAGGAAGATTGGTGTGGGGGTTTAAACGAGATGCAGCAGCAATTGAGGGGAGAACCATTTGGTTTTAGCAGATTAGGGACTCCTGCAGCCCTGTGAGAGAGAATCACCACACGGCTTTAGCAGAGAACCGCCACTTGACTTTAGCAGAGTGGCAAACCACTCCCACAGCCACTGTGCAGAGAAGACCAAGTGGCTTTGCCAGAGTGGGGACCCCCCGCAGCTTTAGAAGGGGGAACCACCACCCAGCTTTAGGAGAGATCCCGGCGACACAGCTGATGGTGCCGGGAACGGAAGGAGGCCTACCAGCCGAGACGGATTGCTGGGAAGAACCAGGGGCTGCCTGAGCCACGGACTTCTATTTCTTTTCCTGAGATACGGTACCCCAGACTGGGCAAAGCAGGGAGGGAAGGACTGTGCGTGTTTGTGGGTGTTTTAAGGGACTTTCGGATTTTGCTGAAGACATTAGGTCACTACTTTAAGTCTGTAGAGCATTAAATAAACATTTCCTTTCCTTTTCACGAATCTCTGGCATTGAGAGATGTCTTTCCTATAAGGCGGCAGACACAACAAACCTGGGGGTTCCTTTCGGTAACAGTATATTGTCTTTGGCCCCCCTGTGTTCTGTAACAACCCTAGTCAACTCAGTAGATTCAATAAAAATAAATACATGAATAAAAATAATCTTTTTTTGTTCCTGAACATGGGTCAGTAGTTTCATTGTTTTCTTTATGTTTTTATTGTTGTTCAATTACAGTAGACCCAATTTTTCACACTTTGTTCTCACCACCCTGCCCACTCTCCATTCCCTCAGTCAGACCGCACCCTGTTGTCCATTACCACGAGTCCTTTATACATGTTCCTTGACTAGACCTTTCCCTTTCTTTCCCTAGTTATTGCCCTCCACCCTCCCCCCTGGTTACTGCCAGTCTGTTCTTTATTTCTATATCTCTGGTTATATTTCGCTCACATGTTTGTTTTGTTGATTAGGTTCCACTTATATGGTCAATTAATAGTTGACAAAGGGGGTAGAAGCATAAAATTGAGTAAAAATAGCCTCTTCAACAAATGGTGTTGGGGGATCTGGACAGCTATGTGCAAAAAAATGGAACTCAGCAAATGGAGACAACTGTACTTGAACAACAATAGAAAGAGAAAGAAAGAAAGAAAGAAAGAAAGAAAGAAAGAAAGAAAGAAAGAAAGAAAGAAAGAAACTCAATCACCAACTTACACCATACACAAAAATAAACTCAAGATGGATAAAAGAGTTAAATGTAAGCAATGACACCATAAAAGTCCTAGAAGAGAACATAAGCAGGACAATTTCAGATAAGTTTTAAGTTTTAAAACTAGCATGACATTTTACTTTTATGAACCTTTTTTCATGACTCATAAAAAAATTCATTCAAAAAATATTTATTGAGCTAAAAGTATGTTGATAGGTACTGTCTAAGCACTAGGGTATGAGGTTAACAAAATAGCAAAGACTGCCTTCACAGAGTTTAAAATCTAGAAAGAGCATATTGATATCAGATCATATAATTTTAGTATAACTGCAGTTCCAAAACTGAAGAATGCTCTTAATCTCCTTCCTAGATTCAGTTCTTGTGTATATAGGTAGATTTTGACTGACTCACAACAAAAAAGTTTTGCTTTATTGTTTTAAAAATGTCAACTTTTGCTACTCTGAGATTAAATTCTTTTGAGTATGGTGTCCAAATATTGAAAAAATTCTTAAGAATATGAAGCATTAAAAAGACCAAAAGACAATGAAATCTACCACTATTAAACTCATACTTTGATGTGTAGATTTCCTACACATCAGAGTTAAACCAATCTCAGTTAATAACAGTTAAATCAATCTCAGAAGAAACCAAACTTTTTTATTGTACTTGAACAACAATAAAATTAGTTTGGTTTTCTTTTGAGATTGGTTTAACTGTTATTGAACAACAATAAAAAATAGTAAAAATTATTTAAAAAATAGAGTGAAAGTAGGTGTAACAAAAAATTCAACATCTTTCATACTGTTTGCTGTGTTTACCATTAAAGCCACTGTCTGTATTTTTTTAAAAATATATTTTATTTATTTATTTTTAGAGGGAAAGGGAGAGAGAAAGACAGGGAGAGAAACATCAATGTGTGGTTGCCTCTCATGGGCCCCCTACTGGGGACCTGGCCTGCAACTCAGGAATGTGCCATGAGTGGGAATCAACCCAGTGACCCTTCGGTTCACAGGCCAGTGCTCAATCCACTGAGCCACACCAGCCAGGGCAGTGTCTTTCTTATTAAAAACAAAACAGAAAAGAAAGTCAAAGTAAACTAAAGAATACATATGGCTTTGTTCTTTTCAAGAATATATGATGTGTTTACATATTCTAAATGGTATTTATGGACCCCTACATGATTCTTTACAGGTGAATTATGTCTTTTCTCCTCAGACCTTTGCTTCAGCTGCCTAAATAGCTGTTGACCTTTAAGTGAATGTTATTTCCTAAGATGAGTAATGAATGTCAAGGATAAACTTTACTTTCATCATGTACCTTACCCTCTTTAAGTGTAAATCTCTGTGTCTTACATAATATGTCTAAGTTTAAAAAATTGTATTCTTTAACACTATTTATTAAATACACATTTTGTACAAAAGCCCCTAATAAATGTTTTGAAAAATGAGCTAAAAATAGATTCAAGACACCATTACTAATTCCAATTAAATTTCATGATGGCATAATAAAATAGATATGACATATTTATGTCTTCTTATTACATGGATTTTAATATGCTGGGTGATACATTAGACTCCTAAAACCAAAGGTCCTAGTATAAAAATAATTAGCCTGTACTTTAGAGGTTCTCTCAAAACATTTTATTTTTTGTTTTGCAATTGGACATTGCCATAGAAGATATGATCACCTCCCTGGAAGTTCTTGAAATCCACCTGTCAGCTACCTTATTTGTATAAAGGAAACATGAATTTTGGAGATAATAGAATATTTGGCAAATTAATCTGTTTTTTTGGTGACAATCTGAAATTATACTGTGGTATTTTTTTTTTACTTCTACCAAAGTATGATTGGCATGTTGATTTGTGGAATACAAGATTATATGTCACAGTAACCCAGGAAACCAGGTGATATAAGAGAAAGTATGACATTCCCAGTAGCAAAATTGATTGAACTAAAATTACAAAACAAAGGTACAACCCAGATTGAAACTACCAGCTATTCTGGTTAGCATAGGATTTATTCAATACATAAGGGGACAAGTACATTCAGCAGAAAGGTAAGCATATGAGGCTGATATTTTGACTTTGGTTTTGCTTTGTTTTTGTTTCACAGAGTTTGCCAGTGGATTGATCTTATCTCATTGATAACTAAGTCAGACAGTCTTTTGCAAGTAATGCATTTTTGGTGGATTTTTTTCACCATGGACTTTTAGAGAATTTTAATGCTGGTATTTCACTATAAATTCCCCATAATGATTCACTAGTGGAAAATGGTCTCTAACAATTCATCATGAGTTATTCCAGGATACATAGTTAGTCCTCAGGCAATGGATAGTTCATGTGGAGGAAATAGTATGCTGATTTGCAGTTATAATTGACGAAAATTGCTTGAGAGAGTTCTGATAGTATAGAAAATAGGCCAATTAGTTACCCAACTCTCATCCTCCTGTGATTCATGATTGTCTCCATTCAATTTTGCTGTCATTTATGAAGTGAAGAATAGATTAGTTTCTTTTGGCCACATCTTACAATTAGCTTACTTCTTTGCTGCTTCTTCTTCCTCTTCTTTTTATAAACTATGATAGGGTTGAAAAACCAGTATTCTCAAAAAGTAACAGTTATTCATCAAAAGCACTTGCTAATATTTTAAACTACTTCTCTCAGCACTATAACCTAACAATCAATCATGTTCAGAGTAGGGATTTCTTTCCTTCCAAAGGATTATCAAATGCTACTTTGCAACAATTCACATCAAAGCCAAGAAGATATAATAAGATTTGACCAAGTAAAAAGACATCAATGTTTGAAAATCAATTTTTAAGTGACAAATTCATTACATCAGAAAAGGCAAAAATAGCATAATATAAAAAACAACTGCATGTAATATAAAATCTAAGAAATGAACATTTTTCCATGCCTCTGTTATTTTCAATTATGTCAAAACATTACTCATACTTCCTTTATGGAGAAAAATCAATAAATATTATGAGAATGAGAATATTTCAGTTGATAAAAAATAGAGGTTCATCACATTTTCTCACATTTGTATATAGATTGGTTAATAAGCTTTGTCTATCTATGTTCAAAATATGTTTATGTGTGTGTGCCATATTATGTTTCTAGCTAATAAAGGTACCTTAAGGATCAGAATAAGGCTTTTACTTATATTATGCTCCAATCAGAGTACCTACTTTGTTTCTGAGCTCACAGTAGGACGTGAATATATATTGTGGACATAAGGAATCATCAAATAAACTTGATTTATCTGTGCTAGGAAGTTGGATTGTTATATCCAGAGGCAACAATATTATTCTTATTACTCTAATTAAAATTCATCAGGTCTGAAGCAATTTAGTTTGGATTATATCTAATCTACCTTATCTATATATCTATCTATCCATTTTTCTATCACCTGTTCATGTTAGTTTGTTTTAAATATTTTGATATATTCCAGAATCAGGGTGAATGGGTTACAAGACAAGGTTAAGTCATCTCTAATTTACACTTCAGTTGCCTGTGTAATTTGGCTGATTATTTCTGCAATTTTTTGTGTTTCTTGGTCAATAATTATAAAATATCATGTAAAATAATCAAATTATGTGTTTCTTTGGTTGGCTATAACAGCCCAGGTATCATTGAGCTGAGTATGCAAACGCTGTGTGACATAACTAGCTGAATTATTATTTAATGAATAGATGTTCCTTCTGGAAATCTCTAAAACCAAGCTGTAACTTGAGGAACTACTTTTTTGTGGTTCAAAAGTACCTGTGGGTGCATGCCCTGGCTGGTATGGCTCAGTCAATTGAGTGCCAGCCTGTGAAGCAAATGGTCACTGGCTCAATACCCAGTCAGGGCACATGCCTAGGTTTCAGGCCAGGTCCTCAGTAGGGGGCACTAGAGAAGCAACCACACATTGATGTTTCTCTTCCTCTCATTCTCCCTCACTTCCCCTCTCTCTAAAACTAAATAAATAAATAAATTCTTTTAAAAATCCTTGGGAATTTCATCCACATTTCTGAGGAATTAATGAACTATTTGATTATAACTGGAAGCATGTAAATTACTGCTATAAAATAATATCCATTTATGTTTCATTTATTCAAGCTGCAAAAGAAACCCCAACCTATATCAATGCCATCTTGTTTCTCTAGATCCTAGTTATTTATTAAAGATACAGAACATAAAATTGTGGACCAAAACAGCTTAGAGAAAAACATTAAATACCATCTGCAGAGTCTTGTGAATTTTAACATTCTATAGGAAGACAGCATAAAAATATGAACAGAAGCAAACAATAAAAAGATAAGCCAATTATATATCTTTATCAATTTCACTTTTCATCTATCTCAATTATAAAAACATATTTTGAAACAAATTATTCAACAAGTCTAGGGAACAAAATGGAACTGCAGTTAAATTACAAACAACTTCAAAACATCCTGTATCTTATGATGGAAAATATCAAAGAAAAATGAATCTCATTTGACTATCTATTCTAGTATATTTTCGTTTTATCTTTTAATAATGATTTGTTTAAGAAAGATACAATTTATAACATGGACAGGAAATATGCTTTTATATGTCCCATAGTTGTTTTTTTATTGTTGTTCAAGTAAAGTTTTCTCCATTTTCATACCACAATCCCCCCACCCCATCCATCACCTCCTCTTACTCTCCTACCCGCTTTGGCTTTGTCCATGTATCCTTTATACATGTTCCTTGATGGCCATTCCCCTTGTTTCCCCTGATATCACCCTCCCTCCACCCCTCTGGTTACTGTCAGTTTGTTCCTTACTTCAATGTCTCTGGTGGTATTTTGCTGTTTCTTTGTTTTGCTGATTAGGTTCCACTTATAGGTGAGATCATACGGTATTTGTCTTTCACCGCCTGGCTTATTTCACTTAGCATAAAGCTCTCCAGTTCCATCCATGCTGTCGAGAATGGTAGAAGCTCCTTTTTCCTTTCTGTTGCATAGCATTCCATTGTGTAAATATACCTAGTCTTTTTATCCACTCATTTACTGGTGGGCACTTGTTGTTTGTTGATTTGTTAATGACAGCCATGCTGGTGGATGTGAAGTGGTATCTCATTGTGGTTTTAATTTGCATCTTTCTGATGGTTATTGATGCTGAACATCTTTTCATATGTCTCTGGGTCCTCTGTATGTCCTCCTTGGAGAAGTGCTCAAGGTGATATATTGGTGAAAATATTGCTGAGTGGGATATCTGATATTTTCCTGTCTATGTTCTCCTCTAGGACTTTTATGGTGTTGGGACTCATATGTAAGTCTTTTATCCATTCTGAATTTATTTTTGTGTATGGTGTAAGTTGGTGATCGAGTTTCATTTTCTGGCATGTAGCTGTCCAGGTCTCCCAACATTTGTTGAAGAGGCTATTTTTAGTCTATTTTATGCTGCTTCTCCCATTATTGAATACTAATTGATCAAAGAAACTTGGGTTCATTTCTGGGCTCTCTATTCTGTTCCATTGTTCTATGTGTCTGTCCTTATGCCAGTATCATACTCTTTTGATTACAGCAGTCTTGTAATATTGTTTTGTATGAGGTATTGTGATCCTTCCTACTTTGTTTTTTCTTAAAGTTGCTATGGCTATTCATGGTCATTTATAGTTACATATAAATTTCTGAAATGTGTATTCTATATCTGTTTAATATATCATTGATATTTTAATAGGGATTACATTAATCTATAAAAGCTTTGGGTAATATGGACATTTTAATGATGTTAATTCTTCAAATCCATGAAAACAGTATATGCTTCCATTTATTTGTGTCTTCCTTAATTTCTTTCATCAGTGTTGTATAGTTTTCTAAGCAAAGATCTTTTACCTCTTTGGTAAGGTTAATTCCTAGCTCCCTTATTTTTTTTGCAATAGCAAATGGGATTTATTTTCCTGTTTTCTGATTTTGTTATTTCATTGTTGGTGTATAACAATGGCTTCAATTTCTGAATATTGACTTTGAATCTTGCTGTTTTGCCAAATTCACATACTACATTGAGTAGTTTTTTGGTGTAGTCTATAGGGTTTTTTTATGTACACTATTATATCATCTGTAAACAGTGACAATTTTACTTCTTCCTTTCCAATTTGGATGCCTTTTATTTCTTTTTCTTATCTCATTGCTGTGGCTAAGAGTTCCCATACTTGGTTGACTAGAAGTGGTGAAAGCAGACATTCTTGTCTTGTTCTTGATCTTAGTGGGAAAGCTTTTATTTTTTGCCCATTGAATATGATGTTAGCTGTAGGTTTCTCATATATGGCCTTTATTATGTTGAGGTATGCTCCCGCTACTCCCACTTTATTGAGTGTTTTTATCATAAATGGGTGGTGTACCTTATCAGATGCTTTTTCTGCATCTATTGATATGATCATGTGATTTTTGTCTTTCCTTTTGCTTATGTGATATATTACATTTATTGATTTGCAAATATTGTACCATCCTTGCATCCGTGGGAAGAATCCCATTTCATCATGGTATATGATCTTTGTAATGTATTATAGTATGTTGTTTGCCAATATTTTGTTGAGATTTCTACCATATATGTTCATCAGCAATATTGCCTGGCAGTTTTCTGTGATTGTTGTCTTATCTGGTTTTGGAATTAGGATGATGCTGGCTTCCTCAAAAGAGTTTGAGAATGTTTGCTCTTCTTAGATTTTTTTTAATATTCTGGAAGGACAGGGGTTAGCTCTTCCTGAAATGCTTTATAAAATTCTCCAATAAAACCATCCAGTCCAAGGCTTTTGTGTGCTGGGAGTTTTTTGATTACTGTTTCTATTTCATCAGATGTTATTGGTCTGTTCAGGCTTTCTGCTTCTCCTTCATTCAGTTTCTGAAAATTATATTTTTGTAGAAATTAGTCCACTTCACCCTGGTTTTCAAATTTCTTAGCATAAGTTGTTTGCAGTAATTTCTTACAATTCTTTGTATCATTGTATTATCGGTAGTCATCTCTTTAATTTCTGATTTGTTTATATGTGTCCTCTGTCTTTTTTCTTCATGAGTGCTTAAAATCTTGTCAAATTTGTTTATCTTTTCAAAGAATCAGGTCATGGATTTACTAATCCTTTGGATTGTTCTTTTAGTCTCTATGTCATTTAATTCTGCTTTGCTCTTGGTTATTTCCTTCCTTCACTTCACTCTGGGCCTTATTTGTTGTTCTTCCTCCAGTTCTTGTAGATGTAGTGTTAGGTTATTTATGTGAAATATTTCTGTCTTTTATAGATAGGCCAGTATCGCTATGAACTTCCCTCTCAGGACCATGTTTGCTGTGTTCCATAGGTTTTGGACTGTTCTGCATTCATTTTCTTTGTTTTTTTTTAATTTTTAAAAATTTTTTATTTTAGTTTATTCAGTACAGTTTCTATCCTTTATTCCCATTCCAGCCCATCCACTCATCCCTCCCCTCCTCCCTCCCATTTCCAACCCCCCCTAGTTTTGTACATGTGTCCTCTATATTTGTTCCTGTAAACCCTTCCCTTCTCCCCTGAAATTCCCCTGAAATTCCCTCCCCTGTCCCCTCTGGTCACTGTCAGCCTGTCCTCTATTTCAGCATCTTTTGTTATATTTTACTTGTTTCTTTGTTTTGTTGTCTAGGTTCCTGTTAAAGGCGAGATCATATGGTATTTGTCTTTCAATGCCTGGCTTATTTCACTTAGCATAATGCTTTCCAGCTCCAAAATGTTCTGTGTTCATTTTCATTTGTTTCCTGAAACTTTGAGTTCTTCCTTGATATCATTATTAACACATTCATTGTTTAATAGCATGCTATTCAATCTCCATGAATTTGAGTGTTTTTAAGTTTTTTTTTGAGGTTGGTTTCTAGTTTCAGGCCTTTGTGGTCTGAGAAAATGCTTGATATGAGTTCAATTTTCTTAAATTTGTTGAGGCTTGTTTGGTGTCTTATTATGTGGTCTATCTGTGAAAATGTTCCATGTACATTTGAAAAGAATGTGTATTTTGCTTCTTTGGGATGAAATGTTCTATATATATATTTCAGTTAAGGGCATTTGATCTAGGACATTATTCAATGCTGAAATATCCTCATTGATATTTTGTTTGGAAGATCTATCCATTTTTGATAGTGGGGTGTTAAAATCCCCTTGTATAAGTGTGTTGCTCTCTATGTCTTTCTTGAAGACCTCTCAGATTATGCTTATATTTCGTTGCTCCTACGTTGGCTACATATAAGTTTAAAATGTTTATGTCTTCTTGATGGATTCTTCCCTTCAGTATTATGAAGTGTCCTTCAGTTTCTCTTTTTATGGTTTTTGTTTTGAAGTCTATTTTTTTCTGATACAAGTATTGCTGTCCTGGTTTTTTTTTTTTTTTTTTTTTTTTTTTTTCTGTTCATTTGCTTGGAATATTTTTTTTCCAACCCGTCACTTTCAGTCTGTGTAGGT
>CM052552.1:16431362-16468676 GCA_028533065.1 Trachops cirrhosus | reverse complement strand
TGATTAGGTTCCAGTTAAAAGTGAGATCATATGGTATTAACAAGTATGTTTAGTGTTAACTTTAGCTATATGTGCAAGCAAGAGAATAAGTCAGTTGAAAGAGTCTCTCATATTCTTAGAAAAGTACTGATCAATTTTAATAACCCTAGTTTACTACCATTTATAAGCCAAATAAACAGCAACACTTCAAAGTATGACTCACACATAAGTTAATTGGGAAACAACCTCCTTCATCTTAGAATTAAAGAAAAAATAGGTGGGTTAGGGTTAGCTATTGTATGAATTTAGGCCATAGTTAGCTATTTTACAGCAGGATTAGTGGAATTATATCTACATCTTAGAACATAAAGCTGCCAGATGACATGAGGATTTCTAAATAAAATTTCTTCATATATATATATATATACATACATACACTTTATATGTGAATATACATACACACACATTCACACACACACACAACAGACAGCAATGTGGTAATAGACAGAAGCAAAGGGTTCTGAGGCTAGGTGAAAGAGGAGATAAATGGGACTAGAAAGACACTTTGGTTTTGGTGATGGGTACATGATACAATATGGCAAGTAATATTTTGTTGACTTATACACTTGAAACATATGATTTTGCTAACCAATGTTATCCCAACAAAATCAATAAAATAAAGATGAAAGAAGTAGTAGGCTTATTTCAGTGTTAAATAGCAAAACAAATAACCCACAACTTTGTTTCTTTATTTAACATTTACCTCTTTCACTCTAGATTGACAACAAATGGTAAAACTGTAAATTGGTAAATATAGATAATTAATATTTTTTAGTTACCAACTTGCATTTAATACAACAACAACAAAAAAAAACCACAGGCTACACCTATGATTTATGTCAGATGCCTAGTGGAAGTTTTTCCTTAAGACTAACACAAATCAAGAACAGCTTTCTCACAGAGCAAAATTGTGTACAAAAAGAAAACATATGTTTTTTCTTTTCCTCACCTGAGTGTATTTGCTCCATTTTAACTACCTAATGAGTGCACATGACAGACAGAGACACTTTACAAATACCCAGACAGGTATTTGATATTCTTAGAATAAATTGTCCTTTCTCTGTTATAAAACAAATCAATCAATTTTTGCAGGCACTATAATTCTTTTCAACAGTAACATGGAAAAGTTGGATTAAAATATTACTGTTAAATAAATTATCCTTCAGAGCTTTATAATGTAAACACAGGCAATACAAACTTCTCAGATATGTGTCTGTTTTCTCAAAAGTGTTGAATTGATTGAATTACAGAATAAGACATTTGATTTTCATGGGGCTTTTTTGACATTCATTTTGAGCATTGAGACAGCACATTAGGGGCTGTGCTTTCTTCATCTGTAGCTTATGATATAGGTGACTTACTTGAAATATCAGAACATCCTCTAATGCTGACAATTGAATAACTGGGAACAAAGTTAACCCTAGAAAATGAATTAATTAGTAATTTTAGCAATTAACTCCATTTCCTGCTTTTAAGCCTGTTCAGTGATCCTTCAACGATCCACATTTTTGAACTAAGAAGCAGAAGATGAAACATAAGTAAGGGAACTGAAATGTGAAAAATTAGTAAAGTTAGACTTAAATGGTTTTCTTCTATATCATATTTTTATTTTAAAATAACTGTTAAATGCATTCATCAATGAACTAAGAATGTTTCCTCCAGACTTGAGTAAGAAAGTTTATGTGGACAGGCTCAGACACTAGAATTTAGAGTTCAGAGACTCAGGACCCTGTTTATAAGTTCCAAACTTCCTCCACATTCTTTCATCCTGAAGGAGCTCAACCTGAAGAAAGTTAACCAGATTTAAGAATTTTGGGTTTACCCCATAAGTGTTCATGTTACCAGCAAAAAGAAAAATATTAATTCATAAGGTTAAAAGAAAAATTCAGGTTAAAAGCAGTCAAATCACAGTGAAAGTGAAGAATTCAGAATTATTTGTTGTTTTTTTATTTTAATCATTATTCAAGTACAGTTTCTATCCTTTACTCCCATTCCAGCCCACCCCCCCCATCCCTCCCATTTCCAACCCCCCCTTGTTTTTGTCCATGTGTCCTCTATATTTGTTCCTGTACACCCTTCCCTTCTCCCCTGAAATTCCCTCCCCTCTCCCCTCTGGTCACTGTCAGCCTGTCCTCTATTTCAGTGTCTTTGGCTATATTTTGCTTGTTTCTTTGTTTTGTTGTTTAGGTTCCTGTTAAAAGTGAGATCATATGGTAAGAAGAAGAAGAATTCTTTGGTTTTATCATTAGTGCTCAACCTGGCTGTACCCAAGCAAGAACACCATGCAGCTAAAAGAATATATGAGGAAAAGAAAGGGAATTAGTCCTATAGGTGATCTGAATCCTGAAATGCTCTGAGTTTAGCAAATTATCATTTTCTATATAAGAAAACCACTAGTAAAAGTGTAAGTTCCCCCAATTTTAGTGAGATATTTTTTTGTGCCATACAATGAAATTTAAAGAGGAGAACAAAAACAACTTTTGATTTGAAGGAAGTTAATGGTATTTCATTAAAAAACTAAATAGTAACAGCATAAGCTGGATGGGAAGCTGCTTTTACAGGCAATAAATGCTTAATGTTTATTACCAATAAAAGTTAAAGAAGCATTTAGTAAAGCAGTTTACCAAACAAACATTAAATACTTTAATGCCTTTGCTTCAGTGGACAGAATCAGGCTGTTTAATTAGCAATGAGTAATCTGTTCAGCTATGACCCCCCACAAATAATCTGCAGCTTAATACAGGATGATGGACTTTGAAAGCAAGAGATGAGGGCAAAGATCAATTTGGGGGTAAGAGGGTGATACTCTTGAAAGCAAGGGAGGATAAAGACCAGTTGTAGGGGTAGTTGAGTCTAACAAAAGGAAAAGTAGTGGAGTATTTACTGTCTTATGCTATGTGGTGTGGTGGAAGGAAAATGATCACCACTTCTAAGGCTGTATGATTTAGAAACGGTTACTTTACTACCTAAGTTTCAGTTTCTTTATCTGAAAACTGAGTCCTATCTCACTGAGTGGCTGGGGATATTAATGATAGCATATGCATTGTTCTGGGACATAATGAATGTTCATATGTAATTTTACATTACATTACCTGATTCTTGTGTCTCTTTTACTGCTTCTACTATAGGCTTGCACCTTCCTCTTTCCCTCCCCATCCCTCTCCTCC
The DNA here is from genome assembly GCA_028533065.1 of Trachops cirrhosus. Lineage (NCBI taxonomy): Eukaryota > Metazoa > Chordata > Mammalia > Chiroptera > Phyllostomidae > Trachops > Trachops cirrhosus. The sequence continues at coordinate 16,465,470 of CM052552.1, read as the reverse complement.
TCCTCCTCCTCTTCTTTGTGCCATTTAATGAGAACACATGGGTGAAGCTATAAAATTCTTTGCGTTCAAGAAAAATTAAATCACAGATTATCTTTACTTATAGACATTTATTGCAAGAGCATAAAAATAATCTCATTTGCTATATTGGTAACATTGGGATATTTACTGGTCTTCACAGAAAAGAGGAAATGCTTGTGGATATGGACAACAGTGTGGGAATTGACTGCGGGAGTAGGTGGTGGGATAGGCAGAGGAGGGAAAAGGGGAAAAAATTGGGACAACTGTAATAGAATAACAATAAAAAATCTTTTTAAAAAAGAAGAAATTTTATTCATTATCACTTGGGATAGCAACCTGAGCTGACATTATACTTTCTCTTTTAACATCTAGCATTTATACTTCCCAAAAGATGTTTTGCTTGGGTTGGTTTGTTACTACTCACTGTGGGAGATGAAATGATTAGTGGTCTTTGTGCCCAGGCTCCTTGTGCACTCATCCATAGACCAATCATATAAATCCAGTTTTGCAAATTGGCTATTCTTACACAACATGTTGCATGAATTAGAACAGTTTGTGCAGGAAATATTCTGTTGAGATCACTTTTTTTAAAATAGAGAAGAGTATTTAATGGACATTTGAGAAGTTTTATGGGGATGGGCTCACAATTATTATGAAGACAATATATTCCAAGTAAAAAAAACAAGAAAATTATATACATGGATGCTACTTTAACAACCCTGTAATAAGTTATTTCTCCTTTATATACATGAGCTATAAATGATGCTTGCAAAAAGTTGTAGCAAATACTTCAAGACTTAACATCTGGTCCATGACATTGGTTGTATTCAAAACCAAGGCTGACCATTGTTCACTCTTTCTTTCTCATTTAACTAGCAACAGTTCTGCTTTAACTCAATGACCTTGTGTAAGTCATTCTCCCATTTATAGACCTTTATTTACTTATATGAAAACAAAATATTGACTTATATTGCCAATGTTCTATTTTTTTTAAATAAATCATAGCAACCTCACTTTACTTAAAATATTATAAAATGTATATGTAAAATAAGAAAAATAACAAAATGACTCTTCTTGAAGCATGCATCTAAGATTATGCTAATGTTTTTCTCTATTATTTAACAGCCTTCTTCATTTCCAAGGTCTAAATTCCACTCATTCATTAAGGCCATGCTGAATGCCAAACTTTCCATTTAGTTTTTCCTGATCTCTTGATCTATAAATAATCCCATATTTTTCTGAAAGTTTATAACATTTAACTTGTAGCTCCTATGACTGTATCATTTTTGACCTTGTACTTGTTTGTGTAAATATCTTAACTCCTGTGGTTAATAGGCCATCCCTGAAGAGCAGAAACTCTCACATTTGTTTATATATCCTCCATATCATCTAACATTGTATCTGACATATATAAATGTTGGGAATAAAAAATAGTTTGCATTTTATACTCTAACTCAAATTAATTAGTAGTTGCACTGTGGTGTAAAAGATTCTAAACCTATACAGGGGTTCATAAGGAATGGTAATAATGTGTAATGTGAACTATCAGAACTTTTTATGTAATATGTCAAAGAATCCATCTCAAACTATCCTTAATATAAAAGGAAATTTATCATATCATAAATTAGTGACTTTATGGTTATATCTAGTTTTACTCACTGTGACATTATCGGGGCTCCTCTTCAGATTCTTTATAATTATCTCAAACTTGTCCTACTCTGTGTGTCAGCCTCATTTTTAGTCAAATTACCTTCATGTTATCATAAAGTATCTGTAATAGTGCCAGATGTTACTTCTTTAAACAACAGAAAATAGCATGTTGATGGGACTGAGAAGTTTCCCGAAATACCTTCTTAAATCTTATTCTATATTGGCTAAGATATATACCCCTGAATTGACCACTGTAGTCAAATGGGATAAATTGATTGCTTTTAATGAGTTAGATGCAAATTCCTGAAGAATATGAACAATGTGGAGCAAAAAAATTGCTTTTGGGAATGGAACCATAGAAAGAGATGTAAATAGGTTGGGTTTTTTCAGGGAAAGGGAGGCAGAAGTGTTATATCCTTCAGCCTAAAGTATTAACAGGCAACCATAAAAGAATGATTTATTTCTTTTAAATAACTATTTTTAAAGGTTTAATTTATTTATTTTTGGGGGGAATGGAGGGAGAAAGAGAGGAAGAGAAACATCAATGTGTGGTTGCCTCTTGCATGCCCCCTCCTGGGCACCTGGCCTATAACCCAAGAATGCGCCCTGACTGGGAATCGAACCAGCAACCCTTTGGTTTGCAGGCCAGCACTCAATTCACTGAGCCACACCAGCCAGGAAAAAATGATTTCTTAACTGGAACAAAAGTAAAATTAGAAGTTTGTGAAAATGTGCTGGTTCATTTTTATTAATTTTTAATTTATCTAATTTTATGTACATAAAACAGTTTTAAAATAGTATAAAGTGTTCTTTTACTCCTCGTCTTCCTTCCCCTAATGCTAACCTCTTACATGCCATTAAATAGTTACCAAGTACAAAAAAGTGACATTGATACAATATTGTTAAACAAACTACAGACATTTTAACTTTACCAAATTTATTCTCATTCTACTTATCTGTACCATGATTCTATCCAGAATCCCAGATGCAAATGTTTATTATTCTTAGTCTCCTCCAACTTGGAGAAGTTCTTTAATTAATCCCTGTCTTTCATGATTTATAAATTTTGAAGGGCACCAATCAGTTATTTTGCAGAATGTCTCTCAATTTATGTATCTCTAATGATTAGAGAGAGGTTATTTATTTTTGGTAAGCATACCACACAAATTTCATGTCTTTCTCCATGAATAATATGAAGAGCTTCTTGATGCCTATGTGTCTAACCCCTGGTGATGTTAACCTTGCTCACTTGATTGAGTTGATGTCTGTTCAAATTTTCCAATGTAAATTCCTATCATTTCCACCATAGGTGATCATTGTTTTGGGGACGATACACTGAGATTTTGTAAATTCTACTTATCCTCACACTGTTACCCATAAATTTTAGCATCTATCCATGGTTCATATTTGTGGAGTTTATTTATGTGGTATCTACCTATTGGTTATTCTCTATTTCCCTCTTTTCTTTACATTTATTAATTGGAAGTTTTTTTTGTAAGGAAGACCTCTCTCTTCTCCAATATTTATTTATTTATTTATTTAATATTTTTTTCTTTTTTCTTTTTGTTCAAGTACAGTTTCATTGTTGTTTAAGTATTGTTTTTTTATTGTTGTTCAAGGACAGTTTTCTCCATTTCCCTCTACCATTCCCTACCACCCAGTCATCTCCATGTCCCACACTCAAACGTACCCCCCTTTGGCTTTGATCATGTGTCCTTTATACATACTCCTGGACAATCCTTCACCTTTCCCCTGCATTATCTTGGCCTACTTCCCCTCCAGTTACTATCCATTTCTTCTTAATTTCAATATGTCTGGACATATTCTGCTTGCTTGTTTGCTTTGTTGATTAGGTTGTACTTATAGGTGAGATCATATGGTATTTCTCTTTCACTGACTGGCTCATTTCACTTAGCATAATGCTCTCCAGATCCATCCAAGCTGTTGCAAAAGGTAGAGGCTCCTTCTTTCTTTCTGCTCTGTAGTATTCCATTGTGTAAATGTACCACAGTTTTTTGATCCACTCATTTCCTGATATGCATTTAGGTTTCTTCCAGCATTTGGTTATTGTAAATTATAATGTTATCAACATTGGGGTGCATATGTGAATTTGACAAAACAGCAGGGTTCAAAGTCAAGATTCAGAAATAGAATGCATTTTTGTACACAGACAATGAAATATCAGAAACAGAAATCAGAAAAAATACTATATATATATATATATATATAAATCAGTTAAGTCCATTTGATCTAGGATATTATTCAATGCTGCAATATCCTTGCTGATATTTTGTTTGGAAGATCTATACATTTTTGACAGTGGGGTTTTAAAATCCTCTAGTATAAGTGTATTGCTCTCTATATCTTTCTTGAAGTCCTTCAAGATTTTCCTTATGTATTTGGGTTCTCCTATGTTGGGTGCATCTATGTTTACAATGTTTATGTCTTCCTGATGGATTCTTCCCTTGAGTATTAAGAAGTGTCATTCTGTGTCTGTTTGTATGGCCTTTGTTTTGAAGTCTATTTTCTCTGACATAAGTATTATTACTCCAGCTTTTTTTTCTGTTCATTTGCTTGGAAAATTTGTTTCAAGTCCTTCACTTTCAGTCTGTGTGGGTCCTTTTTTCTGATGTGGGTCTCTTAAAGGCAGTAATGTGTGGGTCATGTTTTCTTATCCATTCTGCTACTCTATGTCTTTTGATTTGAGCACTTAACGCATTTACATTTAAGGTTATTATTGATAGATACTCATTCATTGCCATTTTAGTCCCTTCATATCCATGTTCCTATCTCTCTCACTCATTTTCTTCCTTTTCTTAAAGCAGATCCTTTAGCATCTCTTGCAGAGCTGGTTTGGTGGAGGTATATTCTTTCAGCCTGCTTTTATCTGGGAAGCTCCTTATTTCACTTCCCATTATAATTGAGAGCTTTGCTGGATAGAGTAGTCTTGGTCTCAGGCCTTTGCTTTTCATTACATGGAATATTTCTTGCCATTCCCTTCTGGCTTATAGTGTTTCCATTGGGAAATCATCTGCTAGCCTTATCGGGGCTTCCTTGTATGTTACTTCCTGTGTCTTCCTTGCTGCCTTTAAGATTCTTTCTTTGTCTTGGAATTTTGCCATTTTAATTATGATATGTCTTGGAGTGAACCTCTTTGGGTTCCTCTTTTTGGGACCCTCTGTGCTTCCTAGATTTACGTGACTTTTTCTCTCATCAAGTTAGGGAAGTTTTCCATCATTACTTTTTCAAACAGGTTTTTCTATCCCTTGCTCTTCTTCTTTTCTTTCTGGTATCCCTATTATATGGATATTATTACGTTCCATGTTGTCATGCATTTTCCTTAACACCTTTTCATGCTTTTTGAGTTGTTTTTCCTTTTCCTTTTCCTGCTTTTTCTGGGACTTTTTTTCTACCTTGTCCTCCAGATTGCTGATTCAACCCTCTGTTTCATTTAGACTGCTTTTGATTCCTTCTACTGTGCTCTCCAGTTCAGAAATTGCATTCTTCATTTCCTCTTGGCTCTTGTTAATAATTTCCATTTTTTTAATGTTGATATCGTTTGCAGTGAGTTCATTATAGTTCCCCTGTAGCTTTTGGTAATACTCACTGAGCTCATTGATCTTCCTTATAGCCATTGTTTTGAACTCAATACCTCATAGTTGACTTGCCTCTATTTCATTTAGCATTCTTCCTGAGGATTCCTCTTTTCCTTTCATTTGGGGTTTGTTTCTTTGTTCTCCCATTGTGTGACTCTTCTTGTTTGCCTCTGCTTCTTAGATTGATCTGTTTTGACTCCTTGAGTTTGTGGTATGAACTTCTATGGTAGGAGACTTATGAGGGTCAGTTGTACAGTCTCCTTGATCTCCTGAACTTAATTCTCTTGGGATGCCCTTTATGCTGTTTTTGTTGGCTCTCTGGATGTAATTGGGTTTTGATTATTGTTGGGTTGTTCTTTGGTGAGTCCTTCCCTCCCACTGGTTTACTGAGGGTCACTCTGCCCCATCATGTCTTATATGCTGTTGTGCCGGTGTTGCCAGAGCAAAACCACAAAGCCAAGGGAACAAACTCACATTCAAAAAAGTATCTCCCCTGTCAATACCACTATCCACAGCAATTGAAACATTATTAATAATGCTGTAAAGAAATTAAGACTATTATGAGAAAGGAGAGAAATAAACTGTAGTATAAATTCTAGTGACTTAATATTCACTAACTTGCTGGATAAGAAATGAATGTTAGAAAGCTATGTAATATAACAAATATCACTAATCATGGAGAAGACCACAGTGGATCTCATCTAAGTAGCCTCTAGTATTTAGCACTGTTTTTTCTTTCTGTATCTGCCTTTGGTGATGTCATATGTTGACCCCATCTGACCTTAGGCATCCTGCTCCCAGATTGCCAGGGATCTACTGTCTGTGGCTGTTTTCTTCAGTTGTTAATCTAGTCACTCTGCACTTGGCAGTGAGGCTTAAGCACCACAGTGCAAGGGAGAATCCCTCCTAGGAGTGGGGCTGTTGTTTCTCCTCAGGCTACTGCTGCTCAGATGGGAGTGGTCTGTCTTAGCATGATGGCTGCTGCTGTATGGGGGATGACTCAGCAGCAGGATCCCTGTGGCTACTTTCTCAGCTTTCTCCCCAAAGCTTCCATCCCCAGTCTCTCATCAGCTGTCTCTAGCCCACTGTTTCTCTGCCTTTACTGGAGCCATGGGTAAGTGGCTAAAAATGAAAATTTTTGCATTGGCCCTTTAAATGGCTCTTTCAGTCTTCAGCCATCCATCTCTGGGAGAGCAACTCTGCCCCTTCTCACTGGTGGTTATTATCTGTGTACTTTTTGGGCTCTGGTGTTCTAGGCTGGGGATCCAAGCTTAGGGTTCAGACCCCATTCATCCCAGGAAAATCCAACCTGCTGGTTAATTATCCCTTTGGTGCTGTCACCTGTGAGTGCTCAGCCAGCTCTCTTGAGTCTCCACCACACTCCTTACCAAACAGGTTGTAATGAAGCTAATTCTTCTGTCTGTCCAAGGTTATAAGGCTTCTCTCTCACTGTTGTTCAGTTGTTTGTTCTGGGTGATTTCTCCACAATTTAGCTGTAATTCCAGATTGGTCCTGGCAGGAGGTTAGCGTGGCTTCCAATCCCTTCTCTGCCATCTTGCCTCTCAATCATTTATTTACACAGTTTATTGGACACCATTTATTTTATAGGCTAAATCCAATGTATAATTAATTAAAATCCCTTAGATTTTTCCAAATTTATCTTTTAATTTTTCTGGTTGATGCTTGTGTTTTGTTTTGGTATACACTATCATTCTTTTTCAGTTTTTTAATTAAAATTTGTACTTTAGAAAATAATGGGCTCACATGAAATTTTAAGAAAAAATACAGAGATGTTCTGTGTTGCCTTCACCTAATTCCTAAAGAAATGGAGCTCTATGAAATGTCTACAAAAGCATCAGAATAATACTCTTAAAAGAGTTCAGTAAACTACAAGAACATACAGAAGAGAGCTAAACAAAATTAGGAAAACAATGCATGAACAAAATGAGAAGTTCAACAAAGAAATGGACAGATAATTGAACAAAAAAAAAAGAAACAAAAATCCTACAGCTGAAAAATATAATGACTGGACTGAATAATTCAGTAGAATGTTTCAAGAGCAGACTCAACCAGAACAAAGAATCACTGACCTTGAACAAGATCATTTGAAATTATCCAATGAGAGTAGAATGAAAAACAATGAAGAAAGCCCATGGGACATCATCAGAAGGAATAATATACACACTTTATAAAAATTCCTGAAGGGGAGAGAAATAGAAAAGAACAGATGTGTTTAACAAAATAAGGGCTGAAAGTCTGCCAAAATTCAGGAGAGAAATGTACATCCAGATTAATCAAGCTCCAAAAATCTGAATAGATTGAATCTAAAAAGGGCTAAATCAATGCAAGAAAAAGACAGAAGTTTGAAAATAGCTAAATAAAGTCAACTTGGATACAAGGGAACCACCATAAAACTATAGGTAGTTTTCTCAGTATGAACTTCACAGGACAGCAAACTGAGATAATATATTCAAAATATTGAAAGAAAAAAATGTAACCAAGAATACTATACCTCACAAAGATCTCCTTCAGAAATTAAGGAGCAATATTCTCACCTGCTTTACAAGAAATATTATCAGGAGTTCTTCATGCTGAAATAAAAAGATGCTAATATTGGTAAAGATAAATATATAATTAAATTCAAAATCTCTAATATTGTAGTGGTTGTGCATAAGTCATTTATAAATGATAATGTAAAGTAATAAATAAATGTATTAAATATTTTAATAATTTTATATTGGATACAATATAAAACAAATTGTAATATCAATAATACAAAATTTTAGGGGTAGAAGTAAAAGTATAAAATTTATTTATGCTATTTGGTTAACTTTTTATCATCTTAAAATAAGATATTATAACTCTAAGCTCCTTTATGTAAGCTTCATGGTAGCCACAAAGGGAAAACCTGTAGTGGATACACTAAAGATTATGATAAATTAGTCAAAACTTCCAAGGTTTCAGATGAGAAATATGTTGTCATTTGAATCGGTGTTTCCCTATAAGAGATCCCAGTTCTGTCTGGCTACTTTCAAGATTTTTGTCTTTATCAGAAGTTTATGGTTTTTTTATTTTAATTGTTGTTCAAGTACAATTTTCTATCTTTTACTCCCATTTGTGATATGTTTTGATATAGAATTATTCTGGTTTACTCATGTAGGCTTCATTCAGCTACTTAATCTTTGAATTTATGTATTTCCCCAAGTTCGAGAAGTTTTCTCGCATTATTTTTTCAAATACTCTTCAATCTTTTTTCTCTTTCTTATATCAGTTTGGATCGCTCATGTTATGGAATGAAGAAAGGGTGACTCCAGTCCATGGGGACAGAGCACATTTTCAGGGCTAGGTGCATATTGTGGCAAATCCACCCTTTTAGTGCTCTTTTGCTGCTCATTATTTCCAGGTGGATTAAGAGATTCTCTGCTCCATAGAGATAAATAATATTTCCCAAGCCAGGAAACTTTTCAGGCTAGAATCTTCTGGCAGTGACACCCAGCCACCTGGCCCTGTGGTTTTTGTATGTCAGGTAAGGGATTCTCCAGCCTGCAGGAATAAAGATTAATTCTTACCCTGACACTTGTTTTGCCAAAAACCCTTTGCTGAGTGTCTCTGGTTGAGGAAAGAACTTCTCAAACCTATGGGACAAAGAGTGGGTCTAGGTATGGGTCTTGTAATGGTCTGATTTTCCATTACCTGAACCACATGGCCCCTTTGTGTCTTTAGTTAGTGGAATGGGGTCTCAGGACTGGAAGAAATGATGATGCTTCCTGGGTTGAGTACTTGTAGTGGAAGGATCTCCTTTGATAGCCCTTCCATTTTAAACTGCCTGGCCAATGTCTCTAAGATAAGGGAGGGGGGGTCTCATATCCACAAGGGAAGGAGAGTGGTTCTCCTGGCCACTTACATTTGCCTCTTGCCAGTGCTCCTGGATCTGCCTGGTGTTGTTGAAGAAAATCTAATTACATCCTGGGTAAGAATAATTATGCCTGAGCTCAATGCTATGTTCTGTGGCTCTGATGGCTATCAGGATTCTCAGGGCTTTGGCCACCTTCTGCTATTGGGTCAGGTATCCTAGAACACACTGTTGCTGTGTTCTTTCTCTAGTTTTTGGGTCCTTACACATTTTACCTTTTCCTTTCTAGCTTTCAGGGTTATCCTTTGGCTTATTCTTGTCATTTTTAGAACTGGTGAAAGGAAGAAGTCATGAATCTGTTCCTTGTAGTGACATTAGAAGTCTTGCCCAATTGTATTGTATTTATTTTGACAGGCCCCATCTTTTTTTTTTTTTTTTGGAGTATTTTCTTACTTTCTGAGAAGCACAGATTTTTCAAGCTCATCTTGCATTTTCCCTGACCCAGCCCTGGATCCAGAAGTACTTTTCCAAGGGGCCCTGATTTCTAGCACTAGAGAATGGTGTTTAGACACCAAGATCTGGATGGTAGGCATATAAATTGTTACTGAGATTTTATTATCTACAATCTACTTGCATATTATAGTCACAACAGATATTTTCTACTTGAGTTTGTTCAGTGATTGTATTATTCATTTATAAGTGTCATTTGTTAATGATTGAATGTATTTTGAGTGCTTCCTCTCAATCATGGTTGATTTTAATTATTTACTTATATGTTTAGTATATGAAATGTATATGAAACATTAATATACTTCTAAAATCCAGACATTCTAAACATTATTTCTCCTCATCTCTGCTATGCAGTTTCAATTCCTCATTTGTTGTCACTTCCTCTTCGCTGACTGTGTGTAGGTAACCAATCTATTCAGTTTTTACTATGTATACCTTTCCTGTGTATTTTTTGCCTAAATGAGCATATACATGTTCACTTTTTTACTACATATTTCTTACACAAGGAGTAAGATTCTCTTTTGAGTTTTCTTTTTCTCTTAATAGCGTGTCCTGGTAATCATTCCATGTCAGTGAATAGATTTTTAGTCATAGTGTTTGCCTACATAAAAGTTAAAAAATAGCTCAACCATATTTTCTTAGTACTTATTTGGATTCACTTTTTTTACATTTAGATTCATACTGCATTTGGAATTCATTATTGTGTATATTGTAAAATATGGACCCACTTGTCTCTGAACTCTTTGTTAAGACACTTATGTTCACTCCAGTAATTTGAGATATGGTGGCTCATTTTAAAATGCTGGTAACTTGTGACTTGAGGACCAATGAACTATATTATGGCAAAACAATTCAAAACACATATATATTACTGTAAACTAAGTCTTCATAGGAGGGAGTAAGGAGTGAAAATTATCTCAGGAATTATGGTATTAAGTCTAAAATTTGGTGTTTAGGGAATGGTCATGAAAGAATATGGTTTAAGAAGATGATATAGGCAAAAAAAGGAGAGAAATTGGGTCTAGCAATAATTTCATTAAACAGAAAAATTTGAAATTCTTGAAATTAAAATAGTTTCAATGAACATTTTTTCACATAATGTGGACATCATTGTTGTGGGCTTATTGAGGTAGAGGGCATAGAGGAGACCAAAGGAGATGGTATGATTTTGCTTTATAAACTCTGAGTTTGGGATTTTATTTCATGGAATGACATTTTATGACAGTTTATGATCATAATAATCATGTAGCTAATGTTGTGTAATTCAATTACTGCACAGTTGCGAACATTAAAAATCATGTAGCAGATCTGAAGAGCAGGGGGGCAAAGAGGCAATATTCATATTTCAGTTAGTTACACCCCATTGCACGGTTATTTGTGATAACTTGACATTTGTAAAAAAAAAAAAGTGATATTGGCATTGAATTGCAACACTTCATTCTGAGATCAATGTATCATTTTGAAGATGGTAGATTGTAATAAAGGTAATTTATGGAACAAATGAATATACATACTTTGTTGGCAATCATCATGATACAAAAATATTAGTGTTTACAAAATTTTAGGGTGAAATTATCTCTCTTGACTACTTTACAACTATGTTCAATGGTTGTATTAACTCTGTATTTTATGAATAGAACTGGAGAATACTCTTTCTCCTTAATTCATTCAATTTTTAAATGGAGACAGCTATGCTCATTTTAAATGTGTTTATGAAGGAAACTTTAGCCATTTGAGGCATTTGGTTTTTGCACTAAGATTTAAACATTTTTAATTGAAATATTTTTTAAAGATTTTATTTATTTATTTTTAGAGAGGGGAAGGGAGAAAGAATGGGAGAGAAACATCAATGTGTGGTTGCCTCTCACGCCCACCCCCACTGGAGACCTGGCCCCACAACCCAGGTTTTGATGGTATTGTCTTGAAAAATGATATGTAGTAAATTTCTACAGTATTGAAACTTGAATATATTAAATACAGAATCTATAAATGTGTATTTTAATTATGTGCTTTTTAATGTACTTGTAGATAACTCTTTCAGTCAAGAAAAATATTTGTTTTTGTTAGATATTTATTAGGAAAATTTAATAAGCCTGAATTAAACCACTCTAGTCTCTTTTGTTATTTTTCCTAAATAATATGTGCTTTCATGTGTATTTCTATAAATATTCTGACTTACTCTAAAAGTATAATTATAGTTTTATCCTGTAAAGTGTACAGATAATAAACTCCCTTGAATTAAAGCATTCTTGTTAGGCCAGAAGTGAAAGTGGTCCTGACTGAATCATTGTTAAACTAAGGTATAATAGAAAATGGGTACTGGTTACAACACATCACCTAAATGACCATCTCCTAATATTATGGGTATTACTATAATATTTATACTTTTTTATAACACCCAGAGCACCTACCACAATTCTGGGTACACAGCAACTTACTCATTAGGTTTTTATTGATTGATTATGGGATAAATCTGCATTAAACTGATTATGAGGTTGTTATAAGAAAGCTGAGAATAGATTAAAGTATTTTGTAAATGATGCAAATGCAATGCAATGAAAAATATCATTGCAGTAATAATACACTTATTTGAAAGTTACAGAAAATAAAAGGTCGTTCTTTATCTTTTTTCTTCATGTAATTTGATACTTTAATGTTTTTAGTATTACACCATTGATAATTGGAAAGAACCCATGTCTCATGACAAAATGTGGAACCACCATCATAATGGCTCCATTAGTGATTTTATCTAACCTCTTCTGTTTGTTTGAGTTAGCCATAAGTTATTGTTAACATGACCTATATTGTGTTTAGAAGGGTAATATCATATAGTTATATTTTAATGGGATCTTATGACACCACTTCAGAGAAAGTTACTTAACTTCATATGTAAGCATGGTTCATTATTCATTGATACATGTACCTTTTCAGCCATTCTGGAGTCCCCAAGTCCTCTGGAAACCAGAGTAAAGCTTCCTCTGGAAACTTTATTGAAAGATTGATATGCCAGGCTGTTTACAAATAACTGTGCATGATTTAAAATTTTCAGTAAATATTGAGATTTGAAAGTAAACCTGGGAAATGTGTGGGAACTTAGGAAGAAATTGCTGAGGTAACATAATTAAAGTTAAACTTATTAGGCTAAAATTAAAAAATAGATGCTGTATTGTGCTAAAATTTTATCTGAACTTTCTACAAGAATTAAAATCATTGAAGCTCTTGCTTGCAGTTTCTTATTATTTGTAGGATAAAAACATGTTAGAAAATAACTTACTTTTGCTACTAAGGTGGTTTATACCAAATCTATCTGTTTGTAATTCTAATCTGGGAGTCTTCTTGGAATCCCTGGTCAACAGTGCTCAGAACTTAATAACGCTCTAAAAATGTTAATTATATTGTTAAGTTATGATTTTCTTTTTATATTTATATTTTATATTTTAAAGATTATAACTTCTGGCTGAAGAATCAATCTCAATGTGCACAGAGAATCGTGACTTAAGAGATAAGAAAAATGACATTATTGAGGTTTTAGTATGAGATTTAAAAACATTTATTCAGCAGATGTTTCATAAGAACCACATATGTTTTGACCCCAAGCTTGAAGCTGAATATACAGAAATGGAAGTTACATTTTTCTCTCTCATGAGTTCACAGTTTGCTAGGGGGAAAAGCTCAACAATAAGCAAGGTGTGCAATAGAGTGAGGAAAGTCTCCTCAGAGGATACTGGAATCTTCACTGTTCTACATCTATAAAAATAGATCAAGCTTCATGATAGAAGATCTTCAAAATATATTACCACTAAAATGTTTTTAAAAACACCTTTATAAGGAAAGATTGTTACGTTCTGTCAAATTTAGTAACACCTTTCTAAACACTGGAGGAGGTCCCCTCATTTATGCTTTTGCCTTCTGGCTAAACCATATTTCACTGTTGAATTTGTGGACATACAGTTTAAATTTATAGGCAAGAGTTTTATTTGACTCCACTTAGCCACCTGTTTTCCCTCACCATGAAAATCCATAAAATATCATTTGCTGAGGTAAAAAATACAACATAGCCAATAGAGGATCAGTATACGTATATTTTTTTCAAAGAAGCCAGGGAGAGAAAAATCAATTATGAAATTCAGGAATTTACAAGAAGTGAATACTGACATTTAAATCCTCATGGGATGTGTCCACAGTCTCTAAGCTTGATGAACCATACAGTATTATCAGAGGTGCAAGTAATATTAGAGATATGGCATGGGGGGAAGTCTCATGGAAAAGTGGCAAAGGATACAAAGCTCAAATTCCCCATTTTTGAAAATTATGGAGGAGGAAATTTAAGTTGTTGGTGGTCTCTGTAATAAGGGTCATATAGGATAAGATGTGTTTGGAGCCCATAGGCTTGGAGCAACTATTGCAGTATGGAGTATATATCAAGACATCAATTTATGGTCCTTCGCATCATCAACAGGAATCCCCAGTTTGGGGTACAGTGAACAAAGAAACTTTATTTAGTGCAAACAGCTCAATTGTGATAGAGCACAGTTATGAGAACAGCATGGCTGTGGAACATCTCAATTATGAAGCAGCACAGCTGTTAAATAGCATGGCTGTGAGGAAGCCCTGTGACCAGGTGGCTCTGGAGCCAGGCAGCACTGGGGCCAGGCCCCTCTCTGGCTGGAAAGTGTGCTTTGCCCTGCTCTGATCCTATAATGGTGTGCTCCACTCTGCTTTAGTGAGACATCCTCCATGTTTCTATCTTTGATGTTTCAACTCCAGCTGGAGAAAGGCAGTCTTCTCCAAGAAGTAGGGAAAGTGCCTTCTCTGGGACAGATGGGAGCTGACTGATATAGACAGAAGTCGCATCCCAGGTCCCTGACTAGTGTATCCTCCTACAAATGAGAACTACAATCCTCACAATTTTATTGCTCCAAAAGGCACTGTCTTGATTGAGCAGAATGGAACTGCTCTGATTGGTTGGTGAAGATGTTCACAGGTATATAGCTGGGCAGCTCTGATTGAACAGGAAAAGCCTAGGTCATATGGGTTGAAATGCAAATTCAGGCACTCCTTTGTAAGGGTTGGCACAGGTGGCAGTAACAGTTCAGGCACACAGTTCAATGTGAAAGGCAAGTAGCTTAGTAAAACAGGCTCCTTGCTGAAATGTGGTTTGCATGATAGGCCCGTTTAGAATTGGCTGCTTGGCTCAGTGGCTCAGTAGATGATATATAGATAGATATAGATAGATAGATATAGATTATAGATATAGATATAGATATAGATAGATATAGATTTAATTTGAGCCCAGTCAAGCCACAGAGAGCCCTTCTTAGTAGGTATCTACTTTCTCAAGGTCCACAAAAGAAATATAGCACAATTCCTGCCCTCTCAATCCCTAACCTCTAGACAATAAGCTAGAATGGCTTTTTGATTGAGTAAGGATATGACTGCAAACTTGTCAGAGCAGGTCCCTCAGGGGGCTACATTTTTCTAAAACCCTCTTCCTATTCTCCACCCTAATAACAGTCTCAAGAAAAAGAGGGGGGTATGGAAAACATAAGACTTCCCCATTTCTTCTGACATTATCAATGATCTGGGAGTGAGGGGAGGGTTGCAGTGGACAAGAAGGAAGAATACTTGGAAATGAATAGAGGATTAAATTTTAATATGAATAAAATAAGATAACTGAAATGAAACTGCTTTCATATCAAAAATTATGAAAATTATGGAATTTAGCCAAGTTGTTAAGGAACAATGATGCCTAGGAAGAAAACAAGAATTGAACTGAAGCAGTTGATAGTGTTTCTTAAAAGAAGAAAGTCATATTTATATGCCAATGAGTTGAGACCTTTCACTAATCTGTTTACAGGTGTTAACCAGACAACATATTGCTTAATGAACTAGATGGCAACTTTGGGTAAACAAGAGTACTAATTAACATATCTCAAGTACATGATTTTACAACTGGTATTATTTAAATATTTCTAATATCTAAATCATTCTTGTCAGTGAATGCTTGGGATAAAAGCTCACCAAGAGGCAGTTATAATCATCCAAAAGACAAAGCATTCTCTTATAATCAGTGCCATTCATATATTCATTTAACAAATAATTATTCAGCACATATAATGTTCCAGTAACTCTCTGGATGTTGGGAATATCACAGTGAGACAAGAAAGGTCCTCATGTGGCACTTACACCCAAGTAGGGTGGAGAGAGACAAAAACAAAGAAGTGAATACATAGTATATCAGATGGTGATAAGTGCTATGCAGAAAAATAGATTAATGGCAGAATGTAATGGTTCAGGGCTGGGTTTTGAATATATGTTGGTCAGGGAAGCATTGAAGATAGTAATATATTTTACATTTTAAGATTTTACTCTTCTCCCAAAACACAATTTGAACCATCACTTCAAAACATTTCTTATATATGGGACAGAGTTGGGGGGAAAAGGCAGACAACTGTACTTGAACAACAATAAATTAAAAAAATTAGAAAAAAGTACATTTTAAATGATTAAAAAATAAATAAAAAAACTTACTTGCAATTAGTCTCTAGAAACCAATACCCAGAAAGAAATATTTCTGCCAGGCTTATACTTACCCTTGAGGGTAATTTTCTGTGTTATCAACAAATACCCTTCTATACAAAGGCACCATAATACAGTAAGATCTTTATACAAGGGTGGTTTTTTGGTAGTTTTGTAAAATTTTTTGAGATTATTTATTTTTAGAGAGACAGGAAGGGAGGGAGAAAGAGAGGAATAGAAACATCAATGTGTGGTTGCTGGGGACATGACATGCAACCCACACATGTGCCCTGACTGGGAATCAAGCCGTCGACCCTTTGGTTCACAGGCTGACAGTCAATCCACTGAACCACACGAGCCAGGGTAATAGTAGTTTTGTAAATTTTTTAAAAATGAATTATAAATGGGATCATGCAATATATTATGTTTTGAGATTGATTTATTTTATTTAGCATAATTTCCTTGAGATTCTTTCAAGTTGTTATGTATCTAAATTGTTTCTTTTCCATTACTGAGTAGTATCTCATGATATGGATGTATCACCATTTGGTGAAGGGCATTTGGATGGATTTAAGTTTTTGAATATTAGGGATAGAATTCCTATGAACATTAGTATACAGATTTTGTTGTGTGCATGTGAACATAAGTTTTCCTTTTTAGGTGATAAATTCCCAGATGTTCATTTGCTGGGTTGGATGGCAACTACATGATTCATTTTATAACAGACTGCAAAATTATTTTGCAGAGTATGCTCTATCATATTACATTCCCACCAGAACATATAAGCAATTCACTTCCTCTGAATCCTCACCAGCATTTATGCTGTCATTATTTTATTGTGCATTATAAGGATGTATTGACATTTTATTGTGATTTTATTTTTAATTTCTGTGATGGTTCGTGTTGAATATATTTCCATGTGCTTATATGCCATCTGTTTATCTTTTACAGTAAAATACATTTCTTTGTCCTTTTCCCATTTTTCAGCTGGATTATTAAGTTTTATAACTGTTGGAAAGTTTATGAAGGTAAAATCCATTCATATAACATAAAATTAACCATTTTGAAGTGCACAGTATGGTGGCATATTCACAATTAACAATATCATGGAACTATTCCCTCTATCTAGTTCCAAAATATTTTCATTTCCCCAAATGAAAATACCATACTAATTTAACAGTCGCTTTCAATTCCCCTCTCCCACCAACCCCTAGCAACTAATAATCAACTTTCTCTATGTGTAGGTTTATATATTATGAGAAGTTAATACCAGTGAAATCATAAAATATATAATGTTTTATGTCTAGAGTCTTTTACTTGTCATAATACTTTTGAGATTCATCTATATGATAAGTGGAATCATTGAATAATAAACTTTTGTTTAATTTTTTGAGGAATCACCAAACTTTTTTTCACAGCAGCTCAATCGTTGTACATTCTCATAAGCAATGTACAAGGGTTCTAATTCTTCACATCCTTACCAGCAGTTGGTACATTTTTATTTATTTTTAAATTATTTTATTGTTGTTCAATTACAGTTGTCTTCGTTTCCCCACCACCACTCCCCGCACCCAACCAAACTCACCTCCCTCCCTTGCTTCCACCCTCCCCCTTGGTTTTGTCCATGTGTCATTATAGTAGTACCTGAAAACACTTCTCCCCATTGTTCCCTCCTCTGTCCCCTCTGGCTATTGTTAGATTGTTCTTAATTTCAATGTCTCTGGTTATATTTTGTTTGCTTTTTTCTTTCATTGATTATGTTCCAGTTAAAGGTGAGATCATATGGTATTTGTCCCTCACCACCTAGCTTACTTCACTTAGCATAATGCTCATGCCCATCAGTAAATGAGTAGATCAAAAAACTATGGTACGTTTACACAATGGAATACTACACAGCAGACAGAAAGAAGGAGCTCCTACCCTTTGTGACAGCATGGATGGAACTGGAGAGCATTATATTAAGTTGATACATTTTTAAAAATTACAGCCATTCAAGAGTGTTTGAATGATATAACTTTGAATTTTTATTTGCATTTCAGTAATGACTAGTAATGTTAAACATAGTTTCACCTGTTCGCCATTCGCATATCTTCTTTGGATAAACATCTATTCATGACCTTTGCCCATTTTCACTTGGGCTGTCTTTTTGTTGTTGAATTGTAGAATTTCTATATTATTATATGTTTTGGAAATGACTTTTATCAGATACATGATTTGCAAATATTTCCTCTCATTCTATAGGATATCTTCATTTTGTTGGTAGTTTCTTATGATGTATAAAAGTTTGTAGTATTGATAAATCTAATTTAACCACTTTCTTTGTTCCTTTGCTTTTAGTTTTATATTTAGGAATCCATTGTAAATATATGGTCATGCAGACTTACCCTGATCTATCTTTTAAGAGTTTTACAGTTTTAGCTTTTACATTTAAATTTTTTCTCCATTTTGAATTCATTGTTAAATTATTTCTTTATTGCATTTTATTACCATTTACTCCCCTTATGCCTCCCCCACTGCAATCAGCACAATGTTGTCCACATCCATGGATCTTTTTTCCTTTTTGCTCAATCCCTCAACCCCCTAACCTCCTTGCCTCCCCATACCTAGCTGTCATCCTGCTGTCTTTCTATGAATCTGTCTCTATTTTGCTTGTCAGTTCAGTTTGTCCATTAGATTCCACATATGAGTGAAATCATGTGGTATCTGTCTTTCTCTTCTTGGCCTATTTCACTTAGCATAATGAGAGATAATGGTCTAACTTCTTTCTTGTACCAAGAGACTCCTTTTTTTTTCATTGAATGATCTTAGTACTTTTGTTTAAAATCAATTGATGGTAGACGTATGGATTTATTTCTTGAATCTCAATTATATTCCACCAAGTTACATATGTATTCTAATGCCACTATAGCACTATTTTGAGTACTTAGCTTTGTAGTACATTTTTTGAAATCAGGTAGTTGGGTCCTACAACTTTGTTTTTCTTATGAGATATTATTTTGGCTAGTTCATACGAAATTTATTCAACTTTTGCATTTCTGCAAAATCAGCCATTGTCATTTTTATAGGGATTACATTGAATCTATGGTTTGCTTACAATAGCAAGATTAAGTTACCCAGTTCATGAAAATGGTTGACTTTTCACTTATTCAGATCCTCTTTAATTTTATTTAGCAATGGTTTTATAGTTTTCAATGTAAAAATCTTGCACTTTCATAGTTAAATGTATTACCAAGTATTTTACTCTTTTTGATGCTACCATGTATGGAATTTTTCTTAATTTTATTCTCAGATTGTTTTTGTGTGTTGATCTTGTATCATGCAAATTTGCTTTATTATTTTTATTAGCTATAATAGTTTTTCATGGATTCTTTAGGATTTCCTGTATATAAAGTTATGCCATATGCAAAAGATATAGTTTTCATTATTTTCGATTTGAATACCATTTATTTCTTTTTTTAATTTTTGCCTAATTGCTGCAGCTAAAAAATCCAGTAAATAGGTAAATAGAAATGCTGAATGTGGGCATCCTTGTATTCTTTCTAATCTTAGAAGTTAAGTTATGGCTTTTACCATTGATGTCAATGTTAGCTGTGTATTTTTCATAAATTCCCTACAGAATGTTGAGAAAGACCATTTTTTATTCTTTTTATGTTACAGCATTTCATCATGGAAAAGTATTAAATTTTGTTAAATGTTTTTTCTGCATGAATTAAGATAAACAAGTGACAAATATTCAGTACATAACATGTTCTTTTATATTTTTTAGAAGAGTTTGGAAATTATTAGTGTTAACTCTTTAAATGTTTGGTAGAATTTACCAGTGCAGCTACCTGACTCTGGACTTTTCTTTGATGGCGGAAATTTGATTATTTATTCAATCTATTTGCTTTAGTCTGGTAAGGGTTTTTTTTTCTCCTTGAGTCCATTAGCATATAGTTTTTGTGTTTCTACCAATTTTTCCATTTCAACTATGAGATCAAATATCTTGGCTTAGAATTGTTTGAGCTGTTCTCTTATAATCATTGTTAGCTTGGTAAGGTCTGCAGTAATGTCCACACTTTAATTTCTGGTTTTCCTGATTTGAGTCTTTTCTATTTTTTTTAAAGTAACCTGACTAAATGTTTGTCAATTTTGTTGACCTTTTCAAGGAACTAACATTTCTTTCTGATGATTTTTCTCTATTGTTTTTCTTTTCTTTCTTTAATATTCCCTATAGGTTTTATGTCCTTCCCTCTATTAGCTCTGAATTTAGTTTACTCTTATTTTTTTAATTGCATTATAGTTTATAGTTAGATTATTAATTTGGGATTTTTTCTTTTTCAATTTAGGAATTTATAGCTATAAATTTCCCTCTTAGTACTGTCTTTGTGATGTCACATAACTTTTATTATGTCGTGTTCTTATTTCTGTTTATCTTATAGTGTTTTCTAGCTTGTAATTCATTTTTTGACCCACTTGTTTTCTTAGAGTGTTTTGTTTAATTTGCACATATTTGAAAATTTTCTGCTATTCTTTCTGTTATTCATTTCTAGTTTAATTTCATTTTGGTGATAGAAGGCATTGTATGATTTTATTTTCTTTTTTAATATTTTGGTATTTGTTATGTAGTGTATGTGGCCTATCCTTAAGAATTTTCATGTTTAATTAACAAAAATGTTTAGTGTATTTTTGTTGGGTGATAGGTTTCATATGAGTCTGCATGTCCAGGTGGTTTGTAGTATTGTTGATATCACTTATTTATGTATTGATTATCTCACTGGTTTTTGTGTGGAGTATTGAAAGTAGGGCATTGACTTCTTCAGATATTAGAGAGCTATTTTCCCTTTAAACATCAGTTTTTGCTTCATATATTTTTTGACTCTGTTATGTGTATTTATAATTGTTATATATTATTGATGATATTGAACCTTTTATCAATAGATAATGTCCTTCATTGTCTCTTATAATATTTTTGTCTTAAAATCTATTTTATCTGGCAATACTATAGCTACTCCGGCAATCTTTGGTTACTATCTGTAGGAAATATCTTTTTTAATTCTTTTTAAAATTTTTTATTTATTTTCATTGTATTTTTCCATTGCCATTTATCCCCCTTACATCCTCGTCCATGTCCGTCACTCACCTTCCCTCTCCCATAATCAGTGCACTATTGTCCATGTCCATGAGTCTTTTTTTCTTTTTCACTTGATTCCTTCATCCTTACAACTTCAAAATCTTTGTTGTTGGATATAAAATGAGTCTGCTGTAGACAACATATAGTTGCAATATGTATTTTTTAATCTATTCTACATGTCTCAGCCTTTTAATTGGACTTTCACCACTTTATGTTTTATTTATTTTTAAATACTTTTATTTGTTAAATATTTTATTTATTTATGTTTTAGAGAGGGGAAGAGAGAGAGAAAGAGAGGGAGACACATTAATGTGTGGTTGCCTCTTGCCCCTTACTGGGAACCTGTCCTAAAACCCAGGCATGTGCCCTGACTGGGAATTGAACTGGCAACCCTTTGAATCGCAGGCCGGCATTCAACCACTGAGCCATACCAGCCAGGGCCACCCATTTATATTTGAAATAATTGTTGATAAAGAAGGACTTCTGTAAAATTATTTGTTTTTTATATGTCATAAATTTTATGCTTCTCACTACATCCATAATTGCTTTTATTTGTGATTATTGTTTTTCTCTAATGAGATTCTCCTCTCTCTCTGTCTGTATATTTATGTAGTGGTAAACCTAATAATTAAAATAACATCTGAACCTTACAACACTCCAGTTAACTTAATACCAACTTACTGCCAATGGTGTACAAAACTCTGCTCTATTATAGCTGCATTCCTCCTCATTATGTTATTGTCACAATTTACATTTTAATACAGTATGTGGTAGTAACATGGATCCATACTTCTTTTTGCACACATTTAGGTTTGTTATATCTTCCTGCTGGATTGATTCTTTTATCATTACATAGTATCTCTCTTTGTATTTATAAATTTTCTGTTTTGATGTTCATTTATGTAATATTAATATAGTCACTCATGCTTGTTTAATATCTGCCTGTTATAATCTTTTCCTCTTTTACTTTCAGACTTCCTACACTTTTTATTTTGAAGTAATTTTTCCTTTTTTTGTTTTTTTTGTTGTTCTTTGTTTTTTTGCTATTTACTTCTTTACATTCTCATTCTTCTTTTTCTTTATTTTTGCCTTCCTGAGGATTATTTGAATATATTTTTAGAATTATATACTTTCTAAAAAAGATTCTATTTATTTTTAGACAGTGTTGGGGAGGGAGGGAGAACGAGAGAGGGAGAGAAACATAAATGTGTGGTTGCTTCTCACATGCCCCCTACTAAGGACTGGGCTCACAACTCAGGCATGTTTCTTCATCTGGGAATCAAACCAGCAACCCTTTGGTTCACAGGCCGGCAATCAGTCCACTGAGCCACACCAGCTAGAGTTAGAATTATATCTTCATTGATTTTGGAGGTATCTGTTTGTATAGTTTTCCCTGTAGTTGCTATAGGTATTATGATACACTTAATTTACTCATTACAGTCTATTCATAATGATGTTTTAACACTTAGAATGAAATTTGGAAACCTTACTTCCATTAGGTCTCTTTACCACCCTCACTTTTAAATATGGTATCATTGTCATGATTTTAAGTTTTATATTGTAATATGTGTTTCAATAATTAAGTATTATTTAGGAGGGACAAGATGGTGGCAGAGTAGGAGAATATATCATATACTGCATCCCAGAACTAGATTGGATATAAAATTAAAGAGAAGAACAATTACCAGAGTTAAACTTAGACTACCTGAAATAGAGATTCTTAACCAAAGACTATCAAAAAACCACCCCTAGACTGGTAGGAAGTGCAGAGGCATCTTAAAAGGGCAGGGGCAGCCACACACACATGGGTGATGGGCCAAGGTGACAGGGAGGCAGGTTGAAGCCACTGTGCAGCTTTTGGAACTTACCCTTTAGAGGAGAAAAGCCAGGACCATAGACTGGGCTCCCAAGCATAGAGAGCCAGTGATGAGAATGGCCCACCACACAGCATCCAGCAGTGAAAAGCCCAAGGGTCTCTTTTTGCTGGGGAGAGATGAAAACCTTTGGAGACAAACCAAAGTTTTGTCTTCCTTAAAGGGGCACAACACAGGTTTATGTTTGAAGCTGCTCACCTTGGACCCTAGTGATGGGAGGGCAACACACACTGGAGTCATATGAAGAGAGTCTGGAGTGGGAGGCACTAGGGAGAGATTTGGAGGAGAGTCTGTGGGATTTTGGAGGCCAGGATATACCTGGTCTCCATGGCAGCCATCTTTCTTGAGGAGAGTTAGCCCCTCCCTGGGGAAAATCAATTGCCTTATCCTGTGGGATACCATTTCCCCCACCTACTGGAATTCCCCACATCACACTTTGAAAATCTGCTTGCTCCATCCTGCAACTTTTTTGTTCTTTTTTCAGTTTTGTTCTGCTTTGATATTTTGTTTTGTTTTGTTTTCTTTCTTTTCTTCCATCCTCCACATTTACCCTTGCTGAGGAGATAACAACATAAACAGATTCAAGGGTAGTCAGAGACAGGCTTTAGGGCAGAGCCAAACCATACATTTTCTTGGGAAGCAGACTAATGCATCCCCCTCATGACAGAGCCAGAGAAACATCCTCCTGGTGTCCAGCAGACCCAAAATCTGGGCTCTAGAGGCCTACTAGGGGTCCTGCCCTACTGAGTACAGGTAAATAATCCCAGATAGACTCAGACTAGTAACTCAGGGGAGAGGGGATACACTCACCATCTTCCCTGAAGTCTGAAAGGCACCTGCCATGGGACATCCAGGAATCACATCCCCCTGTTTCCACCAGAAGCCCTCTCAGAAATAGTGGGGTCTATGACTAGTTGAAGATTGATAGCAAGCCAGCAGGCAGAGGTGGATCTTCTGGTGACGTGATAGGTTTATTGACACACCCCTCGAGCCACTATTGATAAAAGCAACATTTCAGAGCACCTTGGCCCATCATGGGAGAAGCCAAGCCTGGAAGAATCAACCACAAACTGTGGATTACTTGTAGCTTCAAAAAGGCTGCTAAAGGCCAGGTCTGGACAACACCTGACATTCACTTACACCAGACTCAAACATCAGAACAGTATTCAAAGGAAGAAAACAACAGGCAAGATCTAAACACTGCTGAGAAGAATCCACTTGATTCTTTTTTCATTATTTTTCTTTTCTATAACCTTTTTATTATGTTTATCTGTCTTTTATTTGTGATGCTTTAATTTTTCTTTCATATCTCCTCTTTTATTCTTATCTTTGATTATTGTTCTCTTCTTCTCCCCTTTTGTTATTATTGTCACAATTTCTGTGTTCCTTTCCCCCATTGACTTCTTTCAATTCATTGCTAGTATTAGTTCTCTTCCTCTTTGTCCTTTCATAATCACTTTTCTTTCCTTTGGTCTACTCGGATTCTTTTTCATTTTCTCCTGACTCTACTCTTCCATTTCCCTTTCCACATTTATTTTTTTGTTCCCTTGTCATTAATATTGCTGCTGTGGTTGGGGGTTGCTTGTTATGTTTTTTTGTGTGTGTTGTTTTGCATTTTTCTGCCAGCACCTATACAACAGCATACAACATATTGTGGGGGTTGAGCCTCTCAATCAGCAAGCTGGAGGGCAGTTACCATATGAACAGGACAAAAACAACAGAAAAGTCCACTTAACCCATACAAAAGACATTCCTAGATTATTCAGATCAGGAGATCAAACAGTGTGCACCACTGGGTCCCATAGGACTCCTAACACATAAGGACACCCCAAAAGACAGGGAGTCAAAGCAAATCTATCTAACACATAGAAGCAAACACAAAAAGACAACTAAAGTAGGGAAACAAAGAAACAATCCCCAATCTTTAAAAAGGAGGAATCTCCAGAAAAAGAGCTCAGTGAAACTGAGACAAGCAATTTATCAGACATAGAGTTCAAAGTAATGGTTATAAGGATGCTCAAGGAACCTATTGAGAGCTGCAAGGAACTTAGTGGGAACTACACCAGCATGAAAAAGGACATAGAAACATTGAATAAGAACCAGTTGGAAGTAAAAAATGCAATATCTGAAATGAAGAACACACTAGAAGGAATTAAAAGCAGGCTAGATGAATCAGAGGACCCAATCAGTGAGTTGGAAGACAAGGTAGAAAAAACACAGTCACAGCAACAAAATGAGAAAAAAAGACTCAAGAAGAACAAAGACAGTGTAAGGGAGTTTTGGGACAACATACAACATAACAGTATTCATATCATAAAGATAACAGAAGAACAAGAAAAAGGGGAAGGGATTGAAAACTTGTTTGAAAAAGATGACAGAAAATTTCCCTAAGTTGGTAAGATAAAAATTCATACAAGTTCAGGAAGCACAGAGAGTCCCAAACGAGATAAATCCAAAAAGCTTCACTCCAACACACATTACAATCAAAATGGTAAAATTTGAAGACAAAGAGAGAATAAAGGCAGAAGTGGTGAAACAGCTAGTAACATTTAAGGGAGCTCCAATAAGGCTATCAGCTCATTTCTCAACAGAAACACTACAAACCAGAGGGAATGGCATGAAATATTCCTAGGAATGAAAAGAAAGGACTTGCAACCCAGAGTATTCTATCCAGCAAGGCTCTCATTTAAAGTAGGAGGTAAAATAAAGAGCTTCCCAGACGAAAGAAAGCTAAAAGTGTATATCTACACCAAGCATGTATTGCAAGAGATGCCAAAGGGACTGCTTTAAGAAGAAGAAATGAGAGAGAGAGGTAGGGTGGACCCAGATGCAAAGGAAAAAATGACAATGGATAAGTACCTATCAATAGTAACCTCAATGTAAATTGATTAAATGCCCCAAAGGACATAAGGTGGCTAAATGAATAAGAAAACATGACCTACATATATGCTGTCTAAAGAGACCCAACTCAGAAGAAAAGATATACACAAGCTGAAAGTGAAGGGATAGAAAAATATTCCATGCCAATGGACATGAAAAAAAAGATGAGTTAGCAATACTTAGACAAACTAGACTTCAAAACAAAGGCCATAACAAGAGACAAAGAAGGTCACTACATAATACTTAAGAAAGTAGTTCAAGAAGAGGATATTACTCTTGTAAACATATATACACTCAACACAGGATCACTTAAATGTGTAAAGAGAATCTTGGAGAACTTTTGGAAAGAGATTGACAGCAATACAGTCATTGTAGGTGATTTTAACACCTCACTGTCAACAATGGATAGATGTCCAAACTAAAAAATCAACAAGGATATTGCAGCATTAAACAATACTCTAGATTAAATGGACTTAATTGATATATACAGAACTGTTCACCACAAAGAAGAAAAATATACATTCTTCTCAAATGCACATACATCATTTTCAAAGACAGACCACATGGTAGGACACAAAACAAGCTTACACAAATTTAAGAAAATTGAAATCATATCAATCATCTTCTTGGATCATAATAGCTTGAAACCAGAATCCAACCATATGGAAAAAAATCAAAAACATTCAAATTCATGAAAATCAAATAACATCTTATTAAACAATGTATGAGTAAACAATGAGATGAATGAAGAAATCAAAAAGTTTCTGGAAGCAAATGAAAATGAACACACAACAGCCCAAAACCTATGGGACACAGTGAAGGAAGTTCGAAGACGGAAACTCATAGCAATACAGACCTACCTAAAGAAGGTGGAAAAATCTGAAATAAAAAACTGAAACCTACATCTAAAAGAACTACAGGAACAACAACAAACAAACCTCAGAGTGAGAAGAAGGAAGGACATAATCAAGATCAAAGAATCAATGAATCCAGGAGCTGGTTCTTTGAAAAGATAAACAACATTGACAAACCCTTAACCAGACTCATCAATAAAATAAGACTCAGGACCAAAATAAATAAAATCAGAAATGATAGAGGAGAAGTAAACAATTGATATCACAGAAATATAAGTTTGTAAGAAATTACTATGAACAACTATATGCCCATAAATTGGACAACCCAAGTGAAATGAATAAATTTCTAGAAACATACAATCTTCCAAAATTGAGTCAGGAAGAAGCAGAAAACCTGAACAGACCAATAAAAACTATCACAATTGAAGCAGTAATAAAAATCACCCACTACATAAACCCTGGATCATATGGCTTTATAGACAAACTTTACCAAACATTCAAAAGAGAAATAATACCTAAACTTCTCAAACTATTACAGAAAATTCAAGAAGAGGGAAGACTCCCAAACTCTCTTTATGAGGCCAGTGATTTTCCTAATCCCAAAATCAGTTATACACACAATAACAAAAGAATATTACAGGCCAATATCTCTGATGAACATAAGTGCTAAAAACCTCAACAAAACACTAGCAAACTGGATCCAGCAGTACATTAAAAAGATAAGACACCATGAAAAAGTGGGATTTATTCTAGGGATACAATGATGGCACAATATTCACAAATCAATAAATGTGATACATCACATAAACAAAATGAAAGACAAAAATCACATAATAATATAAATTGATACATAAAACACATTTGATAAAATTCATCACCCATTTATGATAAAAATACATAGCAAAGTGGGCATAGGGGGAGCATACCACAACATATTAAAGGCCATATAAGAAAAACCTAAAACTAACATCATACTCAATGGGCAAAAACTAAAAGTATTTCCCTTAAGATCAGGAACAACACAAGTGTGTCTGTTTTCATGACTTTATTTCATCATAGTACTGGAAGTCCTATCTGTGGCAATCAGACAAGTAGAAGAAATAAAATGCATCAAAACTGGGAAGGAGTAAATAAAATTGTCATTTGCAGACAACCTTATAGTGTAATAGAAACCCTGTAATCTTCACTAAAAAAATACTCAACCTAATAAATGAATTAAGCAAATTAGTGGAATACAAAATCAATATTCAAAAACTGATGACATTTTTGTACACTAACAATGAATTGTCACAACGAGAAACTAAGAAAAAATCCAATTTACTATAGCAACAGCAACAAAAAACAAAGTACTTAGGAAGAAATTTAATCAAAGAGGTAAAACGCCTGTGGTTGGAAAACTATACAGCACTGAAGAAATTGAGGAAGAAACACATAAATGGAAGCATATACCATGTACATGAGTTGGAATAATTAACATCATTAAAATGACTATACTACCCAAAGCAATCTATAGATTCAACACAATTCCTATTCAAATACCAATGGCATATTTCACAAATCTAGAACAAATATTCCAAAAATTTATATGGATCAAAAAATGACCCCAAGGAGCCTTACCAATCTTCAAAAAGAACAAATTAGGAGGGATCACTATACCTGATATCAAAGTATATTACAAGGCCACTGTAATCAATACAGCCTGATACTGGCATAAGAACAGACACATAGATCAATGGAACAGAATACAGAGACCCAATATAAACCCTTCATGGTTAGTTAATATTTGACAAAGGGGGCAGAGCATACAATGGAGTAAAAATAGCTTTTTCAATAAATGCTGCTAGAAGAAATGGACTGGTAGACGAGAAAAAAAATGAAACCACACCAGAATAAATGTAAAATGGATAAAAGACAAATATAATTTCTGATACCATAAAAATTCTTGTGGAAAACATGGGCACTAAAATTTCAGATGTATCATGTAGCAATATATTATTGATATATCTCCTAGGGAAAGAGAAATAAAGGGAAAAATGGGACTATATCACATTACAAAGCTTCTGCATGGGTAAAAAATAACCATCACAATGAAAAGGGAACTGACTGTATGTGAGAACATATTTGCCATCAGACAAAGGTTTAATTTCCAAACTATATAAAGAACTCATACGACTCAACACCAGAAAAACAAACAATCCAATTAAAAAATGGGCAAAGGACCTGAATAGATACTTATCCAAGGAGGATATACAAATGGCCCATAGACATATGAAAAGATGCTCAACATCAGTAATCACCAGAGAAATGCAAATTAAAACCACAATGAGATATCACTTCACACCTGTCAGAATGACCATCATTAATAAATCAACAAAACAAGTGCTGGTGAGGTTGTGGAGAAAAGGGAACCCTGGTACATTGTTAGTGGGAATGCAGATTGGTACAGCCATGGTGAAAAACAGTATGGAATTTCACCAGAAAATTAAAAATGAAACTACCTTTTGACCCAGTGATTCTACTGCTGAAATATAGCCAAAACACTCCAAAACACCAATTCAAGAGAATTTACGTACTCCAATGTTCATAGCAGCATCATTTACAATAGCCAAGTGCTGGAAACAGCCTAAGTACCCATCAGTGAATAAGTGTATAAAAAACAGTGTTACATTTACACAATGGGATACTATGCAGCAGAATAAAAGTAATTCCTGCCTTTTGAGACAACATGGATGAAACTGGAAATCATTATGCTAATTGAAATAAGTCAGTCAATGAAAAAAAGATGTCATGTGATCTCACTTATAAGAGGAAACTAATGAACAAAATAAACTAATGTGCAAATCAGAACTGGAGGCATGGAATCATGGAAAAGACTAACAGCTGTAAGAGGAAGGAGGAGCTAGGCACTGATTGAAATAAGGTGAAGGAATTAGTCAAATAAATGCATGAAGGACTCATGGACATGGACAACGGTGTGGAGATTGACTTTGGAAGTGGGAGTCAGGCTGGGCGGAGGGAGACAAAGGAGAAGAGTGAGACAATTTTAATAGCATAAACAATAAAACATAAAAAATAATAAAAATTAGTTACAGTAAAAACTAATAAAATATTATTTAATTTTTTAAATGAAATGGAAGGTCTATATTTTATGAACCCATATTTTAGCTATTATTTATTTTTCCTGATCCTTACTTTTATCATATTCTTTAGTTTCAAAAAACTTTTTTAAGCTAGTATTTAAGAGTAAGCATGATAGCTATAAATATTTAGTTTTTATAAGCCTGAGAATGTTTTTATTTCCTTATTACTAAAATATATGCGAATTAGCCACGTGTCAAGTTTATAGTTGTCAATTCTTTCCTTTCAGTGGTTGTGCTACAGAACACAAGGGGCCAAGTGGGGGAGGCAAAGGGCAATATACTATTACCGAAAGGAACCCCCCAGGTTTGTTATGTCTGCTGCCTTACAGGAAAGATATCTCTCAATGTCAGAGGTTTGTGAAAAGGAAAGGAAAAGTTTATTTAATGCTGTACAGACTTAAAGTAGTGACCTAATGTCTTCATCAAACTCCCAAAGTCCCTTAAAATACCCACAAACACATAGTTCTTCCTTCCCCTTTTGCCCAGTGTGGGGTACCGTATCTCAGGAAAATAGTAGTCCATGGCTCAGGCATGGCCCTGGTTCTTCCCAGAAATCTGTCTCAGGTGGTAGGCCTCCCTCCATTCCTGGCACCATCAGCTGTGTCGCCAGGATCCCCAGCTAAAGCCGGGTGGTGGTTCCCCCTTCTAAAGCTGCGGGGGTCCCCACTCTGGGAAAGCCATGCAGCTCTCCTTCACCGCCACGGCCACATGGTTCTCTGCAGTCCATAGATGTGTGGCCCTCTCTCTCCACAATGGCCGCGGGAGTCCCCACTCTGGCAAAGCTGCGTGGTTCTCCCCACAATGGCTGCTACATCTTGGTTTAAATCCTCGCACCAATCTTCTTCTGCAGCCCCATTTCCAACTCCTCACACAATCAGCTACACTTGTGGCGTGGGCCCATGTCCTGGAGCCAGTCATCGCCAAGCTCTCACACAGGTGCTGTAACTCAGGGGACCTGCCCCCTCCCCCTTGCGTCTTGTGGGGGGGGGTGTGGGGGTGGGAGTTACTTCCATTCCCCTGACTCAGAGCATGGCCACAGCTATTTAACATATCTATTTAACCAGTTAAAGGTCATAGACATGTTAAATGACCACGCTAGAGGTTAGCTGCAAAGCTCTTGCTATGTAAAACAAACAGCTCTCAATGGCCCTGCTCCTTGTGTCCCTTCCCGAAACCCACACCTGTGGGGAGGTGGTGAGGACATACTATTTCCTGAACACCTTGAGTTCTGGACCCCATTCCAAATCCCTATTTGGGGCCCCCCTCTTGGCTGCACCCTGTAACAGTTGTAATTTTGCCACTCCCTCTGGCCTCCATGGTTACAGAAGAGAAATGTACTGTCATTCAAATTGATGTCCTCATATCAGTAATACTCCATTTCTCTCTGGCTGCTTTCAAATTTTTTCTTTGTTTTTACTTTCTCAAAAGTTGAATTAACGCTGTTCGTGTGTGTGTAGATCTGTGTGGGCTAATCCTATTTAGGATTTGCTCTTCTTTTGGATCCATAGATTAGTGTTATTCTCCATACTTGGGATATTTTCATTTATTATAAATTCATAGGGTCTCTAAGTTTCATTCTCTTCCCCTCTCCATCTGGGACTATGATGGTTTCAATATTGAATCTAGTGTTATAATCTCACACATTTAAAACTGTTCATTATTTTCTAGTCAATACTTTCTTGCTTTTTCAGATACTGTAATTTTTATTTTTCTGTCTTCAAATTCAGTGATTCTATCATATTTTATCTCCACTCTACTATTGACCCCATCTAGCACATTTTTATTTCAGTTATTGCATTTTCAACTTCTTTATTACCTTTAATATTTTATGAAATTTTATATTTCACTTGTAAGAAAATTTACAATTTTTGTAAAGCTTTATGTTGACTGCTTTAAAAGTTGTTTTAATTTTATTTTTCAACTACATTTTACAACATGTATAAAAGACCCATGAACAAAGACAATGGTGGGGGAGGAATGAAGGTGGGAGGTAGAGGTAGGTAGGGCAGGGGAGAGTAATGGGTGGAGGAAGTTGAGACAGCTGTAATTAAACAACAATAAAAATATTTTATATTAATTTTAGATATGTAGCACAGGTGTTAGACAATCATATAATTTACAAAGTGTTACCCCCAATATTTCCAGTACTTACCTGGCACCATACATAGTTTTTACAACATTTTTAACTAAGATTACTGAGGTGACATTGGTTAATAAGATAGGTTTCTACTGTACAATCCTAAGACATATCCTCTGAATATTGCATTGTGTGCACACCAACCAAAGTCAAGTCTTCTTCTATCACCATACATTTGACCCTGTTTGCCCTCTTTATTGTCTATATTCCCTATGCTGTACTTTACATCCTTATGACTGTTTTGTAATTACCAATTTGCACTTAATCTCTTCACCTTTTCACCCATCTCCCAATCTCCTTCCCTTTCAGCAGACAACAGTCCGTTCTCTGTATCCATGAGTTTGTTTCTATTTTGTTTGTTCTTTTATTTTGCTCTTTAAATTTCACATATAAGTGAAATCATATGGTATTTGTCTTCCTAAGACAGACTTATTTCACTGAACATAATACCCTCTCAGTCCCTTCATGCTGCCACAAATTTTAAGATTTCATTTTTTATGGACAATTAATACAGTATTTTATTTAAGTGTAATTACCACAACTTTTTTAATCGATTTGCCCATGGATGGGCACTTGTGTTACTTCCATATCTTGGCTATTGTAAATACTGCTGCAATGAACATGGGGAGGGGTGCATATATCTTTTCAAATTATTGTTTTTGGTTTTAAAGATATATACCCAGAAGTGGAATCACTAGGTCATAAGGCAGTTCCATTTTTAAGTTTTTTGAGGAACCTCCATACTGTTCTTCATAGTTACAGTTATAGAACCAAAGTTAAAATTATAATGTCATAGCTATGTTTTATAGGTCATAGTTCTAGTTATAGTGATAAAGTTATTGTTATAGAGTTATTCTTATTGGGTTATAGTTTTAGAACTGTAATGATTTTATTTTTATAGCATCACAACAATGGTGTAGTGCTGTAACTATAGTGAAATAGTTATATTTATAGTGTTTAATTATATTTATGCTTCTAAGGTAATAATTATAGTCATAAGTTACAGTTGTTACTATCATTATAGTGTTAGTATTATAATGTTTGTGTTGTACCTATGTTTATATTGTTATAATGTCATTTTTAGTTAGAATTTTATATTTCAGATAAAGTTATAGTTATGGAATAATATTTATAATTATTTTTATTGTTGAATGATTAATGGTATAGTGTTATAAAGTTTTAGATATATTTACAAAGTCATGGTTAGAGTTAAGGTGTCATAAATCAGGGTTATAGTTATACAACAGTCATCATAATTATAGTACTATCACTGTATTTATAGTGATGTAGTTATAGTGTGAGCGTTATGGTTTTAGTGCTATAGCTATAGATAGAGTGTTAGTAGTGTAGTGTTAGAGATACAGTTATAGTGTTAGTGCTATAGTTCAGTAGTATATTGTGATAGTAATAGATATAAGTATAGTGTTATGGTATCATTGATATAATTCTAGTATTATTGTTATAGTTATAATGATAGTTCTGGTAGTTACAGTGCTGTAGTTGTAGTGTTGCAGTTATAATGAATATGTTATGATTATAATATTATAGTTATAAGGTTGTTTTTATTTTTTTTAGTTTATTTTTTTAATTTTAATTGTTGTTCAAGTACAGTTTTCTGCCTTTTACCCCATCCCAGCTCACCCCCAAAGCCTCTCAACCTCCCTCCCATTTCCACCCCCCCTTGTTATTGTCCATGTGTCCTTTATATTTGTTCCTGCAAACCCTTCCCCTTTTCCCCTGAAATTTCCTACCCTCTCCCCTCTGGTCATTGTCAGCCTGTTCTCAATTTCAGTATCTTTGGTTATACTTTGCTTGTTTGTTTGTTTTGTTGATTAGGTTCCTGTTAAAGGTGAGATCATATGGTATGTGTCTTTCACTGCCTGGCTTATTTCACTTAGCATAATCCTTTCCAGTCCCATCCATGCTGTTGCAAAGGGTAGGAGCTCCTTCTTTCTTTCTGCTGC
>CM052552.1:16399745-16414572 GCA_028533065.1 Trachops cirrhosus | reverse complement strand
GTTGATAGTTTCTATTTCCTTTTTCATTTTGATATAGTTTGCAGTGAGTTCATTGTAGCTTCCCCGTAGTTTCTGGTAACTTTTTGAGAGTTCATGGAACTTCCTTATAATCATTGCTTTGAACTCAGAATCTGATAGTTGAGTTGCCTCTATTTCATTTGGCATTCTTTCTGGGGCTTCCTCCTTTCCCTTCATTTGGGGATTGTTTCTTTGTCTTCTCATTGTTCGTGAGACTCTTCTTGCTAGCCTCAGCTTCTGAAATTGATCTGTTCTGGCTCCCTGGGTTTATGGTGTGAACTTCTGTGGTAGTATACTTGTGAGATTCTGTGGTGCAGTCTCTTTCGGGTATCCAGGTATTCACAGTTTCCACCTATTCTTTTTTGTGATCAGTTGGAGGGGTAAGGGAAAATGGTTTAAGATAGCGAGAGTATTCTATGATATTTACAGTAGCAGCCAGTAGAGAAGAGATAGGGGATCCTTTAGCTCTGTATAGTGTTAACCGTGATCTTCCACCCCACTAGCCACTTTTTAGAAAGGGTGTAAAGTAGATAAGACTCTTGTTGGGAAGGAAAGGATTGTGATTTGGCTCTAGAAAGCAGTGAGGATGTGGGAAGTCAGATTCTGGGGTAGGGTGAGAGTAAAGAGTAGTAAATAGGTGAAGTGTGTGAGAGAATAGAGTTAACCACTACAGTAATAGAGTTCAAGAAACTGTGAAGTAGGCTAAGATCTGGGATGCCTGTCATGAAGTATTTACAATTGTATGGAATAGCGATTATTTACAGTAATATTAGAGCAACCATCATATGACAGAATCTATAAAATCTAGATAACAAGCGTAGAGAGTATTGAGCCTTGTACTCAAGAATAGAGTGTATTGTACTAATCGCACACAAATGAAGGAGAGTAAATTAGCAATACGCTATGAATAACAGTTGAAACCACTCAAATGACACAATATAACCAGTCAAGCAAAGAAGACTATACAGAAAGAAGAGGAATACCAAAATACTATAAAAATAAAAGGTGTAGGAATAATGAAATAATGATAATTAGAATTATGCAATTACTTGCAGATTCCAAAAAAAAAAGTAAGGAACAAAACAGAAGATGGAAGGAAGAAGAAGAGATTAATTTGGAAAGCAAGGGAGAAGAGTCAACACTAGGATGACAGAAAGAAGCATAAAGAATTGATAGATCTAAAAATAATATGAATTAAAAGATAAAAGGTTACTTCAAAATAATTAAAAGAAAACAAAAACAAAAACCAACAAACAAAAAATAAAAAACAAAAAAAAAAAAAAAAAGAAAGAGAAAGAGGGGAAAAAAAACACACACACCTATTGTTGGTTTCAGACTGGCCAAACCAGTTTTTCTAGCTGGCTTTAGCACACTGAGGGGCGATTGGAGACAGCTTTTCTCTGTTCCCTTTCAGGACTCAGTCAGCCTCTGGCACACTGTCCACAGTGTAGGCGCATGCTCTCCCCCAAGCCCATCTGGTCCCTCCTGGAAGGGACCCGTGTGTGGGGGTTGGGTGCCACCATGGGCGTCTTTGGGAGTTCCTACTGTGTGTTCCGTGGTCCCGCAGAGTACCCGCACCCCTTCCAGTTTCACGGGCACGCACTCTCTGGATCCCAAGGGGTGTGTACTCTCTGGTCCCGAGGGGCACCCACCTCCCCCAAATTCACAGCCTGGGCATCATAGGTCTTGGGGAGTGCCTGTGCCTTTTCCTTTTTCAACACTGTGGTTTCCAAGACTTGCACCAAACCACGCTCCCTCCAGGTTGGGGGTGCGGGTGTAGAGGCACCTGGTGGGGTGCACACTTTCACCAGGGCTTTATGTGGGTGCTTACAGCCCCTGTGTGGGTGCCTCTTTGTCCTCACTCCTCTCTCACTCCTCTCTCTGTGCCCTCTGGTAAACTGGCCTCCCCCGGTGCTGCTCAATCCTTGTTTGGCCAGGGAGGGAGCGGTTGACCCAGCTCTCTCCCGGGAGCTCCGCTGCAGACCCCATAGTGCCGGGCCTGGAGCTGCAACCACCCTGGTCTCTGTGCTGATCCACGTAGTCTCTTTACCCTTGGGTTTTTCAATGTCCACTACAATTTGCGATCTCCTATTTTCATTTATGTCCTGATAATGTTGTCTCTTTGCTCTGTTCCTACCTAGAATGGCTAGGATTTTTCCCCGGGTGTAGGAGAAGAAAAATCTGCTCCCTCCTACCACGCAACCATCTTCCCTCTCCCCTATTTTTAGTAGTTTCTTTGTCACTTGTAAATAAAATAATTCTAACTAATATATCCAATTGTATTTGTTATCATTGTTTACTGTGGAAAATTGTTTAATGTCAATTATCAAAATTTAAATATACATGTAGGGACATACAGAGAACATTGTACCTGATAACTAAAAATGCACTTTCATTTTTGGCACATATATATTATTTGTGAAAACTGACCATGACTATAACATAAAATACTTCTTATTATGTCTCAGACAGATAAGTATGTAGAGATCCTACATCCTTTCCACAATTCAATGAAAATTTGAAAAAAATAATAAAAGCACATTATTCAAAATTTTAAAACTTACTAATAAATCACTGATCATTGAAAACATTATGATGAAAATTAGAAAAAAAGAATTGAATATGATTATATTTCATATCAGAACATGTGAATTTCAGATAAAATTGACTGTAGTGAAATGTGTAGCCTTCAAATATTATATGTTAAGGGGCTTAAAATTAAGGATCAGTTTAAGAAATTAGATGGAAGGAATACAATTTGTAAAAAACAGAAGATAAAATCTTAAGTTGAAAGCAAAGATTAGTTTGTAAGGAATAGCCATGTTGGTTCTATAGAAAGATTATAAAATTTTAAAAACCTCTGGAAGATTGATCAAAAGAGGGGAAAATGACAAAAATAATATTCTGTATTAAAAGTGCCCAGAAAACTATTATAGTAAGATTTTAAAGGGAGTAAGGTAATAGGAATTTTTAAAAAGTTTAATTAAAGTGATAGATTTTTATAATATATAACTCAGTAATGATTAAAAATATGAAATCTGAATATTCTGTAATCATTGAAGAAACTAAGTTAAAATTTCCTCACAAAGAAATCATTAAGACCCAATTGTTTATACAGTAAATTGTAACAACTGTATAGCCAATTCATGTTTTATGGAAACTGTTATGGAGAATTCGGGCTGGTGTAACCTTGACACTAAATTCAGGCAGGGGCAATAAAAGGGAAATAATACTAGTCCTTGATGCAAAAATTGTAATGAAAAAAATTGCAACACGGATCTCTCACTTTAGAAAAATGTTGATACATCATCATCAGATCTGGGTTTACTGGAAATGGAAGCCTGGCTTTATATTAGAAAATCCAGTAATATAATTCACAACATTAATGAATTGAAGGAAAAATATGTTCAACCCAATAGGTGAAAAAATGTTTTGGATAAAATTAAGCATTCTTAATAAATAGAAACAAAAGAAAACACTTTCTACGTTGCTTTCTACTGTTAGAAAGCAAAAATAGATGATGTATTTTCAGATTTGAATTGTAGATAATAGAATCTACTCTAACTAGTTCAAGGAGGAAAATATTTCAGCAACAAGTGATCTCCAGAATTATAGTGGTTTCAAACATTATTTTTATTTAGACAATTCTAATTCAGTTCTGGTGGCTCTCCAGGAGAGTATCCCTCAGGCTACTTTCATGCTGTAGCTTTGACATTTGAAATTTATGGACTTTAGTATCACATGGAAAGGGGAAGCAGATTGGGTTCATGAGATCTTTCTAATGACCAGGACTTGGAGTCTCTTACATCAATTGAGCCGATATCCTTTGGCTAGAATCCAGTTACATATCCTCAACCTAACTGCAAAGTGCCTTGGGAATGTAGTTTTCCGTATATACAAAAAAGCAGAAAAGTGTTTTGATGAATACATTGCATTGTCTCTGTCACAGAAGTGGAAGATTTGATTCCATTGAAACCTGGAGTAGAAGAAGATGGTCTGCCATCAGAACTACAGTTCAATGTTGTAATAATTTTCCTAGAGAGTGCAGTAAGATATGACAAAT
Organism: Trachops cirrhosus; assembly: GCA_028533065.1. Classification (NCBI taxonomy): domain Eukaryota; kingdom Metazoa; phylum Chordata; class Mammalia; order Chiroptera; family Phyllostomidae; genus Trachops; species Trachops cirrhosus. The sequence goes on along the minus strand of CM052552.1, from coordinate 16,410,491 downwards.
ATAAACAAATGGCATAAGGATTAAAGGAAAGACTTTAATATGAATATGTGATTAACACAAAATCTACAATTATTAATTAATTAGAGGGTTTATTTAGACAGATTGCTAGATACAAAACAAAGTAAAAAATAATATTTCTATGCACAAAGAAACAATTCTGAAAAGCTTTTCTTATTTGTTTTTCTCAATAATTCAGATGGATTTTTTAAAGAAATAACTATATCTTAATGTGAAGGAACATTTATTTGAAGTTCAGCAATACCTTCAGATTTATTCCTATGGATCCACTCTATATGTTAGGTAAACTTAAATAAAATTTAATGGAATAATTATATTTAAGTATAGCATGTATGGAACAATTTCTCATTACTCCTAACTGAATATCACTTTATGTATGAAGAAAGATATATTTGATGATCAATGAATGATGGAAATAACTATCTGTATGCTGGGATATTTGATGAACATGTATGTATATATTATAAAAATTATTATATAATATATACTATATAAAATTATTAAATATTATATAACATAAGATAAATATAATAATATAGTATAATTATAATAAATGTTATTAAAATTAAAAGGGCAGTTCATTAGAAAATATAGAGTAGACAAATTACTTGAAAATAATTCAAAAAGTAAAGATAAAAATAAAGAAATTAATTAATGAAACGATGTGATATGTTTCCTATTAGATTCATAAAGATGACAAATTGTTGAGGTTTTAAGGGCCAATTGGCAAGGAAATGGATGCAAATATTAATTAGGATATTGCAAATTATTATTTTTCTGGGAAGCAATTTTTCTCTCTGCATAATAAGTATAAAATTGTGCATAGACAATTATCAACAATTTGAATGTTATGAATATTCCTAAGAAAATAAAAATATAGCTTTACAAATGTGCATAAAGAATTTCTTAACTCCTTAATTTCTTAAAATGTCATAATATAAAATGATTAGCAATAAAAAACTAAATACCCATCAATACATAATTAGCTGTAATAAATTAGTCACTAAAATTATTCTTTAGAGCTTTATGTACTGATATAGAAAATATCTAAACTATATTATAGGAAAGGGGGCCGTACAATACAAATCTATTTTTGAAATGTAAAATAAAACAACACATCTATTTACATAGATGAATGTAGGGATGAATATATATGATATTCATAATGGCTGGCACTGTGTTGTTAAATGAATGGTGATATTACAGTGTTTTATATTTTTCTGATTATCCTATTTTTATATAGAGCATATATTATTTTTAGTATCATGTCAATCAATATTGCTTCTATTTTGAAAGAAAAAACATTTAATTCTCACATTTACCAAATATAAGTATGCCTCATTAATAAATTTTTTTGATTTTATAAAACTTATTTCTATTATTTCTTTTTTATACTGTTTCCAATTGTCACATCTATTTATTTATTTATGTTTGCCATCTCAATTATTTTTTTCAGTTTTTATTATTGTTGTGTAATTACAGTTGTCCCCATGTGTTGGTATGTGTATATAGGGCTCTAAATTTCCTTAAGCCCTACTTTGTCTAAGCCTCACAGATTGTGTTATAGAATGCTTAAATCATTATTCAGTGTTGGGTAGTTTATAATTTTACGTGCAGTCTCTTATTTAATAAAATTACTATTTGGTAATAAGTATTTTAATCTTTAGCAATAAATAATTTGAAAAGTTTTTATTTATTATTCAGGTGTAATTCTATTAAATTATGGCCAGAAGCATAATCTCTGTGATATTGAGGTTTTTCTTCTTTTCTTTTGCCTAAAACATGGTAATTGACTGGTGAATCACATGTGCCCATAAAGGCTATGTATTCATATTTTGTTGTAAATTCATATTTGTTATATGTTGTATACTGTAGATTACATATGGTATATTATGGCATATTGCATTCATTAGTTTAAACCTGTAGGCTGCCTAATTGGAAATGTGGTCTTCCAAAATGAAATACAGTCACCGGCAATTTATAGTCCATTAGAAACCCAGGAGAACAATACTCCAAAATTTTTCTCTTCTTATCCTTCAGGGTTTGTTTGTGACTCCTATAGCTTGAAGTCAACAAAAAGCCAGAGGAAAAGGGAGGAAACCAGGTACACAGAGTCAATGGAGGTCAGTTTTTCAGGGTTCTAAGAAGAGTAAAGACAAATGGAGGGTAGATATGGAGGAACAAACAGCTGAATTTAGTTAAAGGAGGCATCCACACAAACTCACTAAGTTCCAATTAGTGTGTGTCTGTGTGTATGTATATGTATATGTAAAATTTCTCAATTATGAGGAAAAGGAGATAATCATACAAATTTCCAGTAAAAAATAACAAGGTAGTTATGACTGAAAAATTACCAAACAAGCATACAACTTTTCATCTGAAAACTATCATCTCTAAAATAGTAGAACATTAATATATTTAACAATGCTGGGTGCCAGGCACTATTATAAACATTGAAGATATATTAGAAAGAAATACTGATAAAGTACCTACCTTTACAAATCATACAGTTAACAGAATAAGACAGACAAATGAAACAATAAATATAGAAAATAGATAAATATTTATAAATTCATATATTTGCTTGCTATGAGTAAAAATAAATTAGGATAAGAAAAGCATGGTGAAGAAGGAATTTCTTCTGTCTGTAAAAAAACAGCTAAGCTGTCAGGATATAATATTCCTCACTATGCAACCATATAACTACTGTTTAACTATTTTCATGCACCAGAAAAAAAAGAGGTTTGGAAACATCAAGCAAATACAGCATTGTGACTACAGTTAAGAATACTGTATTGTATATATAAAAGTTGCTAAGAGAGATCTTAAAAATTCTCATAATAAGAACAAAAATCTGTGACTAAAAAATAAGAAAAAGAAAGAAAGCCCTAACCTAATATAGTTAGCCACAAGTAAGGGTTGCCATGCAAAACTAGCAGAATACCTGAATATGAACCATGAAACCCTTAGCTCCTAAAATCAGCCCTGATAGCCTTAGCCACTACATTTACATCTTAGTGAGACACGCAAAACAAAATGTCCTGCAAAGTGAAAAAATGCCCTACAGTTTCTGGAAAATATTGGTTTTCCAATCAAATGTTTCCTTTCCTGGAGTGCATTCTATCTTTCAAAGGTACCATCCATTCACATAGAACCTTTTTTTCAGTTTCTTACTGCCCCAGTAATAAACTTTAATAGGAAGCATGTATTAGCAGGCATTTAATGAAAACCTATAATAGAACAATAATAGATTTTAAATAATTACAAGCCTCTAATGTGAATGGAAATAATATAGGAAGCAAATAAAAGTTTAAAAATAATTAATAGTCAGATTTTAGAGATTACACTGCATTAGTTACTGTCATTGTTTTATCTGTATAAGGGATATTCAGAGAAAAATATGATTGTGAAAGGAATAAATACAAAATCTGAAAGGTGAATTTGAGTCAATAACTTGTTGTGATGGTTCATGTTATGTGTCAACTTGAAGGGGCATAAGATGACATTTGGTAAAACATCATTTTGGGTGCATCCTTTAGGGTGTCTCTTGATGAGATTAACATTTGAATATTTTGAAATACTTTGAGGAGAGGTGTTAGTTCTTCTCAGAATGTTTGATAAAATTCACCTGTGAAGCCATCTGGTCCAGTGCTTCAGGTTTTTTTTTTTTTTTATTACTGCTTCAATTTCATTAGGTGTAATCTGTCTATTCAGATTCTTTGATTCTTCCTGAATGAGTTTTGGAAGATTGTATGTTGCTGGGAATTTATCCATTTCATCCAGGTTGTACAATTTGTTGGCATATAGTTTTTCATAATATTTTCTTATGGTACTTTGTATTACTTTAGTTTCAGTTGTTCTTTCCCCTCTTTCATTTATGATTTTATTGATTTGGGTCTTCTCTCTTTTTTTCTTGATTAGTTTGTTTAGAGGTGTGTCAATCTTACTTATTTTTTCAATTTCACTTATTTTTTTCTTGGAATCATTGATCTTTTGTATTGTTTTTTTAGACTCTATTTCATTTATTTCTGCTCTGATCTTTATTATTTCCTTCCACACACTTTAGATTATTTTTGTTCTTTTTCAAGTTCTTTTAAGTGTAAAGTTAGAGTGCTTATTTAAGCTTTTTCTTGTTTCTTGAGCTAGGCCTGTAGTGTTATGAATTTCCCTCTTTGGATTGCATTCCCAGTGTCCCACAGATTTTGGGTCATTGTGTTCTTATTTTCACTTGTTTCAAGGAACCAATTTTATCCTTGATTTCGTTGTTGACCCATTCATTGTTTAACAACATATTATTTAGCTTCCATACCTTTATGTATTTTTACTTTTCTTCTTGTAATTAATTTTTAGTTTCATAGCATGGGGGTGAGAGAGGATGCTTGATATTATTTCAATCTTTATAAATTTATTGAGACTCTTTTTGTGTCCTGACATGTGGTCAAACCTAGAAGACATGCCATTTGCATTTGTAAAGGATGTATATTCTATAGCTTTAGAGTAAAATACTTTGTAGATTAAATTAAATCCATTAGATCTAGTGTGTCATTTAAGGTGACTATTTCCTTGTTGATTTTCTGTCTGGAAGATATATTCATTACTCTGTAGATATCAATTAATTTCATTTGATCTAGTGTGTCATTTAAAACTACTGTCTTGCCTTTAACAGGAACCTAAACAACAAAACAAAGAAACAAGTAAAATATAACAAAAGACACTGAAATAGAGGACAGGTAGTCAGTGACCAGAGGGGAGAGGGGAGGGAATTTCAGGAGAGAAGGGAAGGGTTTACAGGAACAAATATAGAGGACACATGGACAAAACTAGGGGGGTTGGAAAGGGGAGGGGGAGGGGAGGAATGGGTGGGCTGGAATGGGAATAAAGGATGGAAACTGTACTGAATAAACTAAAATAAAAAATAAAAAATAAATAAAAAAAACCACTGTCTCCTTGATTTTCTGTCTAGAGAATCTATTCATTAGAGAAATACATGAAGAAAAATGAAACTAGACCACCTTCTTATGACACACACAAGAATAAATTCTAAATGGATTAAAGACTTAAATATTAGACCTGAAACCATAAAAATCTTTGAAGTAAACATGGTAGTAAAATGTTGGATATTGCTCAGCAATATTTTGTCTGATATATCCCCTCAAGCAAAGGAAATAAATGAAAAAATAACTAAATGGGACTACATCAAACTAAAAAGGTTTTACACAGGAAAGAAAACCATCAACAAAATAAAAAGAAAACCTACTAAATGGGAGAATATATTTGTCAATACTTCAGATAAGAGGTTAATATACTGCCCTGCCTGGTGTGGCTCAGTGGATTGAGTGCCAGCCTGTGGACCAAAGGGTCGCCGGTTCGGTTCCCAGTCAGGGCACATGCCTGGGTTGTGGGCTAGGTCCCTAGTAGGGGGTGCATGAGAAGCAACAATACATCAATGTTTCACTCTCTTTTTCTCTCTCCTTCCTCCTTTATCTAAAAATAAATAAATAAAATCTTTAACAAAGAGGTTAATATCCAAAATTGATAAAGAACTTACAAAACTCAACAGCATAAAAATAAAGAGGACATAAAGATGGACAATAGACATATGGAAAGATGCTCAATGTCACTAATCATCAGAGAAATGCAAATTAAAACCACAGTGAGATGTCACCTCACTCCAGTCAGAATGGCCCATCAATAAATCAACAAACAGCAAATGCTGGAAAGGATGTGAAGAGAGCAGAGCCCTTTTGCTCTGTTGGTGTGAATAGAGATTGGTGTAGCCACTGTGGAAAGCAGTATGGAGATACCTCAAAAAAATTGAAAATGGCCTCTATCTTCTTATTTCACCATAATCTCCAACTTTACATCCCACAATTGCATAAAAGTCAATTAACATTCATCATTTTTTCTTTTACATTTACTCTTGCATATGGCTAAGTGCATCTATGTTACAAAAACTACTGGACTCCCTGGTAGTTCCTCTTAAAAGGCCCATGCTGAATTTACTCAGGCAAAATCCCTTTGTTCCAACACCACTGAGGTAGCAGCTTAAAAGGCACCAGTGGCATATGTGGAGGAACTTAAGTGTCTGACAACAGAGAGTTCTCTCTCAGACAGAAAGGTGGGCAGAGGCTACTGTGTATTTTTTTAGCCTCTCCCACAAACAGCCAAAGAACTGGCAGGTGAAAGCCATATCTAAGACTCCATCAACCTGACTTAAACACTGTTTTCCCTGCCCTGGCATTTGCCTGAGGCTCTACCCAACTTATGAGCCAGTTCCCAGGACTGTACCTCTGGCTAAGTGGCTCCAGGCTTGGCACTAGCAATAGCCAGCTTTGGATCACAGTTTGGCTCCACCTAGGAAATTCCAAGCTCAACACAAGTAGCAGCCATCTGCAGGTTGCTTTATATCTCATGCTGGGTAGCCCTGGGCAGAACACAGGTGGTTGTTGACACTGATCTGCACAACCCAGGAAACTCCAGAGCCTGCACACCCAAGGAGAGTTACACATCATGTTGGAGTATCACCACTGTGCCCTGGCACAGCAGATCCTGTATGGAAGGTGGAGGTTGGAGGTCAGGGGTCACAGCCAGTCCTTGCAGATGACTGGCCTGGGTAAATCCCTCCCATAGAACTGCCAACAGCAAACAGGAATCAAATACACAAGAAGAGGTGCACTCAGCCCACAAAGAGGGAACACCATGAGAACCAAGTTTGGTGACAGGGAAGGCTGGGCTACTGGAACATACAGGTCATGCTACCAAGACAGGAGGTCATAGCAGCTCAACTAATACATAGAAACAAACACAGGGAGGCTTGCAAAATGAAGAGACAAAGAAATGAAAGAACAGATCAAAACTCCAGAAAAAAAAACTAAACTGAATGGAAATGAGCAATCTTTCAGATGCAGAATTCAAAGCACTGGATATAAGGATGATCAAGGAACTCAGTGAGTACTTAAAAAAGAATCAGGCAGAAATGAAAGATATACTAATGGAAATGAACACTTTACAGAGTATCACCAGTAGAGTGGATGAAGCTGACAATCAAATCAATGATGTAAAACATAAGGAAACAAAAACAACCAAGCAGAGCAACAAGAAGAAAAAAGATAAAAAAAAAAAAATGAGGGTAGTGTAAGAAGCCCTTGGGACAACTTCAAGAGAACCAACATTTGAATCATAAGGAGGAGGAGAGAGAGAGAGCAAGAAATTAGAAATTTACTTGAAAAACAATTATGAAAGAGAACTTCCCTGATTTGGTGAAGGAAATAAACATGCAAATCCAGGAAGCACAGAGTCCCAGACAATATGGATGTAAACAGGTCGACACCAGGATGCATCATAATTAAAAGGCCAAAGGTTAAAGATAAAGAGAGAATTTTAAAGGCAACAAGAGAAAAGCAGTTAGTTATCTATAGGGACAATCCTATAATGTTATCAGTCAATTTCTCAAAAGAAAATTTGCAGGCTACAAGGAATTGGCAAGAAATATTCAAAGTCATGAAAAGCAAGGACCTACAGCCAAGATTGCTCTACCCAGCAAAGCTATTATTTAGAATGGAAGGGCAGATAAATGGTTTCTCAGACAAGAACAAACTGAAGGAATTCACCATCACCAAAACAATATTATATGAAATGTTATAGGGACTTAAGAAAAAGATCAAAACTATGAACAATAAAATGGCAACAAAATACATACTATCAACAATTGAATCCAAAAAAAAATCTAAACAAACAAGAACAGATACAGAATCATGGATATGGAGAGCATTTAATGGTTACTATATGGGAGGGGTGTTTGGGGGAATGGGTGAAGGGGTGAGGAGATTGAGTATAAATAGGTAGTTACAGAATAACCATGGGGATGTAAAGTACAGTATAGGAAATGGAGTAGACAAAGAATTTATACATATGACCTATGGACATGAACAAAGGTGGGTGTACTGGTTGTGGTGGAAAAAAGTGGAAAATTGAGACAACTGTAGCAACACAATCAATAAAATGTTTATGAAAAAGAAAAACAAATTAAAAATTGAACTATTGTTTGACCCACCAATCCCACTTCTGGGAATATAGTCTAAGAATCCTGAAACACCAATCAGAAGGAATAAAAGCAGGCTTATGTTCATAGTAGTGTTATTTATATTATCCAGGATGTGGAAGTAAATCAAGTCCATCAGTTAATGAGTGTGTACATTATCTATGGGACATTTATGTCATGGAATACTACTCAGTCATAAAAAGAAGAAAATTCTACCCTTTGTGATAGCATGGATGGACCTGGAAAACATTATACTAAGTGAAATAAGCCAGTCAAAAAAAGACAAATACCATATGATTCCACTCATATGTAGAATCTAATGAAAAAAACTGAATTAACATACAAAATATAGATAGACTCATAGATATAGAGTAGGTTGACAGCTCTGGATATGGCATTAGGATGTGGAGGGATTGAGCAAAAAGGAAAAAGGACCCAATGACATGGACAACAGTGTGCTGACTGCAGAGGGTATGGGGGTATAGGTGGGGTATACAGGAATGGAAAAATACAATGAAAGAATAAATGTAAATTATGTTGAAAAAATAAATGAAATAAAATATAAAATTTCCTGGCAAAGTTAAGAAAAACATTTGAATCAGTAGACTGAGTAAGCAGATTGCCCTCCTTAATGTATGTGGGCCTCAAACAACTGAGGACTTGAATCCAAAAAAAGGGGCTGAGTAAGACGGAAATCCTCCACCTGGCTCTTAATTAAAAATAAGTACATAAAGTACTTAAACAAGTACTGAGGCAGCAAATTGCTCATTAGCATTTCAAAGATTTTTAGGGAATGACATTTGCTTAGGTGCCTTTCCGTCCTGGGATTTCTGAGTTAGGCAAAACAAAGGCAAGCATCTTACAGCTGTACTTCAGGGAGCCCCTAAGCAGACCAAAAGAGACAAACACAATTCCTTGAAAAAGAGGCCCATGTTGCTCTCTCTGGGACCATGTATACACACTGGAAACTTGGGCTGCCTACTTCAAGGCTTCTGCCATGCCAGAGAGGAAGGTGGGACAAGACTAAATCTACATACTGTGGCCTTTCTTTAGTATCTTAAGTTTTTAAAAAATCAGAGGAGCTAGTTTTATTCAATAGCATTTCCAGTGTGTGAAGTTTCATAAGTGTTGATAAATCAACCTCGGATAATTTGTGTTTCAATAGGTTAATAAATCTAACTCCCATTTCCCAATGAACTACATCAGAAAATATCTAAAATTAATATCACTCATTGATATCTGATCTGGAAATGACTTACATTAAAAAATATGCATATCACAGATAGAATAAAATTATAAAATGCATAAATTTAATGTTACGGTTATGCCTCAGAATTTTAAGCACCTCCAATTTTATGTAAATTTATTATTTTATAATTATAATTTATAGTGCTTTCCAGTTACAATGCATATAGTAAAAGTTTGTTGAAGTTAAAAAAAACACAAGTTATCCTACAATGTTTTTTTTTTATTAAGCATTTGCATGGTTGCTGTACATCTTTGACTATATTCCCAAGTACTTAAAAATTGATTCTGATAGTTATTGTTTATATATTAAGTAACTTTGTTGCAGGGTGGCTCTTGGAGCTCCCTATATCACCATTTTTGATGTCACTTCATTGTGGTTTTTAGTACATACTTTCTTAATGATTAATGATGCTGAGAATCATTTCATTTGCTTGTTGGCCATTTGTGTTTCTTCTTTGGAGAAATGTCTATTCAGAACTTTTGCCCAATTTAATTTTTTCATTATTTTGCAATTGTGTATTTCACTTACAAGGACTTATCAAATTTTTGATTTGTAATACTTAATTGCAGTCTATATCTTCTTTAGTGTCTGTTAAAGGCAGATATTTTAAATTTTGATGAAGTAAAAATTGTTATTTTTATGTCCTATTTACAAAACATTTTCTAACTTTTAATGTCTCTAAATTTTTATTTTTTTTAACTTAGTCTTATTTGTTAAAAGTTGAGATTTTTCTTACCATGAATAAACAATTTTTATAGCAACATTGTCTCTCCAAATAATAGACCTTCTTTAATTTCTCAAAGTGATGCCTTGTGTTTTACAATTTATGCATCATACACATATTTTAATAATATATTGCTAAGTATTTCAATAGACTTTAATATTGTACATTACATTTTTTAAATTTTAAAATTTTATTTCTGATTATTCACTGATGGCATATAGAAATAAATTGATTTTGTATGTTGAGTCTCTATCTTTTGTCCTTGGAAAACCCAGTTGCTGGTTTAAATATTTTTGATTTATAGATTTTGTTTTGTATGAATTTCTGCATATAGTATTATGTCATCTAAATATAGTTTAATTTTTTCTAATTTTTTATGCATTTCTTTTGCTTGTTTTGCCATGGTTAGGGTCTCCAACACAATGTAGAATAAAAATGGTGACAGCACTTCTGATTGCCAGTCCTTACCTCAGCAGCCCATGTGACCAGGCAGGTGTATAGTTGAGATGCTCTTCAGCACCCTAGCTCGAACCAGAGGGTCCCCCTGTCCCTTGCTCTCACTGAGTTCTTGTGTATGCATTGTGCTAAGTGAGGGTCAGAGGCAAGAATCTGACCAAGAAGAGCTGACCACAGTGACCCTGGCCTGCTGACCCTGGGTAGGCAGCACAGAAGAGGCTGGAAACAGAATGAATGCAGTTCTTCACCAGCATATTT
>CM052552.1:16388619-16399645 GCA_028533065.1 Trachops cirrhosus | reverse complement strand
TTCATCTCAACCGTCACTGGGGTGGGGGGAGGGGAGGTCTCAGATTTAATTACAGGATGACAGCCTTTGCTTTTCAAGCAAGCTGTTCTGGCAAACCAGGGACAAGAGTTTGTGAGCTTCTGCTAAACAGAAGCACCCCTTCTGTGGTGAGCACTCAGCAAAACTTTGAGCCGTCTCCTCCTCCCTGCCTCTTCGACCAGCCCAACCCAGCTTCTTGGTTGAGCTTGGCTTAAGGAGGTGGTGACTTATCTCAGATCACAGGGGAATTTTGTGCCTGTCAAAGGAGCTGCTTTTCCCACCCCTCCTTCCTCCTGGCAGCCTCCTAAGAGAAGGATCCATTCAATGGGAACTCTTTCTTTTCCTCTTCCTGGATTAAAGCACTTGTCATCTGTACTCAGAAAGTTCTAAAGGAGGAAAGCCTGGTGGCACAGAGCCCTGTGGGTGAGGCCTGCTGGCTATCCAGACGGGCTTGCCATTGAGAATGTGGGCACAGAGATGAGGGGGAGTCATTACAAGGAGGTGACCACTTGGAAACCAGTGATATCAGCAGTCCTTGGGACTTGGGCAGGTTTCTTGGCCCTTCCACACCCCACCTGTAAGTGGAGGCAGGCAGGTACCTGCTGCAGCAGAGCATATGAAGGGGAGTCAAGGTATAAACCAAGGCAGGAAAAGCACTGAGAACTATACCTGGCATGTGGCAATGAGCCCTCAGTGTTTCAGCAATTGGAAGGGGACATCTCCACAGAACACCAAAATGCTGTGCAGAGACACACAGGAAGGCCCATAGCCCTTAAGTGAGGGCTTCACATGTAGACTTCCTCCAGAGTGACAGGGTGGAAGGACAGACACTGACAAGCACACCTCTGCCACATGAGACCGGTCAAAGGAACAATGTGAGCCATGGGGAACATACATAGCCTTGGTGTAAAGAGAAGGGCACTTCCTTTCTCCATGGTCTTCCCCCAAACCATCAACCCAGTAACCAGGAAAGAAACACTGGGCAAGTTCCAACAGAAGGGCAGTTTGCACAATCCCACCCGGCATGCCTCAGCACTGTCAGTCACACAAAACAAGGAACTGAGACCGCCACAACCCAGAGGAGCCTGTGGTGACTTGACGACTGTATGTCACGTGGGACTCTGGAGCAGAAAAGGGACAATAGGCAAAAACTAAGGAAACTGGAATCAGTGTAGACTTCAGTTAACTGTAATGGATCACTTTGGGCTTGTTAATTGTAACAAATGCAACACAATAACATTACCAATAAGAGAAACTGGATGTTGGGGTTGTGTAGGTTTGCAATTGTTATGTATTTAAAACTACCCTGAAACTTAAGTTTATTAAAAGCAGGGACCTAATGACTTGGGCGGGGGGAGGGGGGTTGGGGGGAGTGGTGACAGAGACACTTTTGTCTGGCTCTTTGTCTTAGGTAAAATGTGTTCAGTATTTTACAATTAAACGTGATACAAGCTTAGTAAAATGTTCTTAATAAAGATCACTTATAGGTTTCCTTTGTCATTTTTAATAAATTTACTTCTATTCTTAGATTACTAAGAGGTCTTATTATAAATGTTAATAACTTCAATGCTTTAAATCATTAGAAATATCATACTTACATGTTTTTAGTGTGTTTATATATTGATTTACTTTGAATCTTTAAAACAAAACTGCATCCTGGGAATAAACCCAACCCAGTTAAGATATATTATTTTTATATGCACTATTGAATTCAATAATACAATAATACAAGTTCTTGTTAAGAACTTGCACCCATGTTCATCATAACCTTATAGAATTGAAACGGAACCACCTGCCTCCACACCCCCTCTCGCTGTGGGTCTATTACTCTATGGTTCTTTTTGCCCACCACCAGTAACAACTGTGGCTCTTAATGCCAGACTTAGGTGAAAGGAAAGAAACTATTTATTCAAAAGCTATACATTTTTAAAATAATGGTGGAATTCTGCCGTTAAATCTCACTCCCTTTAGAAATGAAGATACACCCACAAACACACAGTCCTGTCATCCCCCTTTGCTTAGTCAGGCCAGTCTTGGGAGCATGCCAGTCAGAAGTACTGCCTTTAAAAAACAAAACAAAACAAACAAACAAACAAAAAAAAAAAACAGAAGTTCACAGCTCACTTCTCTCTGTTCCTCCCAGTTATCCTTGCTCCACCAGGTAGGCCTCTCTAGGTTCCCAGCATCATCACTTGTGCTGTTGCGATCTCCAGTTCTTAATCTAAAACTACATGGCACCTCTTTATGGCTGGCCAGCAAGAGTCTTTTCACCCTTCTTTTGACACACATGGTCCCACAAGGTCTTGCATTGCTCCATTTCAAAGGGCGGTCTGCCTTTTTGTTTAAATCCTGGTGTGGATCCTCCTCTGTAACCCCATTTCCAAATCCTCCCACAATCAGCTACACCTGCTAGCACTACCACATTTTTTTTTTGGCTTTTCTTGGTTGCCATAGTTAGTCTATGGGCCACAGGAAGGCATGGCCCAGTGTCATAGGTGGGCCCAGGTAACCAGGTTCTTGGTGATTGGGACAAAGAATTGAACCGAACACCCAGAGTTTATACCACAGAACATGGAAGCAGACAAACTCCAAGCAGCGATTGACCACACAGGGTGGAGGGACTCTATCCTTATAGAGCAGATCCTTCCTGGCTAGTTTCGGTGGGCTTTTACTGTGCATGTACAAGTAGTTGTATTACTTTAAAGCTACTGCACATGTGGTCTCCCATGATTTTCCCTGATGGGCCGCCAATGAAGAGGGTCCCACAATGCTACTGAATTGATCCCCCCTTCTCCTGGGGTCCCACTCTACTAGGTTCACCTTTCCCTTCACCAGAGAATTATAGCTTTCCATATTAGAGATTGGTGAAAAGGAAAGGAGTTATTTATTCAAGTTATACAGACTAAGAGTAATGACTTAATGTCTTCATCAAAATCCCAAAGTCCCTTAAAACACCCACAAACACACCCAGTCCTTCTTTCCCCCCTTTGCCCAGTCTGGGGTACCATATCTCAGGAAAAGAAATAGAAGTCCGTAGCTCAGGCAGCCCCCCAGTTCTTCCCAGTAATCCATGCCCAGCTGGTAGGCCTCCCTCAGTTCCCAGCACCATCAGCTGTGTCACCAGGATCTCCAGCTAAAGCTACATGGTGATTCTTCTCATGGCTGCAGAGGTTCCCACTCTGGCCAAAGCCACATAGTTCTCCCTCACCAAGGCTGCGGGAGTCCCCACTCTGCCTAAGGCACATGGTTCTCTCTCCCCTGGCTGTGGTTCTCTCCTCAATGGCTGCCGAGTCGGGTTTTAATCCCCGTGCCAATCTTCCTCTACAGCCCCATTTCCAACTCCTCCCACAATTGGCTACACTTGCCAGCACTCCCATATCCTTCCAGCTTTACTGGGCTGCCATCATGAGTCTGTGCAGGGGTGGACCCAGGTCTTGGAGCCAATCATCTCCAAGCTCTCACACGGGGAGCTGTAACTATGGGGAGTTGCCTCCCAGTTACATCTTGGGGGGAAGTTACTTCCATCCCCCTGGCTCAGAGCGTGGCCACAGCTATTTAACATATCTATACAACCAGTTAAAAGTTATAGATATGTTAAATGATCACACCAGAGGTTAGTTGCAAAACTGTTGCTATGCAAAACAGCTCAATGGTCCTGCTCCATGTGTCCCTTCCCCCAACTCTCACCTGTTGGGGGGGGTGGTGAGGACATCCTATATATCTTTCTAATATTTCCTGGACACCTTGAGTTCTGGACCCCAATACAAATCCTTCTTTTGGGGGCCCCCTAGCTGCACCCTCCTACACTTTGGCCTATGAGATTTGTAGAAATATGATTAACTTAAAAGTATATGGATATTTTCAGAACCCAGTTATTAATTTCTAAATTATTTCCTGTGGATAGAGAATGTATATTGCATGATTTCAATCCTTGCAAATCTATTGAGGCATGTTTTAAGACTTCAACTATAGTATATTTTGGAAGATGTTGCATTAGAACTTGAAAATGATACTTATTTTGTTTTTACTTTTTGGTGAAAATTCTATAGGTCATAAAATTCAAAAGTTGCTAGTATTTCTCAAGTCTATTATATACCTATTGATTTTTATTTATATTGTACCAACTAATGAGGGAGAGATTCTACAATCTTCAACTATTTATTTAGATTTACATTTCCAGGTTTATTATTCTTTGCATTATGAACATTGAAACACTGTTTTTAAATGCATAGATATTTAACAGTTTTATGTACTTTCAAAGAATTGACCCATTTATCATGGGATAAGTAAAGTCCTTATCGCTTGTGAAATTATTTGCTCTGAAACCCATGTCATCTGATTTTAATATATGTATTCTTGTTACAGAACAGAGTGGGGAGGAGGGACTGAACGATATAAAAGACCTCCCCATTTCTCCAGGGGTTCCTCCCCACCTGCTGGGTTCGTATTGCCCGACACCTGAGGAAAGATGTCTCTTAATACCAGAGATCAGTGAAAAGGAAAGGAATTTATTATTTATTTGAAATAAGACAAACTAAAGTTCCCCACAAATACACACAGTCCTCCCGGCACCCTCCACTTGGCAAAAGGGAGCACTTCCAAAGCCTCGTGGTCCTGACTCTCACCCAAGTCACATGGTCCCAACCAAGACACCAAAGCCACGTGGTCCTAAACAGATGCGTGGTCCCAAGAAGAGAGATGCCCAATGGCTGCCGTGCCTCCATTTAAATCCCAGCGACAATCTTCCTCTGCAGTCCCTTTTCCAGCTCCTTTCACAATTGGCCACAGCTGCCAGCATTCTGGACAGCTATGGCCCTGTGGTGTGGAGCCAATTATCTCCAAGCTCTTCTGGACCCTATTACAAATCCCTATTTGGGGCTCCCCTCTTCGCTGCACCCTGTAACATTCTGACTTTTGTTTAAGTAGTGTTAGTATGATATGTCTTTTTTCTGTTTTACCTGTGTCTTCCTATTTAAAATGTGTTTATTATTTTTAGCATATAATCAGCTTTTACTTATATATACAATCTGACAATATCTACATTTTTTACAATTTTATTATGTTTTTTTTAAAGATTTTATTTATTTATTTATTTTAGAGAGATGGGGAAGGGAGGGAGAAAGAAAGGGAGTGAAACATCAATGTATGGTTGCCTCTAGCACACCCCATAGTGGGGACCTGGCCTGCAACTCAGGCATGTGTCCTGACTGGGAATAAAACTGGTGACCCTTTGGTTCACAGGCCAGCACTCAATCCACTGAGCCACACCAGCCAGGGCTTATTATGTTCTATTGTTGTTCAACTAAAGCTGTTTCCATTTTCCCCAAACACTCCCCTGCCCCAACCATCCTCACCTCCCACCCTCAAACTTATCCGTTCTGGATTTGTCTATGTGTCTTTTATACATGTTCCTTGATGGACCTTCCCCTATTTTCCCCCATTATCCCTCTCTTCCCTCCCCTCTGGTTACTGTCAGTTCATTCTTTATTTCAAAGTTTCTGGTTTTATTTTGCTTGCTTGTTTGTTTTGCTGATGAGGTTCCACTTGTAGATGAGATTATATGGTATTTCTCTTTCATTATCTGGCTTATTTCTCTTAGCATAATATTTTCCAGTTCTATCCAAGCTCTCACAAAGGGTAGGAGCTCCTGCTTTCTTGCTGCTGTGTGGTATTCCATTGTGTAAATGTACCACAGCTTTTTGATCCATTCATTTACTGATGGGCATTTAGGTTGCTTCCAGCACTTGGCTATTGTAAATTGTACTGCTATGAACACTGGGGTGCACAGGTTCTTTTGAACTGTTGTTTTAGGATTCTCAGGGCATAATCCCAGCAGTGAAATTGGTGGTTCAAAAGGCAGTTCCATTTTCAGGTTTCTGAGGAAATTCCATACTGTTTTCCACAGTGGCTGCACTAGTCTGCATTCCCACCAAAAGTGCACTAGGGTTCCCTTTTCTCCACAACCTCTCCAATACTTGTTGCTCATTGCTTTGTTTGTGATGGCCATTCTGACCAGTGTGAAGTGTTATCTGATTGTGGTTTTAATTTGCATCTCTCCTGATGGCTAGTGATGCTGAACATCCTTTCACCTGTCTCTGGGCCCTCTGGAGTCCTCCTTCAAGACCTTTGCCCATTTTTTAATTAGGTTATTTGTCTTCCTAGAGGGGAGTCATGCGAGTTCTTTATATGTTTTGGAGATCAAATCCTTGTCCAAGGTGTCATTGGCAAATATATTTTCCCATACAGTTCATACTATTTTCATTTTCCTGCTGTTTTCTTTAGCCATGCAGAAGCTTTTTTATTTTGATAAGGTCCCATTTGTTTATTCTTTCCTTTATGTCCCTTACTCTAGAGGGCATACTAGTGAAAATCTTGCTGCATAGAATATCTGAGATTTCCCTGCCTATGTTGTCCTCAAGGACTTTTATTGTGTCGGAACTTATATTTAAATCTTTTATAGACCTTGCATTTATTTTTGGTTATGGTGTAAGTTGGTGATCAAATCTCATTTTTTTTTGTAGTGGTCCAGATTTGCCCATACCATTTGTTGAAGAGGCTATTTTTATTCAACTTTATGGTTCTGCCCTCTTTGTCAAATATTAATTGACCATAGAAACTTGGGTTTATTTTTGGGCATTCTAATCTCTTCCACTGGTATTTGTGTCTGTTATTACGCCAAGACTATACTGTTTTGATTACAGTGGCCTTGTACTATAGTTTGATATCAGGTTTGTGATCCCTCCTACTTTGTTCTCCTTTCTCAAAATTGCTGCAAATCTTTGGGCCATTTATGGTTCCATATAAATTTTTGAAATGTTTGTTCTGTATCTGTGAAATATGTCACTGGTATTTTAATAGGGATTGCATTGATTCTATAACTTGCTTTGGGTAGTATAGACATTTTGATAATATTAATTCTTCTAATCCATGAATGTAGTATGGGCTTCCACTTATTTGTGTCTACCTTAATTTCTTTCTTCAGTGTTGTGTAGTTTTCTCAGTACAGGTCATTAGCCTCCTTGGTTAGGTTTATTCCTAACTACTTTATTTCTCTTGTTGCTATATCAAATGAAATTTTTCCCCTTATTTCTGTTTGTGATATTGCATTCTTGATGTACAAAAATGCCTTTGATTTTTTAATATTGGCTTTGTATACAGCTGTTTTGCCAAATTCACTAATTAGGTCGAATAGTTCCTGGTGGACTATATAGGATTTTCTATACACTCTGTCATGTCATCTGCAAACAATGACAGTTTTGTTTCCCCTTTCCAGTTTGGATACCTTTTATTTCATTTTCTTGTGTGATTGCTGTGGCTAGGACTTCCAATACTATGTTGAATAGAAATGGTGTAAATGGAAATCCTTCTCTCTTTCCTGATCTTTGTGGGAAAGTTTTAATTTTTGCCCTTTGAGTATGATGTCTGCATTTTTCTCATATATGACCTTTATTATGTTGAGGTGTGCTCCCTCTACTCCCACTTTCCTGAGTGTTTTTATCATAAAAGTGTGCTGTACCTTATCAAATGTTTTTTTTTGCATCAGTTGATATGATCGTGTGGTTGTTGTCTTTGCTTTTGTTTATGTGATGTATTACGTTTATTGATTTTCAAATATTGTACTATCCTTGCATTCCTGGTATGAACCCAAACTGATCATAGCGTTTGATCTTTTTAATGTACTGCTCGATTTATTTGGCCAATATGTTGTGGAGGATTTTAGTGTCTATGTTCATCGGCCATATTGACCTGTAGTTTTCTTTCTTTGTTGTGTCTTTATCTGGTTTTGGGGTTAGGATGATGCTAGCCTCATAAGAAGAGTTTGAGAGTCTTTCCTCTTCTTGGATTTTTTTTTAAATAGTCTGAGAAAGATAGGGGTTAGCTCTTCCTTAAATGTTTTATAAAATTCTCCTTTGAAACCATGTGGTCCAAAGCTTTTGTGTGCCAGAAATTTTTTGATTACTGCTTCAATTTCACCCATTGTTATCATTCTATTCCGGTTTTCTCCTTCTTCATTCTCTTTTAGGAAATTGCACTTTTCTAGAAATGTGTCCATTTCACCCCGGTTTTCAGATTTCTTGGCATATAAGTGTTTGTAGTAATTTCTTACAATCCTTTTTATTTCTGTGGTATCATTTGTATTCTCTCCTCTTTGTTTCTGATTTTATTTATTTGGGTCCTCTCTGTTTTTCTTGTTGTGTCTGCTGAAAGGCTTGTCAGTTTTGTCTATCTTTTCCAAGAACCCTCCCCTGGATTTATTGATCCTTTGAATTGCTCCTTTAGTTTCTATGCCATTTAATTCTGGTCTGATCTTCGTTATTTCCTTTCTTCTACATGCTCTGGGCTTTGTTTGTTGATGTTCCTCCAGTTCCTGTAAATGTAGTGTTTGTTTGTTTATTTGAAATGTTTCTATCTTTTTTAAATAGATCTGTATCTTTATGGACTTCCCTCTCAAGACTGTCTTTGCTGTGACCCATAAGTTTTGGACTGTTTTGTGTTCATTTTCATTTGTTTCAAGAAACTTTTTGATTTCTTCATTGATCTCATTTTTAACCCATTCGTTGTTTAGTAGCCTGATATTCAATCTCCATGAATTTCAGTGTTTTTTAATTTTTTTTCCTTTAGGTTGATCTCTAGTTTCAGGCCCTTATGGTCCAAGAGAATACTTGATATGATTTTGATTTTCCTGAATTTGTTGAAGCTATTTTTTGTGACATATTATGTGGTCTATCTTTGAAATTATTCTATGTGCATTTGAAAAGAATGTGTATTTTGCTTCTTTGTAATGAAAGTTTATATATATATATATAAATATATATAAGTTTATATATATATATATATATATATATATATATGTTAAATCCATATGATCTAGGGCATTGTTCCATGCTGCAGTATCCTTATTGATATTATGTTTTATTGATATTATGTTTTTGACAATGGTGTGTTAAAATCCACTAGTATAAGTGTAGTGCTATTTATATCTTTCCATAAGTCCTCCGAGATTATGCTTATATATTTGGTTGCTCCTATGTTGGGTGCATATATATTTACAATGCTTATATATTTTTGATGGATTCTTCCTTTGACTATTATGAAGTGTTCTTCAGTGTGTCTTTCCATGGTTTTTGTTTTGAAGTCTATTTTTTTCTGATATGGGTATTGTTACCCCAGCTTTTTTTTTTTTTTTTCTGTCCATTTGCTCGGAATATTTTTTCCAACCTTTCACTTTCTGTCTGTGTAAACTTTTTGTTCTGAGGTGGGTCTCTTTTTGGTAGCATAAGTGTGGGTCATGTTTTCTTATCTATTCAGCTACCCTATGTCTTTTAATTGGAGCATTTAATCCATCGATATTTAAGGTTATTATTGATTGGTACTTGTTCATTTTTCTCCTTTTGCACCTGTGTTCCTTTCTCACTCTTTTCTTATAGCAGTCACTTTATCATTTCTGCAGTGCTTGTTTGATGGAGGTGTATTCTTTCAGCTTTTTTTTTGTCTTGGAAACACTTTATTTCACCTTGCATTTTAATTGAGAGCCTTGCTGGGTAGTGTAGTTTTGATTGCTGGCCTTTGGTTTTCACTACTTGGAATGATCCTTGCCATTTTCTCCTAGCACAGTGTTTCTGTTGAGAAATCAGCTGCTAGCCTTATCAGAGCTCCTTTATATGTTACTTGTTGTTTTTTCCTTGCTGCTTTTAAGATTCCCTCTTTGTCTTTAAAACTCGGGATTTTAATTACGATGTGTCTTGGAGTAGGCCTCTTTGAGTTCATTTTGTTTCGGACTCTTGGTGTTTCCTGAACTTGCATGGTTTTACCCCTCTCCAAGTTCAGAAATTTTTCTGTCATTATTTTTTTCAAACAGGGTTTCTAACCTTTGCTAGCTTTGTTCTCCTTCTGGTGTTCATATTATTCAAATGTTGTTGCATTTCATGTTTTCTTAGATTTCCCTTAAGCTATCTTAATATTTTTTTAGTCTTTTTTCATGCAGCTTCTCTACCTGGGTATTTCTTTATACTTTGTCTTCCAGCCCACTAATTCATTGTTCTTCTTCATCCAGCCTGCTTGTAATTCCTTCTAGTGTGTTTTTATTCCAGAAGTTGAATTCTTCATTCTTCCTGATCTTGTTTATAGTTTCTATTTCCTTTTTCATACTGTTGTAGCTTTCACTCACTTGTTTGTAGTTGTCTGTGGTTTCCTTGAGCATCCTTATACCCATTGTTTTGAATTCTATATCAGATAGTTTGCTTGCCTCCATTTCCAACCTTATCTTTTATGTGCTCTGAGGCGGCTGAAAGCAGAGTGGATTATGAGAGTGGTAGTGTATTCTATGGGATTTAAATTACCAACCAGTGGAGAGCAGATAAGAGATCCTTTGGAAAAGTACAGGAATTAATGTGATATTTTATCCAAATAGCCACTTTTTTTCAAAGGTGAAAAAGAGATAAGACACTTGTTAGAGAGGAAAAAGAAGTTGACCTGACTCCAGAACGCAGGGCACTTATGTTATTATAGATGGTAAGATATAGTGAGAGTGAGGGATAGAAACTTGGCATAGGGTGCGAGAGAATGAAGTTAAACACAACAGTAATAAATCTCAGGAAGATAGTAAAATTGACCAAGACCAGATAAGGGTGCTGTGTGGGAATGGGAACAACAATAATATGACAAGAAATATATGATCTGAATAAAAAGAATAAAAAGTGAAAGAAGAAGAGTAGTGTGCTATAGGAATATGAGTGAAGCGAAGGAAGAGAAATTAAAATGCAATGTGAAGGGAGAAGAAAGAAAACCAGTCAAACAAAGAAAATTACATGGAAGGAAGAGAAATGAAAAAAGTAATAATAATAACAAAAAATAAAAAATAAAATGCAAATTCTTTAGGATAACAAAGTGCAAAATCAATGCCTCCTACTGATTTTGAACCCACCAAGTGGGTTCTGCAGATCATCCTGGATTGCGAGCAGAGGGAGGCCGGGCTTCATTTTTTTTCCTTTCTGTGGTTCTGCATTGG
>CM052552.1:16360542-16388119 GCA_028533065.1 Trachops cirrhosus | reverse complement strand
ATATAATAAAATAAAAAACACTGATGACACAAAAATTTGGCAAGTATGTTAAACAAGCAGAACAGTTGTACATTGTTAGTGGAAGTGTAAAATCATAAAACCAATTTGGAGAACTTCCAGACAATTTCTTATAATGTTATATGTATATTTACTGTATTATCCAACAATTCCACTCCTAGATATTTGTCCAAAAGCAATGAAAACATATGTCCAGAAAAGACTTTCATGATAATGTCCATAGAAGTTTTATTAGTAATATTCCCTAACCGGAAGAAACTCAAATGGCCAAACAGTTAAATAGATAAATCATAGTGCATGCATGCAATGGTGTAGTACTCAGTATTAAAAAAAAAAGGAAAGAAAGAGAAAGAAAGAAAGAAAGAAAGAAAGAAAGAAAGAAAGAAAGAAAGAAAGAAAGGAAGGAAGGAAGGAAGGAAGGAAGGAAGGAAGGAAGAAAGAAAGAAAGAAAGAAAGAAAGAAAGAAAGAAAGAAAGAAAGAAAGAAAGAAAGAAATCCTACTGAGACATGCAAAATTGTTGAGCAAAATAACCCAGGCACAGGAATGAGCACCTATATGATTCCTTTGATTGGGAAAATTTATCTAGGAAGATAGAAATGAGAATACAGTTTGCCTATTGGGGGTTGGGATAGACTTGGATAGCAGCTTAAAGAAACTTTCTAGGGTGATGGGATTATTTTACATCTTGATTGAAATATCAGCTACATAGATGCATACATTTGTCAGTTATTGAATCTTACATGCAAGATCAGTGCAACTCACTGTATGTAACTTTAACACAAGGCAATTACAAAAAAGCAATATGTTAGCAGATCTCATAAAGATATCTAAGACTAGTATTAGACTTAGATATTATTTGTAACTTCTAGGAACTGTCCCTATGAAGAATTAATTTTAGTTTTTTAATATGTACTGCATTAAAATAGTTTAAAAAAACAAAAACATTCAAACAAGGTCTGGGGGGCAGGCAGAAGCAGCAGTAAAAATTTTATTTCTTTCCTTGTTTCCCATCATCTCAGTTTCCCTGCCCTAACCTCAGACTCTTTATGTAGAAAGAAATGCCCTAAAATTTTACTTAGGGTGATGGACTCCAACAAAACCTGGTGCTTAACATGAAATATTTTGTTGATAGTTATGAAGCATTAGAACTGTGATTAGAAATTATAGATTTAGAATTGTTATTAGAAATGTTAACATTACAACTCAATATTTCTTCACCCAAAGTGAGGTTGTTATGACTTGTCAAAGTGCGGTTTCCAGGGGATTTTCATGTGCTGTTAGCCGTCCTTGGGTAGTCAGGTTAGAAATGCTCTTTTGGCTAAGATTGTTGCTATTTCTACACTGCTGATGCCATTGTTTTTCTTCAAAAGCATTATAAGAATATTTTGCTTTATTCTTTGGGTATCTTTCATTTGTTTTCACTTTGGGTATCTTTCATTTGTTCTTTTCACTTTTCGACCAAGCTCAATCAGATCTGTGAGCATTTTGATTACCAGGGCTGTAAATTCTCCATCAGATAGGTTGGTTATATCCTCATTGCTTAGCTCTCTTTCTGAGGATTTGCTCTGTTGTTTCATTTGGGCCATATTTCCTTGTCTTGGCACAGGTGATATGTTGTAAAGATAAGTAGATAATCCTAAAAGAAGCCAAAGAAAAGGAGACAGTTACCTACAAAGGAGTTCCCATAAGACTATCAGCTGATTTCTCAAAAGAAATCTTGCAGGCAAGAAGGCGCTGGAAAGAAGTGTTGCGAATCATGGAAGTCAAGGACCTACATCCAAAGTTACTTTATCCAGCAAAGCTATTTAGACTGGAAGGGCAGATAAAGTGCTTCCCACATGAGGTCAAGTTAAAGGAGTTCATCATCTCCAAGCCCTTATTATATGAAATGTTAAAGGGACTTATCTTAGAAAAAGAAGATAAAAAATATGAACAGTAAAATGACAATATACTCACAACTATCAACAAATGAACTTAAAAGAAAAGAAAAACAATGAAAACAAAAACTAAGTGAACAACTAGAACAGGAAGAGAATCAGAGAAATGGAGATCACATGGAGGGATTTCAGTGGGGAGGGGGAAGGGAGAAGTAGCAGAGAAAAGGTATAGGGAAGAAGAAGCATAATTAGTAGGCATAAAATAGATGGGGAGAGAAACAAATGGTATAGGAAACAGAGCACTCAAAGAACTTATATGTACAACTCATGGACATGAACTAAGGGGGGAGAATGCAGGAGGGTTGGGAGTGAGGGTGGAAGTGGGATAAAGGGGGAAAATTGGAGAAACTGTAATAGCATAGTCAATAAAAATACTTAAAAATAAAAAAATAAAATCATTGTAAGAAAGCAACACTTTAGTTATATTTTTCACTGATGATGTTCAAGCTTTTACTTTATTTTAATTTATTGAATTTATTGGAATGACATTTGTTAATTTGATTACATAGGTTTCAGGAATACAATTCTATGTCATCTATATATTATATTGTGTGTTCACCACTCCAAGGCAAGTCTACTTCCATCACCATTTATCCCCCCATACTCTCTTTTACCTCCCCTCACACCCCTTTCCTTCCAATAATCATCAAACTGTTGTCTGTGTCTCTGAGTTTTTTTATTTGCTTAACCCTTTCATCTTTTTCACTCAGCCCCCCAATCCCCTCCCCTTTGACAGCTCTCAGTCTGATCTCTGTATCTATGAGTCTGTTTCCATTTTGTTTATTAGTTTATTTTGCTCATTAAATGTCACATATAAGTGAAACCACATGGTACTTGTCTTTCTCTGACTAGCTTACTTTACCTATGCTGATATGTTTTTATTTCAGTACTTTGATCACTGTGTTGTCTACTAGATTGCACTTATTCTTACAAAAATCAACTGTCAATCTTGTGTTTATTCCTCTGTGTTATATGACTTTTTCTTCTGGTTACTTTTGAGGATTTTTCTTTATTCTTCAACAATTTGATGATTATTTATTTCAGTATGGCTTTCTTTATGTTTATCAGGCTTGCATTTTTTTTTGAGTTCTTGATTCTGTAGGTTTTAGTTTTTATCTAAGGTGGACATTATCCACTCATTTTTAAAGATATTTATTTTATCTTTCTCTATTATAAATATATTACATTCCATTAAATTGGCCCATTGACTTGTCTTTTTTTTCTTTTAGTTTTTTTATCTCCTTGTGTTTTATTTTGAGTAGTTTTGATTGTTTTGTCTTTCAGTTCACACATATTAACCCATTCGTCGTCTAATATGTTGTTAATATCATCCAGGTAATTTTTCTTTTCAGATTTTTTTGTTAATCCAGGAAGTTAAATATAAGTACTTTTTGTACATTGTTGAGTGTTGGATTTTATTACACTCCCATTAATATGGTTGTGATTTCCCTCCTTCCCTTACCCTAAGATGTAGTTAAGTTGCTTACAATCATTTTCATGTTTTGGAGGCTTCTTTTTCATTTATTTACTTTTTGAGAAGTCTCAGGAAAGCACTTAGTATAGGGTTTATTTGACCCCACTAATGATGTGATAACTTTCTGAGGATTGTATCCAATGCCTTATGAATTATGAGAAATCTTCAATTTAGTAGAATACAAACTTGCTACCCTTCTTAGAACTCCAATAATTTTCTGCCTACTTTTGTCAGTGGTTTGTCCCTTGATTGAGGATATTTCACTCATATGCATATATTGTACTAATTAGTACTCAGCTGAAAACCTGAGAGGAACCTCCCAAGACTTCTCTATAGATAACTTTCTATTCTCCAGTACTGTGAAACAAAAACTGTAGTCATCTTGGCCTCTTTTAACTCACAACTTTGTCATTTTAATCCAGTAAGAGTGCTAGGACCTTTTGTGGTTTCCTTAGTTGTCCTGTAACCTTGAAACTCTATTCAGGTAACAAACTATGTTATTTTTAGCATCTACCTTGTTTCTTGTCCTTCAGTATCCAGACTTACCTGTTCTTCAATATCTGAAAAGAAATTTGTTTTACACTTTACATTGCTTTCTAGCCGTTTAAAGCAGAAGGGAGAATCTGGTTCTTGTTATTTTCAGTCAATTATGATTTGATATTCCTTTTTATATCCTCAGTTGCTTTTATATTAATCTATTAATTTCATTTTTACTGGTGGCTCTAGGACTCAAAATATGTGTAGTTAACTCATTGAAGTATATCATTAATTGATATTTTTGGCTTTATATTTTATATAAAAATTAGATTGTATTATTCCACATTTTACCCTAAGAAATATTTACTATTTTATCCTATACTATATGCAAATATGCATGTTATAATCTTCACAATATACATTTGTTACTTTTATGTTCACATATTAAATGTTATTTAAATATTATTTCATTTTACCTATATAAATAACATTTCTAGTTTTCTTCATGAACCGTTATAGATCTAAGTTAATGTCTGAATCTTTTTCTTTCAAACTGAAACCTTCCTTTCAAGATTATTTTTGAATTGAAGTCAGCTAGAAAGAAATTTTCTCAGTTTTTATTTGTCTTAATAATTTTTCTATAATTTCTGTACACTACATTTGCTGGATGTTGAATTTTGAGTTTGCAGGTATTTTCTCCCCAAAACATTTTTAAAATTTTATTCTACTGTCTTTTGGTTGTCACTTTTTTTTAATGAGAAGTCAACGATGTTTCTTATTATTACTTCTCTGAAAGCAGTATTTTTTTTTTCTGTCTTTAAGGTTGTTTCTCTATCCTTGGTTTTTTGGATTGTTGAACTTCTAGATCTATATTTTGTGTCTTCAATTGTGAGAATATGACTATTAAGTCTTCAGATACTTCATCTTCCCTATCATTGCTTTACTTCACCTCTGAGAATCCAATCGCACATGTATTAAATCATTTGATATTAATCCCATACTGATATCAACTACTCATTTATTTTCTTTTTTCCTTGCCCTTCAGTTTTAATGATGTCTACTGACCAGTCATTGAGTTTAAGAATCCCTTCTTTTGTGGTGTTCTGTCTGGTGGTAAGACTATACAGCTTATTTCAGATATTTTATTTTTAATTATATGATTTTTAATAGATTCATTTAATAGCCAAAGGAAAAACAGAGGTCTCACACTTCCTGATTTCATAACTTACTACAAAGTAAATAAAGTATAGTGCTTACATGAGTACAGACATAGACCAAAAAACAGATAACCCAGAAATCTACCCTCGTATACATGGCTCAGATATTTTGATAAAGATGATCTCCTTTTAATAAATAGTGGGATATCTGGACATCCAGATGCAAAATAATGAAATTCAATCCTTACATCATATAAATAATTGCCGCAAAATTGACCACGATCTAAAGTGAAGATTTAGAGCTATAAACTCTTAGAAAAATTCATAGGGGAAAAACTTTAAAACATTGGATTTGGCAATGATTTCTTGTCTATGACACCAGAATAATAGGCAGAAAAGGCAAAAAAATAAGTGAATTGGACTTCATCAAAATTAAAAAAAAACTTCTGTACAACAAAGAGCATTATTAAGAGAATGAAAAGGCAACACAATAAGAGAAAGTATTTGGCAAGTAAATATCTGATAAGGAATTAATATACAGAATGTATAAGTAACTAGAACTCAACAATAAACAACAACTCAATTCAAAAAATGGTAAATAGGCTTAAATAGATATTTCTCAAGAGAGGATGTATAAATTGTGAATAAGCACATGAAAATATCTTCAAAATCTATAGCCATTAGGGAAATGTAAGTCAAAAGTACAATGAGATTATACTTCAAATCCACTAAAACAGGTTATCAAAAATTGAAACAACAAAATTGAAACAAAACAAAAACTAATGAACATCTGCAAGAATGTGGAGAAACTATAACACTTGAGTTTTGCTGGTGGGAATGAAAAATGGTGCAGTGGTTGTGGAAAACAGTTTAGCAGTTCTCTAAGAACTTAAATATAGAATTAATTACCATATGATTGCAGCAATTGCACTTCTAGGCATACATCCAAAAGATTTAAAATCAGGATCTCAAACATTTATCTGTATCCCAACGTTTTTAACAAAACAAGGATCAAAATATGAAAAACAATAAAAATGTCTATCAACAATGAATCAATAAGCAAAATGTGGTATATACACATATACATTGGAATATTATCTAGCCTTAAAAATCAACGAAACTCTAACATATTACATCATGGATAAACCTTGTAAACATTATGATGAATGAAATGAGCCAGACAGAAAATGAAAAATATTTTAAGATTCCACTTATATGAGGATCCTAGCATAGGCATATACATAAAGATAGAAATAGAATATAAATTGACAGGGGCTGGGGTATAGATATGTGGGTGTTATTATTTAATAGATACAGACTTTCTGTTTGTGACAACAAAAAGTTCTGGAAATGTATAGTGGTAATAATTGTATCGTATTGTGAATGTGCTTGATGCTACTGAATAATATACTTAAAAATGGTTAAAACAGTAAATTTTATGTTATGTTTACATTCACACAATACAATAAAACATAGAGTTTCTGCACATTCAGGTTTATCATTATTTATATTTGAAGGTAACTATATTAATAAGTAAATAATATAAATATGTCAATTTAGAGGGAGATATATAAAGTAGGACAGCACAATACTAGAATATGTTTCATCAACATTTTCAATAATTACTTAGCTTGCAACCCTGAAATCTACAGATGATCTAGGGAACATAAGTGATTATTTTGCATGTTTTAATCATAGCTCAAATTTATCTTGTCAGGATGAAGTAAGTAACTCTGAGAAAGTGAAATTCATTAGGGATCCAATCATAAACTACCCAGATTTAGAATGATAGAATTTTTTTTGAATTACTTATGGGTTTAAGTCAACAGAAAATTTAAAATTAGTATCAGTCAGAATAAATTTAAAAACATAAACACTAGGAGTTATGGGATAAAGTAGTCTTTTTTATATATGGTACATGCATTATTATACACATTCTCTGAACCTCCAAGACCTATCTATACTCCATCTATTATAGAAATTAACATTATTCAATCTTGGGAGATTTGGGTATTGAAGGTCTACAAACAATAATGATAATATCACTGGACTCATCAGTCAATTAGAGAAGCCAGAAATGTAAAGCTCCACAAGTTAGAATGACAAAGGAGTGCCTGATGGAGAAATCTTTACCCTCTGTAGGCTTGGGACTACTATTGGCCAACAGGACCAATACTTAGGAAGAACTGGACATAAAGCAGAGTAGAAAAAAGACAAGTTGGAACACATTGGCATCTTTGTGTTTGTCATAATATCTAGCAATTGCCTATATTCATATAATAATGCCTCCTATTTTAAGATCTCATGAAAATTCCTCTTCTGGAAAAGAATAACACAGAATCATCTATTTGGTATTATCCACAGGCCACTGATGCCCTGTCCAGTACCACTGTTCTTCAGTGTGTTTCACTTCGAAAAATTTCTGATGACCTGACTTTAAGTTCATTGACTTTTTCTTCTTTGATGTACAGTCTGTTGATGATATGAAACTTTTTTCACTGCATATATGTGTTTTTCAGTTCTAGAATTCCCATTTCTTCTCTTGTGGAGTTTTCCTATCACTCCTAATGTATCCTATATGTTCATTCATTTTCTACCCATCTTTTACTGTAAAGTCACTACTATTTTTTGAATTGTAAACATTGAAATTTATTTTTATATTTATTGTATTTTTCCATTGCCATTTACCCCCTTATCCCACAACAATCACCACACTATTTTCCACATCCATGAATCCTACATTTTTGCTTGATCTCTCTACTACTACCACATTTTAATAGTGCTTCTAAAGTTCCTTGACTGCTAGTTCCAATATCTGTGTCACTTTCAGTGATTCTGTTATGTTGCCTATTTTTTAATGTAAAACTTTCTAGCTTTTTATATGCTTCTTAGGTGTTGATCCTATGCTGGAAATTGTCTATTGAATAACAATAGAGACTAAAATTTAATACATTTGTTTGGAGATATATATGTCTGTTACCTAGAAAATGTAAGTTCTTTTCTCTATCAAGTGACTAAACTAAGAGAATGATCATTTTGATTTCAAAAAATGTTTTCCGGAGTAGGCTCTAGGACACTATTTTAACTACATTGTGTTTTTTTCCCTTACCTGGGACATATTTATTGATTTTAGAGGCTGGGGAAAGGAGGGAGAGAAACATCAATGAGACATATACATCAGTTAGTTGCCTCTCATATGCACCCCAAATCCACAACCTAGTCATGTGCCTTGACTGGGAATCAAACCAAAGGCCTTCTGGTTTACAGAAGAACAATTGTGGTTTTAAATTTAGTTTAAAAATTCTCTTATTGTCCTTAAATTCAACATATAACTTCACCTGCTGAGAGTCTGTGTTTGATCTTGTCAGCATTAGAGCTCATAATAAATTTAGTTATGACTTCAGTTTTGGTTCAAATTTAGATTCAACTTCAGCAAGTCCATGGAATATAAGCATAACTGAACTACCCAATCATATAACATCTTTATTTAATTTCAAGCTTTACTTTACAATTTACTTAGCAAAATTCCAATTGTGGAGTGGAAGATGGTCAGACTGCCAGACTGAACAATTTATATTTGTGTTTGAAAATCTTTTTTATTCCAGTCCATTGTACAAACAATTTTGAAATCTTGTTTTACCTCTACTTAGTAGTCTTTTTTTATATTTGGCATATGCATTGTTATGTACATTCTCTGAACCGTGAAGACCTATCTATACTCCATCTAGACTGTTATCTTATTGTCTGAGAGAAACCACTGCTTATTGCTCACATATGAAGACCCCAGACCTCTTGGGAATTACACTTAAAAAGGTGTCTATGCATCTGTTGTTCTTTGATAGATGTAAAGACAACATACTTATTACCTTATCCATGATACTTTGTTGTTACCATGACTATAATTGTGTTTGGCATCTTTCTACAACCTAAAGCAAAATAGAATTTGACCTTATTCATGTTGATGAAAAAATCAGTGAAATATTAACACTCAAAATTTAAACATATATCAAAAAATAATGTAGTATGCTAAAGTAAAAGTGCAAAGGTCATCAATTTTATATAAATATAATTTAGTACAATAAAATTGTATCATTTTATAAACAAATGTTAAAAAGCCTTTGATGAAATCCCCTGACATGTCTCATAATACACTAACTCATATAGATATAAACAGGGCATATATAAAATTATATGAAGAATATGGTGACTGAGTAGGTGGAAGCTGAGCTCACTTGCTTGTGCCCCCAGCACTGATTGTTGGCTAATCTTCTGACAAGTGACCTGAACAATCAATGGAATCTCAGCTAATATGAAATTTTGAAGCCAAGGAGTGCAGAGGATGCTTTGTACCATCTGGCAAGAGATTTTATAAGTTTAGGGGGAAATACCGTGTGTGAGACACCTGCAACAGAGGAGAGAACAGATACAAATCACAGCTTAGGGGCTCCTTCCCTCTCAGAGCAGGGGACTTGGTCCTGCACAGGGAACCCCCTACCTTAATAGGGAGAGACTTGGAAGGATATAAAAAGTCTAGGAGACTTAGGCTCTGAGGCTAGTGATGCTGAACATCCTTTCATATGGCTCTGGGCTTCTCCTTGGAGAAGTTTCTGTTCAGGTCCTTTGCCCAATTTTTAATTGGGTTGTTTGTCTTCCTAAAGTGGAGTCATGTAAGTTCTTTATATATTTTGGAGATCAAACCCTTGTCAGAGGTATCATTTGTTAATATATTTTCCAATAGCTTTGGTTCCCTTTTCATTTTGCTGATGTTTTCTTTAGCTGTGCAGAAGCTTTTCATTTTGATGAAGTCCCATTTGTTTATTCTTTCCTTTATGTCCCTTGCTCTAGGGGACAGATTGGTGAAAATATTGCTGTGTGGAGTATCTGAGATTTTCCTGCCTATGTTCTCCTCTTGGACTTTTATGATGTTGCAAATTATATTTAACTATTTTAACCACCTTGAGTTTATTTTTGTGTACGCTGTAAGTTGGTGGTCTAGTTTCACTTTTTTTATTTGTAGCTGTACATATCTTCCAACACCATTTGTTGAAGGGGCTATTTTTTGCTCCATTTTATGCTTCTTCTCCCTTTGTCAAATATTAATTGACCATAGATACTTGGGCTCTCTATTCTGTTTCATTGATCTATGTGTGTGTTCTTATGCCAGTACCAGACTGTTTTGATTACTGTGGTCTTGTAATATAGTTCAATATCATGTATTGTGATGCCTCCTACTTTGTTCTTCTTTCTCAAAATTGCTGTGGCTAATCTGGGTCATTTATGTTTCCATATAAATTTTTAAATGTTTTTTTCTATATCAGTGAAATATGTCATTAGTGTTTTGACAGGGATTGAATTAAATAAGCTCTCATATTTAAAAATAACATACAGAACAAGTGAACATGAAACCAATTAAAAATTTTTGGCAGAGTGAAAAATATTTGCAATGTATATGGGAGACATTGCATTATTATCATTAAATTTAAAAAAAAGCAATAAAACTGGCACATGGGAGGGAAATTACACAACAAAAAAACGTACCAAAAATGAAAATAGTAAGTTCAGTGAGGAGGAAAGTGTAATTGCTGTAACATATGAAGAAATATACAACCTAATTAGAAACAAGGAAATTTGAAATAACTTCAGATTCACCAACAGGATTTGTGAAAACTACAGTTATATCATCCAAGTTTTGGCTAGGATGTGAGGCAAAAGAGCATTTGTAAAAAGAGCTATTATTTAGGTATAATTCACATGCTATTCAGTATACCCATTTAAACATGCCATTCAATGATTTTATTTATTTAGGATGAGCATATTTCATCAGTTGCCTGTCACACTAGTAACAAATTACCACAAACTTAGAGGTTTTACACAACACAAATTTATTACCTCACAATACTTTTTAATTTTTTTATTGTTATTCTATTATAGTTGTTCCAAATTTTTGCCCTTCTTTATGTCAGAAGCCTGGTGGTCTCAGCTTGATTCTATGCTCCAAGCATCACAAAGCCAAATCAAGGTTTTCATAACACTGTGTTCATTTCTGGAGAATTTAAAGATTAGTCCATTTCATTCAGGTTATTGGAAGAATTCAATTTCTTTGTTGTTGTGGAATTGAGTTTCCTATTTCATTGCCCTTCTCAGCTTCCTTGGCTTATAGCACCCTTTTCCCATCTTTAAAGCCAGGAACTACAGGTAGAGTCCTTCTCATACTTAGAATCCCACTGCCCTCACTTCTTACCTTATCTCTTCTCTGTTTTCTAATCTCTTGCCCATATCTCTGATTCTTCTTCCTTCTTCATCTTCATTTAAGGGCCCACATAATAATAAAGACTCCCTCCTTGATCAAACTTCAGTCAGGCTCCTTTAAACCTTCTTATGGATTAGACTTCAACCTTAGCTTGCTGAACCCAATTGTAAACAAGTATTCTGCTAGGCCTGTTTATCAAGAATCCAGGTACCCTTGAAATTAAATTCATTGGCCTGCCTTTAACCAGATTCCAGTAAAGCTAATTTAAGAGGAATCCCTCTACCTTTTGTTAGCTAATCAAGTTTCCCTGAGTAATTTTCCATCAACTAACCCCTCATTTGCTCAATGGCTAATAAATTAAGGTGTCTTTGCTGTATATGGAGGTAAGATCAATCTTTCTACAATATTGAAACTGTCTTGGCACCACTGCAAGTGTTAAAAAAATATCCTCCCTGCATTTTTAATAAATCCCAGAATATTTTTTTCTTAAACAGTGATTACAGTGGTTTCACCCAGATATTCTAGATTAAGCTTCTTAATCAGTGTTGGCTGATTAGCAACCTTAATTCAATCTGAAAAGTTGCTTCAGAGCAGTAACTATATTAGTATTAAATAACCAGAGGACAGAGTCTGCAAAGAGATCTTGAATTCAGCCTAAAACAAATGTAAAGTACAATATTTTAATAAATAATTTGGTAAATAGCCATAAAAATGAAAACTGCTTTTAACTTTTATCTACTCATTTTAGTTAATGTGAACATAGGCTATAGAAATAAGGTATGAAAATTTAAAGATCTATCAAATTCTATTGATTTTTGCAGCCTGTTTTAGTGGATTACAATAGATACTACCCTAATATCAACCACCTACAAAAGTTGAATAAATGTGAAAAAGCCACATATTTCATGTAAAACTCCACTAGTGAAGTATAACTACATTGTGTGATATTAGAAAATAAGGAGTTGATCATAGGTTTTAGATTTCACACTTTTATATTCATCGAAGTGGTATTTACAATGACAAAGATATGGAAGCAATCTATGTGTTCATTGATAGATGAATGGATAAAGAAGATGTGGTACATATGCTATACACAATGGAATACTGCTTTTCCATTAAAAGAACAAAACCCTACCATTTGTGACATCATGGACAGACCTAGAGGGTATTACAATGAGTGAAATAAATCAGACAGGGAAAGACACATAGTATATGACTTCAACTATATGTGACATCTAAAGAATAAAATAAAAAACACAAAGCAAAAAAAAGATTCATACATATAGAGAACATGCTGATGGTTGCCAGAGGGGAGGGGAGTTGTGGTACTGGTTGAAAAAGGTAAAGGAATTAAAAACTACAAATTGATAGTCACAAAATTGTCCTGGGGATGTGAAGTATAGTATAGGTAATATAGCCAATAAAATTGTAGTAACTCTGTATGGTGCCAAGTGGGTACTTGAAATATCACAGGGAACACTTTTAAAAGGAAGGAGCTTCTACCCTTTGCGAATGCATGGATGGAACTGAAAAGCATTATGCTAAGTGAAATAAGCCAGGCAGTGAAAGACACATACCATATGATCTCACCTTTAACAGGAACCTAATCAACAAAACAAACAAACAAACAAGCAAAATATAACCAAAGACAATGAAATAGAGAACAGGCTGACAGTGACCAGAGGGGAGAGGGGAGGGAATTTCAGGGGAAAAGGGGAAGGGTTTGCAGGAACAAGTATAAAGGACACATGGACAAAAACAAGAGAGGGGGTGGAAACCGGAAGGAGGTGGGGAGGGCTGGGGGGTGGGCTGGTATGGGAGTAAAAGGCAGAAAACTGTACTTGAACAACAATTAAAATAAAGAAAGAAAAGTATATGACTGTCTAACTACTATTCTGTACAACTGAAACTAATACAAATATAATATTGAATGCAAACTGTAATTGAAAAATAAAATTTAAAATAGAATAAAAATCAGGAAAATGAAAAATTATTATACTTATCACAAAAAATAAAACATAAAAGTTTAAAAAATATTCAACACTCACATAAAAATATCAAAGAACTTTGACATGAATAGTTAGCTGATAGGGAAATACAATTACATAGTAAATGAAAATTGAATAAAGTGGAAAACAAGAAAAACCCTGGTCTGTTTTGTGAAACATAAAATATGTTTGGTACAACTATGCTATTGTGCAATATGTATAATATTTTGAACTAGTTATTAAAATTTTTTAAAAATTGGAAAAATACACACCTGATAAAACAATTTTCCAAAATAAACAAGAAAACAAACATGCTAAAAAAAATAAGCCAAAGATCTTAACAGACCCCTCACCAAAAATACAAGTTGAAAATAGCATATGAAAAGATGACCCACAACAAGTGTTATAAGGAAATTTCAAATGAAAACGACAATAATACCTCACTATTCACAGATTTGAATGGCCAAAAACCAGAGAATTATCTCAAATTCTGGAAAGATGGTGGAGGAAAATATCTTTCATTCCTTGCTAATGGAAATGAAAAAGTGATACAGCCATATTAAAAGATAGTTTGGCAATTCTATTCCTTAGTTTTTACCAAAAAGAGTTGAAAACTTATGTGCACACAAACATGTACACAAATGTTTATAGCAGCTCTATTCATAATTGCTAAAAACTGGAATCAACAAAGACACCCTTCAGTAGGTAAATAAATAAAATGTGGTATATCCAGACAATGGAATAGTATTCATTATTAAGAAATGAGTTATAAAGCCATGAAAAGACATGGAGGAAACTTGAGTGAATATTACTAAGAGGAAAAAAACAATTTCAGAAGGCTACATACTTTATGATTCTGAGCATAAGATGTTTTGGAAAAGACAAAACTATACAGACAACAGCGGTACTGGAAGGAAGAGAGAGGAATAGGCAAAGCACAGAGAATTCAAGAGCAGGGAAAATAAACTATATGATACTATAATGATTGATAGATAC
Source organism: Trachops cirrhosus (assembly GCA_028533065.1). NCBI lineage: Eukaryota > Metazoa > Chordata > Mammalia > Chiroptera > Phyllostomidae > Trachops > Trachops cirrhosus. The sequence goes on along the minus strand of CM052552.1, from coordinate 16,373,821 downwards.
CATTATATATTTGCCCAAACCCATCTTAAAATATACACCAAAATGTGGGGGGCTTCGCCCACAGCCCACCGCGCCCCCCCCCCGCGCCCCGCCGCCGGTCAACACGAATGAGACTAAGTCTACCAAGACATGACCTGCTTGGGGAGGAAAGGTGGCTGATCTCTCAAAGGAGATGGGCCAAGAGCCTTTTCCTCAATGGGCTTTTATTGGGTTCATTTTGCACAAGAATACAGGTAAAGCTCATTAATCATTGTCAAGCAGTAAGGATCAAACAATAGATAACAAAGAACTCTGAGGACCTATTTTGAGTCAGGGGCTATTAGCTAAAGGACTACAAAACTTTGGGAAACAAACTCATTTCCTGCTGGGATCTTTATCATTTAATTGAGAGCATTCTTAGTAAAGCAGGTTTCACAGGAGTTTATGTATTCTTTCTTAGGCCTGATCACCCTGGGAACCTGCCCTTTCCATCACAGGACTGCACCACCCTCTGTCATTGTTTCAGGCTTAAATCAGGCTGAGGAGGCAAGATAGCCAAGAGATTAGGAGACTTCTCGCAGGCAGAATGAGGACTCAGGCTTTGTCAAAGCCGAGGGGCGAGGGTCCATCACCCCCTTTCTCCACAGCCCCCCAAGTCCTTCCTTGGGGCCTCCTCGTGATCATGCCTGTCCTAGGTTGTTGCCCCCTTGGGGAATCTTACCTGTCATTGGCTAACTGATCAAGCATTGGGGGCCAGTTATGGATGAAGTAAAAGGAGTAGAAGCGGCACTCCTGCCAGGGAGATAAGCTTTGTCTCCTTAGTGGCTTATGGTCTGAAGGTTGCTCCCTCAGCCTTAGCCTTGGGGGCGTTACAGCTTTTGAAACCAGGCAGGGCAGTTCCCAACATATGATCATGTGGTTTTTGCCTTTCCTTTTGTTTATGTGACATATTACATTTACTGATTTGTGAATATTGTACCATCTTTGCATCACTGGGATGAATCCCAATGATCATGGTATAGGATCTTTTTAATGTATTACTGGATCTGGTTTGCCGATATTGTGTTGAGGATTTTAGCATCTATGTTCATCAGCGATGTTGACTGGTAGTTTCTTTATTGTGACTTTACCTGGTTTTGGATTTAGAATAATACCTGTCTCATAAAAAGAGTTTGGGAGATTTTCCTCTTCTTGATTTTTAGCATGGCTGAGTAGGGTAAGAGTCATCTCTTCCCTAATTTTTCAGTAAAATTTACCTGGGAAGCCCTCTGGTATAGGGGTTTTGAGTTCCAGGAGATTATTGAATACTGCTTCAATTTCACTAGTAGTTATTGTTCTATTTAATTTATGCTTCTTCTTTTCGGAGATTTATATTTTTCTAGAAATTTGTCCATATCACCCAGGTTGTCAAATCTCTTGGCATATAGTCTTTCACAGTAATTAATGACAATCCTTTGTATTTCTTTGGCATCAGTTGTCATTTCTCCTCTTTCCTTTCTGATTTTCTTTTTTTCTTGATGAGACTTGTTAAAGGATTGTAAATTTTGTTTATATTTTCAAAGAAAGAGCTCCTGGGTTTATTGATCCTTTGAATTGTTCTCTTAGTCTCTATGTCATTTAATTTTGTTCTAATCTTGACTATTTCCTTCCTTCTACTTGCTGTGGGCCTTGTTGTTGTTCCTGTAGTTCATGTAGATATAGGGTTTGGTTGTGTATTTGAAATTTTTCTATCTTTTTTTAGGTATGCATCTATTGTAATGAACTTTCCTCTCAGGACTGCCTTTAATGTGTCCCATAGGTTTTGGACTGTTGTGTGTTCATTTTCATTTGTTTCTAGAAAGTTTTTGATTTCTTCCTTGATTCCATACTTAACCCATTCATTGTTTAATAGCATGCTATTCAGTCTCTATATATTTGAATATTTTTGAGTTCTTCTTTGAGGTTGGTTTCTAGTTTCAAGCCATTGTGATATTAGAAGATGCTTGATATGATTTCAATTTTCTTGTATTTGTTTAGGCTTGTTTTGTGTCCTATCATGTGGTTTATCTTTGAAAAATATCCCATGTGCATTTGAAAAGAATGTATATTTTGCTTCTTTGGGGTGAGATGTTCTGTATATATCAATTAAGTTAATTTGATTTAGAGTGTGGTTCAGTACCACTATATTCTTGCAGATTCTTTGTTTGGAAGATCTATCCATTTTTGATAATGGGGTGTTAAAAATCCCCTACTCTAAGTATGTAGTTGTGTGTATCTTGAAGTCCCCCAAGATTTTCCTTATGTATCTGTATGCTATGTTTGGTGCATGTGTGTTTAGAATGGTTATAACTTCTTGATGGATATTTCCCTTAATTATTATGAAGTGTTCTTGTTTGTCTCTTTTTATGGCCTTTGTTTTGAATTCTATTTTGTCTGATATAAGTATAGCTACCCTGGCTGTTTTTTTGTGTCCATTTGCTTGGGATATTTTTCTTTCCCTTCAGTATCAGTCTGTGTAGACCTTTTCTTCTGAGGTGAGTCTCTTGTAGACAGCATATAGGAGTGCCATGTTTTCTTATCCATTCACCAAACCCATGTCTTTTGATTGGAGCTTTTAATCTATTTACATTTAAGGTTATTATTGATAGTACTTATCCATTGCCATTTTTTTCTGTACCTGTGTTTCTCTCTCTCTCTCTTTTTCTTTCTCCATCTCTTTCTGTCTCTTTCCTCTTCTTTTTATAGTAGCCTCTTTAGCATCTCTTGCATTGGTGGCTTATTGGAGACATACTCTTTTAGCCTTTTTTTGCTTAGGAAGTCTTTATTTCACCATCTATTTTAAATGAGAAGCTTGCTGAATAGTGTAGTCTTGGTTGTAGGTCCTTTTTTTTTCTCCATTATCTGGAATATTTCATGCCAATCCTTATGGTGCATAGTGCTTCTGTTGAGAAATCTACTGATAGCCTTTTTGGAGATCCCTTGCACTTTAATAGCTATTTCTCCCTCTCTGCCTTTAAGATTATCTCTTTGTTTTTAAAATTTGCCAGTTTAATTATGATGTGTCTTAGACTGGGCCACCTTGGGTTCACCTTGAATGGGACCCTCTGTGCTTCCTGAACTTATATGATTTTACCCTTCACCAAGGTAGGGAAGTTTTCTGTCATTATTTTTTTACACAAGTTTTCTATCCCTTGCTCCTTTTTTCTTCTGATAGTCCTATGATATGAATGTTGTTACATTTCATGTTGTCTTGAAGTTCCCTTAAACTATTCTATTTTTTTTAGTCTTTGTTCAGTTTTTGCTCTACCTGGTTATTTATTTCTACCTTGTCTTCCAGCTCACTGAGTCATTTCTTTGCTTCATCCAGCCAGATTTTAATTCTTTCTAATGTATTTTTCATTACAGATATTATACTCTTCATTTCTTTCTCGTTCTTGTTCATAGTTTCTACTTCCTTTTTCATGCTGCTGTAGTTCTCACTGAGTTCCTTATAGTTGTCACTGAATTCCTTGAGCATGTTTATAATCATTTTGTTGAATTCTATGTCTGATACGTTGCTTGCCTCAATTTCTTTTAGCTTTTTCTGGGGATTCCTCCAGTCCTTTTGATTGATGGTTCTTCCTTTGCGCATTTTAGGAGCCTCTTTTTGTTTATTTGTTCTGCATCTCAGGATGCTCTGCTTTGCTTCTCCGTTTTATGTGTTGGCCTTCTCTAGTGTTCTGTGGGACTCAGTGGTGCAGTCTCTTTGATCTCCTGATCTGGATGATCTAGGGCTGTCCTTTATTCAATGTGTCTGAGTTCTCTTGTTGTATTTGGGCTTTGCTTGTTGGTGGATCATTCATTGGTGGGTTTTTCTCTCCAGCTGGATGACTGGTAGTCACAACTCCTGCCACATCTTGTATGTTCCAGGTGGTTTATGAGGCCTTGCATAGCAGTCTTATTCACATCTCCAGTCCTGAAAGCACCTACTTTTCAGTAGTCTTCAATTTTTCAAATGGTAAAACTTTAACTATGGTACCTTGTCTACTTTGACATGCAACAAATCATGATAAAAACCTTCAAGAAAAGGCTAAAGACTCTATCCCAGCAATCACTGTTTCCCATTCACTGCTTCCTCACAGTCATTCTCACAGCTTATTCTCCTAAAAATAGCATTGTAACAATTAAATTATGTAAAAAAAAATTTAGAAAAACAATGTTTTATTGAATAATAAAAATATAACAAGTTTTAGGAAAGCACACTGAAACATGATTGAAAAGTGCTTTGAAAAGTCAAATGATGGAAATATTCAGCCGTACTAATGAAAAAACCAAGCATATCAGAAGTATATGCACAGAAACTTATGTGTACATTACATCTAATTATAGGGCTTTTTCCTAAGGAAATTTATCTACAAATTGTGAAAAATCATACTTGATAGCTGCTTTAATTTGACATTTAAAAAAATTACTGAGGCAACATAATTTAATGACTTAGAGCACAAAATCAGATTGCATGTGTATGAAAAACAACTTCCTCATTTTCTAAGTGTAAAACCTTTGATGGGTTATTTAAGCTTTCTATATTTTAATTATTTCTTATAAAAAATGGGGATGCTAATGACAGTAAGTAATTTGAAGAATTATTTTTAGGATCAATCAATGTACTGTGTATAAAGCACTTTAACATTATATGGCACATAGTCAATATTCAACACATTTTTTAAAAAGATGTTTAATTGTGGTAAAAACAGACAACATAAAATTTACCATCTTAACTATTTTAAGTGTACATTTCCATATTGTTAACAGTAAGATTGTTGTGTGAATGATTACCAATACTTTCTTTTCTTTTTTTATTTTTTCCTTTTTAAAATTGTCATGCAAGTATAGTTGTCTCTATTTTCACCCCACCATGCCCCCCATCCTACACATTCCCATCTCTCACCCTCAAACCTACCCCCTTTGGTTTTGACCTTGTGTCCTTTATATATGTTCCTTGATGGTCCTTCTCCTATTATCCTCAAATATTCATCTCCCTGCTGCTCTCTGGTTTCTGTGCGTTTGATCTTTATTTCAATGTCTCGGCTTGTATTTTGCTTGCTTGTTTGTTTTGTTGATTAGGTTCCACCTCTAGGTGAGATCATATGATATTTCTTTTTCATTGCCTAGCTTATTTCACTTAGCATAATGCTATACAGTTCCATCCATGCTGTCATGAAGGGTAGGAGCTCCTTCTTTCTGTTGTGCAGTATCCCATTGTGTAAATGTACCAAGACTTTATTTATTTAATTTTTTAGAGGGAGAGGAAGAGGGGGAGAAAGAGAGGGAGAGAAACATCAATGTGTGGTTACCTTTCATGCTTCCCCTACTGGGGAACTGGCTTACTATCCAACCATGTGCCCGGACAGGGAATTGAACCAAAAACCTTTTGGTTAACAAGCGGGCACTCAATCAACTGAGCCTAACTGGCCAGGGCAATACTTTTTATTCTTGAAGAAATTAAACTCTATATTCATTGAACAGACCCCCATTTCGAATCCCCTCAGCCAATGGAAGTTTTCTATTTCTATGATTTTGATTATTTTAGGGATATCATATAAGTTAAATAAGGAAGTATTTGCTTATTGTCATTGACTATTTTAACTGAGCATAACATCCTCAGGATTCATCAATGGTGTAGTATATGATAGGATTTTTTTCAAGGCTGAATAATATTTCATTGTATGCATATGCCACAATTTTTTAAAGTATATTTTCTATATTATGCTATTACATTTGTCCTATTTTTCCCCCTTTATTCCTCTCCAGCCTGCCCCTGTCCCATCACTATACCCCCCCTCTTAGTTCGTGTCCATGGGTCGTACTTATAAGTTCTTTGGCTTCTTTATTTTCTACACTATTCTTAACTTGCCCCTGTTTATTTTGTACCTACTGTTTATGCTTCTTATTCCTTGTAATTTTCACCCATTCTCACTTCTCCCCCTCCTCACCGATTACCCTCCATGTGATCTCCATTTCTGTGATACTGTTCCTGTTCTAGTTGTTTGCATACTGTGTTTTTAGGTTCAATTGCTGATAGTTGTGAGTTTGTTGTCATTTCACCGTTTGTATTATTTATCCTCTTTTTCTTAGATAAATCCTTTTAACATTTCATATAATAATGGGTTGGTGATGACAAACCCCTTTGACCTTATTTGGGAAGCACTGTATCTGTCCTTCCATTTTAACTGATAGGTTTGCTGGATACAGTAATCTTGAGTGTAGGTCCTTGCTTTTCATTACTTTGAGTATTTCTTTCCAGCCCCTTTTTGCCTGTAAGGTTTCTTTTGAGAAACAAGCTGACAGTCTTATGGGAACTCCTTTGAAGGTAACTGTCTTCTTTTCTCTTGATCCTTTTAAGATTCTCTCCTTATCTTTAATCTTAAGTAATGTAATTATGAAGTACCTTGGTGTGTGCTTCCTTGAGTCTAACTTCTTTGGGACTCTCTGAACTTTCTGAACTTCCTGGAAGTCTATTCCCTTTGCCAGATTAGGGAAGTTGTCCTTCATTATTTTTTCAAATGAGTTTATCATTTCTTGCTCTTCCTCTTCTCCTTCTGGCACCCCTATGATTCACATGTTGGAATGTTTAAAGTTGTCCCAGAGGTTCCTAAGCCTCTCCTCATTTTTTTGAATTCTTGTTTCTTCATCCTGTGCTGGTTGAATGTTTATTTCTTCCTTCTGTTCCAAATGATTGATTTGTATCCTGGTACCTTTCCCTTCACTGTTGGTCACCTGTACACTTTCCTTTATTTCACTTTGCATAGCCTTTACTTTTTCCTCTGTTTTGCGACCATACACAACCATTTCTGTGAATATTCTGATTACCAGTGTTTTGAACTCTGCATCTGATAGATTGGCTATTTCTTCATTGCTTAGTTGTATTTTTTTCTGGAGCACCAGAATAATGGTGATGTCATTTGTTGACCTCGTGTGTCCTTAGGCAGCCTATTCCAGACTTCCAGGGATATAGTGTCTGTGGCTGTCTCCTTCTGTTGTTAATCTAGTCACTCTGGTCTCAGCAGTCAGGCTTAAACTCCATAAGGTGGGGCAAAATCCCTCCTGGGGTCAAGGCTATTGTTTCCCCTCAGGCTGCTGGTGCTCTCAGGGCAGTGGTCTGCCTGAGCATGATGGCTGCTGCTTATGGGGGATGACTCAGCACCTTCTACTCTCTCAGATCTCTCCCCAAAGCCTCTATGTCCCCATTCTGTCCTCAGGCATCTCTAGCCCACTCTTCCCCTGCCTTTTCTTGAGCCCAGGGTAAGTGGCTGTCTGTGAAAATTTGTGCATTGGCCCTTTAAATGGCTTTTTGCATCTCTAGCTCTTTGTCTCTGGCAGAGAGCAACCCTGCTGCTTTTTTCTGCTGATCGTTATCTGTGCACATTTTGGGCTCTGGTGCTCTATGCTAGGGATCCCAACTTAGAGTTTAGACCCCACTCTTCCCAGAGGGATCCAACCAGCTGCTTAATTATCCCTCCGGTGTTGCTGCCTGTGGGCATGCAGCCAACTTTCTTGAGTCTCCACTCTAGTCCTTACCAGTCAGGTTGTGCTGAAGCTGATTCTTCTGTCTGTCCGAGGTTATAAGGCTTATCTCTTGCTATTTTTCAGTTGTTTGTTCAGGGTGATTTCTCCACAATATAGTTGTAATTCCAGATTGGTGGTAGGAGGAGGTGAGTGTGACTTCCATTCACTCCTCTACCATCTTGCCAAACCCCAACTTCAATTTCTTATGTACAAATGAAAATAATACATAACTAATATAGTTACTATGATGATGCACATATGTGAAGTTGTTACATGCTATCAGGTAACAGATGGTCAGTATAATTTTAGTAATAATAGAGATAATACTAGAAATAATGAGTAGCCAAAGAACTATGTCTGGAAGGAATATTCTTCCATTGAGTGAGAAGATGTGATATTGGTAGTAAGAGAGTCCTTCAGTAGTTTTTGTACCATATAGGTAAGTTGCCACCAATTCTAACTTAAGGTAGAACTGTCTATGTCAAACTTTTTTTTTTTTAAGATTTTATTTATCTTCAGAGGGGAAGGGAAGGAGAGAGGGAGAGAAATATCAATGTATGGTTGCTTCCTGTGCATTCCCTGCTGGGAACTGGCCTGCAACCCAGGCATGTGCCCTGACTGGGAATCGAACCGTGATCTCTTGGTTCACAGGCCCGTGCTTAATCCACTAAGCTACACCAGCCAGGTCTATGTCAAACTTTTAATATTCATCTGATACTTATTCTTCGTAAAAATCTGTTTGTCTTATAATCAACTTTTGTAACGCAATATCCTCAAAATATTAGCATAAATTTCCCTCAGATTTATCAACATTTCTGGTTATCTTCCTTTGAAGATATAGGAAGAATTGCACTCATTATCTTCCCCTTTAAAGTTAGGCATGACAATGCATCTTGCGTGACTCAATAAGTATGAGCATGGATGATGTACATCAATTTTTTGTGGAAGAATTTAAGATTCAGTGCTCTACTTCCTGCTATTTTTTCATACCTCCTCAATCAAGTTATATATTTCATATAGTGTAACTACAGAGTGTTAAAACCTCTCAAGATCCTGAATTAATGAATCCCTAGATAGAGAAGAGGGGCCTAACTGAGGTACCTGGATATATATCTGACTTTCATAAGTGAGAAATAAACCTTCATTGTGTTAATCCACTTTAAGGTAGGAGTTCTTGATGTAACATAATCATATCTACCTTCCTGACCCTCAGACTAATTCCTGCAGTGGCACAAACTCAGGGATACTTATTGTAATGGTCCAATATCAATTAATGTATCTCTTAGCTAGAAATAATATATTCTTTCCTTTTCACCCAGATGGCTAATCTATTCAGTACAATATTGACATTACAACCTTTTCTGTTGAAGATATTCTCTGAATTTAGTGAGGCTTTTCAAAGCTTTCATAGTCTTTATCTTTTTGAAAAGGCAATATTTTAAATAAAGTAGGCTAAATTAGCCCTTTTTACTTTTCCTTTTCACTCTCACAAGTGCAATAAAATACACAGTTGAAATTCATTCTCGTGCATGTGTAAGACTTAGAAAGATTACTGGATAATAGAGTCCAAATAAGGAGCTTTTGAACATTAATCCACCAAGTTTAAGTTAGAAAATGTATCATCTTTTCAGTTATTGGATATAATAGCTAACCAGATAGATTTGGATGGATTGTGTAATACTTACAAAGATGTGGAATGGTGTGAATTAAGAATTCATTTTCTTCCACCATCTGGTGCATTAACTTTTATTGTAGAAAACAGTCTATGATATTGTACTTCTCAGTGTTGTTTTTTATAAACTTTATTTACATAACTTGCATGCAAGTAACTGTCTAATTTACCTGGTGTATGATTATGATAAAAGTGGTGATATTGTTCTTTATCCATTGAGAAAATGTGGTCAACAAAGACATTGTGTATAATTTGCCTGGCAAAGTACACACGTTTTTATTTCATTATTGTTTATATTGTATTTAAAAAGTGTATATATCCAGAAAGTAGCACCAAAGATTCCTGGTTGTTTACATGTTGAAGACCCAGGGCTGGCAGGATCTTCTGGTTATATAAAAGAGAGAGAGAAAAAAAGAAGGACATAGATTGAGAAATGGAAACAGGTTTAGGGAGCCAAGCAAAAAGATAAAGAGGAAGAGGTTCTGATGCTGTGATGTATTTAAAAAGTCTTAATGCCACATTAATGGAGACCTAAACATTGTTTTTCCAGGTTCATTGTGATATAATTGACATTTAACATTGTATACATTTAAGATGTATAATTTAAATAATTTTATATCTGTATATTTTTAAATGGTTATGACAAAAATGTTACTTAATACCTCCAGCTTACTTCATATACTTATAGAATACCTCACATACTTATTCTTTTTGTGTGTGGTGAGAACTTTTATAATCTACTCTTTTAGCAACTTTAAAACATACAGATGGTTCATGACTTATGATGATATCTCAATAAACCCTTGAAACTATCATAAGTCAAGAACATATTTAAAACATATAACCTATTAAATATAGCTTAGTGTAGCCTATCATAAATTTGCATAGAACAAATACTTTAGCCTATAGTTGGGCAAAATCTTCTAACACAAAGCCTATTTTATAACAAAGTATTGAAAATCTCATGTAATTTATTAAATAATGTACTATCAGTGAAAAACATTATGGTTATATGGGCACTCACCATTAACATACACATTTGATAATGTATTAGGACTGGAGAGTGTTTGAAACTTTGAACTAAAATTATCTGCTGGATGATGGGGATGTTACACTGACAGGGTCATCAATTTCTCTATCTTCTGATGAGTCTTGAAAATAGATGGTAGAAGGCGGCATTGGGTCTTCAACATTTGTTGATGATTTAGCAGGGATAGTGTTTCCACCATATCCCTTTTGCACCATTGTAAGGTCAAAATGTCATAAGTTGAACCATAATAAGTAATGGACCATATGTATAATACAATGTTGTAAACTATAGTTGCCATGCTACATTTGATGTAACTAAAACTTATACATCTTGTAACTGGAAGTTTGTATCTATTGACCATTTTGACCATTTCCCACACAGCCCACCCCCTGCCCTGTATAACTACTAATATATCTGTTGTTTCTATGAGTTCAACTTTTTTATATTCCATATAAGTGAGATCATACAGTATTTGTCATTCTCTATCTGACCTGTTCATATAGCATCATGCCCTCAAGGTTTATGCCTGTTGTCATAAATGGCAGGATTTCATTCTTTTTTATGACTGAATAATATTCCTGTGTATCTATCACATTTTCCTTATCCATCATATGACAATGAATACTTGGGTTGTTTCCATGCCTTCACTCTTGTAAATAATGCTGCAGTGAACATTCAGGAGCAGATGTCTCTTTAAGATAGTGATTTTATATTCTTTAGAGATATACCCAGAAATGGAATTGCTGGATCATATTATAAATCTACTTGTAATTTTTGAAGAATCTCTATACTGTTTTTTCATAATGACTATACCAATTACCACAAAGAATGTACAAGGATTCCCCATTGTTCATATCATCATTGGCACATTTTATGTCTTGTTTTATGGTAATAGCTATTCACAGGTGTGTGGTGTCCTTATCAAGGTTTTGATTTGCATTTCCCTGATTTCCTTAGTGATTTTGAGCACCTTCTCATGTACCTGTTGAACATTTGAAGATATTTTAATTTTTTTTATTTTTTACTGTTTTTCAAGTACAGTTGTCCCCATTTTCCTCCTCTACTTTACCCCATCCCACCCTCAATCTTTCCCCACTTTGGCTTTGTCCATGGGTCTTTTATACATGTTCCTTAATGACCCTTTCCCTTCTTTTCCCCATTATCCCCCTCATAAAGCAAGGGACATAAAGGAAAGAATAAACTAATGGGACTTCATAAAAATAAAAAGCTTCTGTATGGCTAAAGAAAACAATAGCAAAATGAAAAGGGAATCTACTCTGTGAGAAAATATATTTGCAAATGATACCTCAGACAAAGGTTTGATCTCCAAATTATATAAAGAACTCACATGACTTCATTCCAGAAAGACCAAAAACTCAATTTAAAAATGGGCAAAGTACCTGAATAGACACTTCTCAGGACATACAGAGGGTTTAGAGACATAGGAAAGGATGCTCAGCATCACTACTCATCAGAGAGATGCAAATTAAAACCACAATCAGATACCACTTCACATCACTCAGAATGGCCATTATAAACAAATCAACAAACAACAAGTGTTGGGGAGGTTGTGGAGAAAAGGGAACCCTAGTACACTTTTGGTGGGAATGCAGACTAGTGCAGCCACTGTGGAAAACAGTATGGAATTTCCTCAGAAAACTAAAAACAGAACTGCCTTTAGATTCAGCAGTTCCACTGCTGGGATTATACCCTAAGAATCTTGAAGATATTCTTTGAGGGAAAAAAAAAATATCTATTCAGATCCTTCGTCAGTGTTTTAATTGAGGTAACTTTGACTTATTTGAATCCTTTCGGTTTTTATTTTTTTGCAGTTGAGTTTTTTGAGTTCTTATATATACGTTTTTTAATTTATTTACTTTTATTGTATTTGTCCTTTACCATTATTCTCTCTATACTGCCCTGCCTGCCCCCTGCCACCCTGCAATCATCACACTATTGTCTATCTATGAATCCTTTATCTTTTTTAAAAAAGATTTTATTTATTTATTTTTTAGAGAGGGGAAGGGAAGGAGAAAGAGACAGAGACAGAAAGAAACATCAATGTGTGGTTGCTCCTCATGTGGCACCAGTTGGGGACCTGGCCCACAACCCAGGCATGTGCCCTGACTGGGAATCGAACCACTGACCCTTTGGTTCACAATCCCACGCTCAATCCACTGAGCTACACCAACTTTATCCTTTTTGCTCAATCCATCCACTCCCTAAACTCCCCGCCTCTTTAATTGTCATCTTATTCTCTATGAGACTGTATCTATTTTGCTTGTTAGTTCAGTTTGTTCATTAGATTCCACATATGAGTGAAATCATATTGTATTTATCTTGATATTAACTGCTCATCACATGTATCAGTAAATATGTTCTCCCATTCTAAGGATTTTCTTTTTATTTTGTTGATGTTTCCCTTTGATCTGCAAACACTTTTTTAGTTTGAGTAGTCCTATTTGTTTATCTTTTATTTTGTTTCCCTTACCTGGGGAGATATGTCTCATAAAATATTGCTATGAGCAATGTCTGAGATTGTTGCCTATATTTTCTTCTATGATTTTTATGGTTTTGGGTCTAACATTTAAGTCTGTAATCCATTTTGAATGCATTCTTGCGTGTGGTGTAAGACGGTGGTATAATTTCATTTTTACACATGTATCTGTCCAGTTTTCATAACACCATTTATTGAATAAAATATACTTAGCCTATTTTATGTTCTTGGTTCCTCTGTCAAATATTAATGGGCTCTAAAGTTGTGGGTTTATTTCTGCAGTCTCTATTCTGTTCCATTAAACGATGTGTCTGGTTTTTATGTCAGTACCATGCTCTTTCATTATTTCATTCTTTCATTATTTTTTCAAGTAGATTTTCAATTTCTTGTTCTTTGTCTTCTCCTTCTGGCACTCCTATGATGTGAAGGTTGGACCACTTAAAGTTGTCCCTGAGACTGCTTACACTATCCTCATTGTTTTCTGTTCATTTTTCTTCTTTTTTCTTTTTTTGGTCTGATTGGTTGTTTTTTGCTTCCTTTTGTTCAAAATCATTGATTTGATTCTCAGCTTCATCCA
>CM052552.1:16345360-16360442 GCA_028533065.1 Trachops cirrhosus | reverse complement strand
AGGAAGTATCATGTAGGTACCAGTGACACAGCTTCCCATATCACCCAGCCTGGGTACTCAAAGTGTGCCCTTCACGTGTACTGCGGACACTCTCCTCTTGTAGTTGAGACTTGGTTTCTATTGGCAGGTCAATTGGAGGGATTTACTCAGGCCAGTCAGCTGCAAGGACTGGCTGTGGCCACAGACCACCAACCTCTGCCCTCTGTGGAGGATTAGTTGTGTAGGAGCAGGGTTGTGGTGCTCTTCCTTGATGCCAGGTATAATCCCATTTGCTTATTTTTGCTCTTGGTACTATTTATTTGAGTATCATACCCATTAAATCTTGCTAAAACCAATGCCCAGGAGCTTTTTCCCTGTTATTTTCTGAGAGCTTTATGGTTTCAGGTTTTTTGTTTATGTCTTTAGTTCATTCATTTTAAGCCAACATATTTCAGTTTATTTATTTATTTAATTTTTATTGTGTTTTTTGCCTTCAGTTCATTTTCTTTAGTTCATTTTGAGTTAACACTTTTAATGATTTAAGATAGGGATCTAGTTTTACTATATTGTATGTGAAAATCCGGTTCCCCAGTACTGTTTGTTAAAGAAACTATCTTTTCTTCATTGAGCATTCTTGGTACACTAGTCAAATAGAGTAGTCCCTCCTTACCCACAGATTTAGTTTCAGTTACCTACTTGCAAACATAGTCTGAACATATTAAATTGAAAATTCAAGAAATAAACATTTCCCAAGTTTTAAATCCCACGTCATTCTGAGTAGCAAGATAACATCTCATGTCATTCCACTCTGTCCTTCCCTAGATGTAAATCATCTCTTTGTCCAGTGTATCTATATTAGTCACTTATCAATAGTAACTACCTCAATTATCAGATCAAGTGTTCTGGCATCACAATGTTTGTGTTCCATAACCCTTATTTTATATAATAATGACCACAGAGAAGCAGCAAAATGTTTCTTTTAAGTGAAAAGGTAAATACTCTCAATAAAGACAGAAAAATGAGTGCTGAGGTTGTTAATATCTACAATAAAATAGGTATTCTGCCCATAAAATTGTGAACAAAAAAAAAGAAATTCATGCTAGTTTGGCTGTCACACTTCAAACTGAAAATGCTATAGCTACAGCATATGATAAGTGTTTATTTAAAATGGAAAAGTCATTACATTTGTGGGTGGCAGAAGTGAACAATAAACTTGTGTTGATTGCTGGCAGTGTGTTACACTAGAAAGGGTTGAGCCTCTACAAAGAGTTCAACAAAGGATCCTCTGAAACAAGTGACTATATTCACATAACCTTTATTGCAGTATATTATTATAATTGTTGTATTTTATTATGTTATTGTTGTTAATATATTACTATGTTTAAATTATAAATTAAACTTTATTACATGTAGGTATGTATAGAAAAACATAGTATATATAGGGTTTGGTACTATTCTGGGCTTCAGACATCCACTGGGGGTCTGGAAATGTATCCACCATAGATAAGGGGGGACTGCTGTATTAGTTGACCTCATATGTGCAAGTTTATTTTGGGGCTCTAGGCTTTTCCCATTGGTCTGTATTATACCTGATATCACAGAAATAGAGGATTATAAGGGACTAGTATGAATAACTATACACCAACAAATTGGTCAACTTAGGAAAAGTGGACTAATTTTTAGAAACACATAATCTAACAAGGCTGAATCATGAAGAAATAGATAACTTGAACTGATAAGTAATGAGTAAGTATTGATAGATTCAATCAGAAATCAAGAATCTCCCAGTTGAGAAGCTCTCAGAACTACATGGTTTCACTGGTGAATTCTACCAAACATTTATAGAGGAATGAACTCTAGTCCTTGTCAAACACTTCCAAAATTTTGAAGAGGAGGGAACACTCCTAGATTCATTTTAGAAAACCACCATTAACTTGATACCAAAATGAAATAAAGATACTACAAGAAAACTGCAAACCAATACTTCTGATAAATATAGAAAAAATTCTCAACAAACTCTTAGCAAACCTAATTCAAGAAACCACCTAAAATGTTTATGCATCATTTCCAAATGAGTTTTACTCCTGGGATGCAATGCTGGTTCAACAATAAATCAATAAATGTGATACACCACACTGAGAGAGTGAAAGATAAAAATAATATGATCAGCCCTGGCTGGTGTAGCTCAGTGGATTGAGTGTGGCCTGCGAACCAAAGGGTCACTGGTTCAATTTCCAGGCAGGGCACATGCCCGGGTTGTGGGCCAGGTCCCCAGTAGGGGGCACACAAGAGGCAACCACACATGATGTTTCTCTCCCTCTCTCCTTCCCTTCCCCTCTGTCTAAAAGTAAATAAATAAAATCTTTAAAAAAAACTGTTAAAAATATTATGATCAGCTGTGGCTGGTGTGGTTCAGTGGGTTGAGCGTGGAGCTGTGAACCAAAGAGTTGCTGGTTCAATTCCCGGGAGGGTCACATGCCTGGGTTGTGGACCGGATCCCTGGTTGGGGATGCGTGAGTGGCAACTACACACTGATATTTCTCTCACTCTCTTTCTCCTTCCCTTCCCTTCTCTCTAAAAAATAAATAAATAAAATCTTTAAAAATAATAATAATATGATCATCTCAATAGATGCAGAAAAAGCATTTGGCAAAATTAAACATTCTTTCATGGTTCAAACTCCCAACAAATTGGATATTGAATGAAATACCTCCATATAATAAAGGCTATATTTGACGAAACCACAACTAACAACATACTCAGTGGTGAATGGTAGAAAGATATTTGTCAATAATAAAGAACAAGACAAGTGTTTCTTTCTAATCTCACTGCTCCTATTTGACATAATACTAAAAATCCTAACCAGAGTTATTGGAAAAGAAAAGAAATAAAAGGCATCCAAATAAATAAAAAAGTAAAATATGATCTCACCTTTCAGTGGAACCTAATCAAGAAAACAAACAAGCAAGCAAAATATAACCAGAGATATTGAAATTAAGAACAAACTGACTGCAACCAGAGGTGAGGGGGGAGGGGATAATGGGGAGAAAAAGGAGGAAGGGTTTTCAGGAACATGTATAAAAGATGCATGGACAAATCCAAGGGGAGGTTGGGATCAGAGGTGGGAAGTGGGGATGGCTGGGGTGGGGGGGAAATGGAGACAACTGTACCTGAACAACAATAAAAACTAATAATTAAAAAATCTCTTTGGATGAGAAGTCTTATATATAGAAAATCCTAAAGAATCCATCATAAACTGTTAGAACTAACAAACAATTTCAGTAAAATTTCAAGATGCAAAGTTAACATACAAAAATTACTTTAATTTGCTCTGGCTGATGTAGCTCAGTGGATTGAGTGCTGGCTGTGAACCAAAGCATCACAGGTTCGATTCCCAGTCAGGGCACATGCCCTGGGTTGCAGGTCAAGTCCCCAGTGGGTTACACATGAGAGGCAACCACACACTGATGTTTCTCTCTCTCCTTCTCCCTCCCTTCCCTTCTCTAAAAATAAATAAATAAATAAAATCTTTTAAAAATTACTTTAATTCCTATACTTTAATGACATACTATCCAAAATAATAATTAAGAAAACAATCTCATTTACATTAGCATAACAACAATAAAAGTTTCAGAAATAAATTTAACCAAGGAGGTGAAAAATATGTACCCTAAAAACTATAAGACCTTGATGGAAGAAATTGAAAACACTAATAAATGGAAAGATATCCAGTGTTCATGAATCAAAAGACCTAGCATTATTAAAATGTCCCTTAGTACCTTAAGTAACCAATAGGGTCAATGCAATTCCTGTCAAGATTTCAATGGCATTTGTCACATACATAGAAAAAACAATCCTAAAATTTGTATGGAATCACAATCAACCCCAAATAGACAAAATAATCCTAAGAAAGAAGAAAAGAGCTGGAGGCATCACACTTTCTGATTTCCCACTATATTATAAAACTAGTAATTAAGCCACTACACATTAGTTTCTATTACTTGGCAGTTAAAAGTCTGTGTTAAGACAATGTTACTTGCAGCATTGCTTCCCAACTATACATTTCTTAATTGTTTTTTAATTATAGTTGGATTATTCCAAGTATAACATATTTTACTTAATGTGAAGCTGAATAATGTTGATGATATAATTGCTCTAAATAAATTCACTTTAAGTTTATAATCAAGTTAATCAATGGACATAGGATATTGACAAACAATTCTATCCTATTTCCCTGAGTAATCATTTCTGGCTGTCTAAGATAAATAGTTTCCAGCCTAGGTATCCCCAGATTGTCACCCTTACTTTACCTAGTAACTTCACTGCACAATCCCTGAAGATGCAATTAGAGAACTATTTCCTTTGATTGCCTTAAATCCCACTAACCTACAAACTTCTATACCCACAAAATCTCCTTCTTTTTCTCTTATGCTGGAAGAAGAGTCTTTTCTATGTAAGGCCAAACTTCTATGTGATTCCACTCCTTTTTGCATACTTAAGCTCTTCATCCCTATACATACAGCTGCCTAATGGATATTTCCACATGGAAGTCATTAGACCTCCAACTTATGCTGTCTCCATTAAGCTGTCTCCAACTTATGATTTACCTGGTAAAACTCCAGAATGATGGTCTTTTTCCTCTTACATAATTATGCTCACACATTTCTACCTCAAAGATTTTGCTAATGCCATTCCTTCTACATGTATTTCATTGGATAGTTTTATAGATGCTTCTCTTCATAATTTCTATGTCATTTCAAAGTTTAAATCATCCAGAGAAGCCTTACCCAACAGTCAAGCTAAAATTATTCTTTTACCAAACTATGGTTACATTCTATTGTGCTGTTCTGTTTTATAGTCACCATCCAACTGTTCAGTACTTTATATTATCCTCTTTATTTGTTTGTTTTTTATGATGTCTATAGCAAATTAGGATGTAAGATCCTTTAGTGTAGGTGTTATATCTTTCTAATAACTTTAAGTATCCAAAACATCTATAATATGGTCTGGCATATAACAGGTCCATATAATTATTAGAGAAGACAAATACCTCAATGTTCACATAAATATTGGGCAAATAAAGTATTGTAAATAAGCACATCAAGGCCCTGCCTGGATAGCTCAGTTGGTTAGAGTATCATCCTGATACACCAAGGTTGTGGGTTTGATCCCTTGTCAGGGCACATACAAGAATCAACAAGTGGATGCATAAATAAGTGCAACAACAAATAGATCTCTCTCTCTCTTCTCTCTCTCCCTTCCTCTCGCTCTAAAAAAAATCCAGAAACATCATTTGACAAATGTGGAAAACTTCTGGATAATATTACTCTGACATAATTCTATTGTAGTTTGATTTGTGTGCCACTTTGTTAAATGCTTGATGGGTTTACAAAGTATGTACACTTTATTGGCAGGTTCATAAAAAGAAGTATTTTAATATAGACATTTTAATCATCCAATATTTTTATTTACATCTAGGTCATGGTGACACTTCATAGTTTATTTTGGAACTGTCTATGTTACTAGAGTTATGATTACCATGGCTAAAATGATAAAAAAAAGTCTTCATGCATTGTATTTGTCCCCCTACTTTAAGCAAAACAACTAGAAGAAATGCATTTATACATATTTGTGAAATTAGGGATAGATTAAAAATTCAAGGTTAGTTTTTAAGTTGTTTAATAATTCTACCAATTTCTTAAATTTGTTTAGGGGTATAATGAAGGCATATAAAATATTTATAATGTAACATTTGTGATGGCCCTAGACTATAACAGTCCCTATCTAAACAATTTTACACATATAAAGCTCCTACCTCCTATAACCACTATCTTCACATATTGAAATGACAGTAATAAAAGTAAGCCCATAAGATGTTATATTCTGTATTTTTCTTTCCTGAAACTACAACACTGGGGTTATATATTTCATATATTTCATATATACTATATATATAGTATATATAGAATTATTAAAGCATTTATCAGATTTATTGAAATTATCTGTTTTCACTTCTGTTATCATGTAATACCATGTTGTAAACCTAATAAGTGCTCAACTAAACTTAACATATTAAAATAAATTTTAAACTTTCATGATGGGGTAAAATTAGATTACTGATGCCCAAACTATATTCTCCAACTGTTATAATTGATGGCCATGTGGAAAATCAAGTTTATAACTTTTGTTGTTGGCCATAGTCTCTTGTCAAATGAACTAACTTTTCTCTGATATAATAGTACTTGTTCTCAAAGCATATTATATATAAGGTTATAACACAATCACAGGTTAATCATTATAATGATAGAGCAAAATGGCTGTTTAAAGTCATGTCCCCAATATTTCTTTTTGTATTCATTTCCTCACCGTTCCAGAACATCTATTGCACATTCCTTATTTGGTACATTCCTGGCCTCACTTCTAGCAGTAGCAGTAGTTAGGATGATAGATGGAGTATTAAGGCTGTTTGTAACATCCATGGGATGATTTTAGAAATGACATAATAGAATGTAATGTTTACAGTATTCAAGTTATAAGTTGTGACCCCAGAGATAATATTTTGCTTTTTATTGAATAGGTTGTTTTGCCTATTTCCTTCAAAAACTTTGGTTTTAAAACAGTGTTCTTTAGAAAACCTTCAGGGGATTCAACAAAGTTAAATTTCTTCTTAATATGTATTTATTGAAAATCATTCATAAAATTTTGCATACTCAAATTTATATGCATTGGCTCATTTTTGTGCAGAGTTAAAAACAGAAAGCTTTTCCCTCATATCTTTGCATAGACTTCAAGTTCTTATTAATAAGAACTTAAAGTCATAAATTAATTTTCATTATTATTCAAAACTTGGCATGCCCAACCATACAAAATTGTACAAGCAAGTGTATATTGGCAGCACATATGCTGTGCTCAATAAAAATACCCAATGTCCTATTGTTAATAGTGACAACAGGGATGGAACTGGAGAGCATTATGCTAGGTGAAATAAGCCAAGTGATGAAAGACAAATACCATATGATCTCACCTATAAGTGGAACCTAATCAACAAAACAAACAAGTGAGCAAAATGCAACTGGATACATGGAAATAAAGAACAAACATACAGTGACCATAGGGGAGGTGGGAGGGTGATAACACAGGAAAGAAGGGGAAAGGTTGAGTCAAGGAACATGTAAGAAGGACCCATGGACAAAGACAATTGGAGACAGGATTGAATGTGGGAGCTGGGGTTGGGTAGGGCAGGGGAGAGTAATGGGGGGGGAAATGGAGACAATTGCGATTGAACAATAAAAAATTAAAAAAAACAGTGAACTTGTAAATTTCTTTTGATCGTATATTAATGTCTAAACACATAAATAAATAAAAGGAAACTTGATTTCTATAGCTCTAATCATATTTACTTTTTGATATATCAAGTAAATTATGTATTTTGCCTCCTTTAATGCAGAAACTGCTAGTGAAGCTTTTGGTACTGTGCATTGTATGATAACAATATCAAAGCAGATGTAGTAGTATTGTTGTCTCTAGCTACTGTGGCCTTTAGTACTGAATTTTTATGAACATTAAGAATTATTGTGTAGCTCTGGCCTGTGTGGCTCAGCTGGTTGCTTGTCATCCCATTAACAAAGAGGTTGCCAGTTCGATTCCTGGTCAGTGAG
The DNA here is from genome assembly GCA_028533065.1 of Trachops cirrhosus. Classification (NCBI taxonomy): domain Eukaryota; kingdom Metazoa; phylum Chordata; class Mammalia; order Chiroptera; family Phyllostomidae; genus Trachops; species Trachops cirrhosus. Next base: position 16,352,805 of record CM052552.1, on the reverse strand, counting down.
ACTACCTGTGTTGTGGGCTCCATGTTCCCTCCCTGGTCAGGGCTCTTGCAAAAGCAACCATTGGATGTTTCTCTCTCACAATGATGTTTTTTTCCCTCTCCTTTTCCCTCCCTTCCTCTCTCTCTGAAATAAAATAAAATAAAAAGATTTATTGTGTAAATGTGTAATAAGGGAAGTGTATTAAATATTGTATGATATGTCAAAATGTAAAAATGTAAATATATAACATCTACACAATATTATGATTGTATAACCTCAAAATATATTTGATATTTCCAGTATTTCTGCTTATAAGTAGGCAAAAATTACTTACATAAGTAATGACATTAATTTAGGTTTTGAGAATGAATACAGATGAGCTTTCCTTAAGAGTAATGATTTTCATTCAATTTAAATAAAAAAATAGAAATGTGAATGATTTCTTCCCATTTTATAGCCAGTAAAGTAGAGTTTTCCTGGGCAACTATGGTTCAATCTCCAATCTACTAGTTACTTATTGTGGCCATTCTCATCAGGATTTTCTTTATCCATTAAAATGGTTATGTCCTCTCATATGACAATGATGTGAATCAGGGTATGGGAAGAAAAATAGTGATACTTTTATTTACCAGGAGATGGAAAGATAATCTTTGGTTAGCAGCAAAACTCCTCTGAGGATCCATGAATAATTATGTTCATTTTATTGGTTCTTCATGTAATCTTTTCTAGAACTTGTATGAATTAAAAAATAATTGACACACTTTTAAAATTAAAAGGAATAAAAATTCACTTTGTCAAAGAAATGAATTTAAAGAGCCACTGAACTGTTTACAAGTAACCATAATGACAATTTTCTCCTTGAAGCATGATTTGCAGACAACGAATTAATAATGTTTTTAAAAAGTTTTCAATCCTTAAATTTGGACAGAGGTAGTTCCATGATCTTTTGCTTTCTCTTTTCTTTATAATTCTAAGAAACCTAATTCTTGGTCATTCAATTAATTAGATTCAATAGTCCGCATATGCTGGTAGCCATCTGCTGAAAGCTGTCTTCATGTGACATTGCCTTGTAACTGGATTTCAGAATTATTTGGCATATCTGAAACATAGCCCACCTTCTGCTTCAGGCTATAAAATAGACTGTTAATTTTTCCCCTTCTCTCTATGATAACAATTTATGTTACTAATGTATCAAAGACTTTTCATTTAAACATTCAAATTCTTTGACTATGCCGTGATTGCTAAGTTTCAAACTTTCTCACAAGACACAGGGGTTTCTGTGTCAATTTTCCACATTTCTGATAATAACAATAAAAATTTATGCACTTTCCTCAATTTTCAGCCTCTTTGATTTCCACTAAGGGTAGTAAATGGTGAGGAAGTAACTAGGAAGATAAAGGTGAGTTTGACAAGGTTTGTTTGCAGATTCCTTTTAAGACTCTCTTCAGTTAAAGGAGAATGTATTTCCTGTCTCTAGGCATAAAAGGGGCAGCTTTTTCTGCATTTACTGCTTCTTAATTATCTTAAGCTCAAAATAATTTTTATGACAAAAATACATGCTTTACGGTGACCTATTTAGGTTTTCTTTAAAGCCATTCCACTTGAGAAAATGTCTTATTCACTCTAACACTTAATGTTACTTACATATACTGCTCTACCACTACAGGTAATTTACACTAACTGACCAAGATTTTACCTCTAGCTCCCTATCTTGATAAGATAAAAAAAAAAAACATATAGTATCTTCGATAAATAAAATAGCTCTACTAGTGATGTACCAGTACCAAGGAAAAAGTAAGCAATATTTTACTTGCTGGCAGTAAAACAAAATATAATAAAGAACCAGTATATACCAAAATAACAGGAAAACATAAGTACACTATTTAGGAAACATTTATCCATGACAGAAAAAATATAAAGCAAATTTACTTACTTCTTATTTTGCTTCCATTTCTTTTACCAGGGAGTGCCAACTTCAATATGGTGAAGAAGATATAGGCTTTGAGTAAAAAAATAGAACAGAAGATTAATTGCATAATAAACTTTGAGAAATTGTGTTTTCCAATGAATTCAAGTCTTCTTGATTACACATATCATATGCCAGAATACTGATATCTCAAGATACAGAGAAAAACACTGCTGACAATATTTGAAGAGGCAGTGGATAAGGGAAGCAATCCTATAAAAAATCAGGTCAATAAGCCTAATCAGGCCAAGAAAAGTTCAATTTTTAGTAAAAAAAACAAGATAGCTTCTGCTATAATAAATGATGAAAATGTAATAATAAGGATTTTATTTACTGTAACCAAAACACATTAACCACAGAAGGAAATACATACACATTAGCAGAGATAGAAATAAATTCCATCTTTTTGCAGGTGCAAGATTAAGTACCTTGTCCTATATCACAGATATTAAAAATGGCAGACAAGATTTGAGCACATAGCTATCTTATTCCAGAACTTTCAAACTTAACTTTTGCTATATACAGTCTGTGATAAATATCCAGACAAATTTCTAAGCTGCATTATTGAACATATAATTATGTGTGAGAATAGTGTTCATTAGAATCACTAAAAATAATACAGGCTATCACACTGACAGATGAAGAAATATTTAAATTTTTCCAAAGAGTAATGATTAATATATTGATTTAAGCCTTGATAAAGAAAGTGGTTTGTGAGACAAATGGCTGATTTCTTCCATTCTATATTTTCTGGATGATTCAGATCCAGTTTTTATAGCATGCTAATCAAATTTGCAGATGGCACAATTCTGGGCCAATTATATTAATAGAATTTCAATGTTTGAAACAAGGGCCTTAAATGCTGATGGAATTCAGAACATGCCAAACCAAAATATGCCACTCTGGCATATTGACAATTTTGAATTAAAAACACTTGAAAAGCAGCAAATACAAGAAAAACACTCTGACCTTCTTTCTTTTTCTTAAAAGCATAAAATGACATTCTTATTAAAAAAAAGTCTTCCCTGTACCAGAAAGAAACATTATTATCATGAGGGAGTAAAGTTCAGCATAAGAATTTTTCACAAACAAACTTTGTTCAAATAATTCTTATCTTCCTTTTGCCTCAATATATTGTTTAGTCACTTTTCCACAATTGCTTCTCTTCATTTAACCAAATAGGAAAGCAGGTAGTTTCCTCCATTTCTTTGGGTCTTCAATTTCATGAAGGCTCCTCTATGATGTAGAATTTATATTGAAAAAACTTCCATGTTTTTCTCCTGTTGATATCTTATGCCAATTTAATTCTCAAGTCTAGCCAAACAGAAATCTGAGAGAATAAACATAAAAATTTGCTTCCCCTATAACACCACTAAATTCAATTTAATGGATTTCTTCTGCATTGTTATTCAACCAGTCTGTACTTGAGAACACTAATGACAGAAACTCACTCTATCCTGGTGTTTCGTGTTTTAATCATGGTTGTTATATTTTCAGTAAAGAAAGTGTTTCCTAATTTTCTACAACAATTTGCCTAACTGTCCCTTACTCAATACAGTAGAAACAGAGAGAATCTTCATATTTTTAAAAAACAGAGGAAATATCTGAAAAGTGATTGAGTGGTTGAAAGTATCAGCTCAATCAAAGAAGCTTTTTGACCTTATTTTAAATGAACTGTTTAAATTTCATTTCACCAATTATATGGATAACTAAAATATGGTACAGAAAACAATGACAAAGATAAGAATAATTAGCCCTGGCTGGTGTAGCTCAGTGGATTGAACATGGTCCTGTAAACCAAAGGGTCACAGGTTTGATTCCCCATCAAGGCATATGCCTGGGTTGTACATCAGGTCCCCAGTGAGGGGCACATGAAAGGCAACCACACATTAATGTTTTTCTCCCTCTCTTTCTCCTTCTCTTCCCTTCTCTCTAAAAATGAATAAATAAAATCTTTAAAAAATAATAATTGAGGCCCTGACTGGCGTAGCTCAGTGGATTGAGTGCGGGCTGTGAACCAAAGCATCGCAGGTTCGATTCCCAGTCAGGGCACATGCCTGGGTTGCGGGCCACGTCCCCAGTGGGGACCACATGAGAGGCAACCACACATTGATGTTTCTCTCTCTCCTTCTCCCTCCCTTCCCTTCTCTAAAAATAAATAAATAAAATCTTAAAAAAATAATAATAATAATTGAATTAACATTATAAGAGAACAATCCTGGATTATCTGATGGAAAATATTAACAACTTTTTCTTATAAGTATCAAAGGAATAACTACTATTAATTTCCTATTCAGGTAATGACTATTAATGTTAGATATAATCAGTACAAAATAATCACTTATAATAATAATAACCTTAAAATAATAATAATATGATTAAAATAATTTGTTATAATTTTATATTTAGGTTTATTGGATAATAATTTACATGCAATAAAATTCATTATTTTTAAGTGTAAATTCAATGCGTAATAACTATAATTATCATTACAATCATGATATACATTTTCATTACTACTACAAAGTACCCTCTTGACTAATTCCCCAACTAGTACTTCTATAACACAGGACAAGAAAAGCAAATAAATCTTCTTTAAATGCTCTATATAAAAATGAATTTATATTTTTATGAATCTATAAATGAATATATAAATGTTTATAAATTAATATATAAAACATCAAGAACAATGAATACATGAAATAATAAATTAGATAAAAGCAGAAAAAAATAATGGACTGAAGAATAGATTTAAAGATTTTTAATGCAAAGTGAAACAGTGAAATATAAACTGAAAATTATGAGAGGTTAGGATATTTCATGGAGTGACTTCTCAGAATTAAGACACAGATGTTTTACTCCATCTGTAGAAGAACTCACTTTAGATGAAATATGGCCCCAGCAGCAAAGGCATCTGGGAAATATTAACTCTCTGTAACCTCATGCTTGGCTGACTACCCAGGAAACCAGAATAACGCCCAAAGATAAACATCATGTCTCCAGGAAGGAGATTAATGAATGTATTGAGTATGATAACTTCCTAATATTATCTGTTAATTAGGAATGCATTTTTTTGAGGTCTACATAATTACCTACCACATGGTTTCACTATTAAGCCCTTACAAAAAGGGATCCTATCCTCAGAGAGGTGTGGATTTTTCCAAGCCCAACACCACTGGTAGCACCTGCTTTGCCTGTGTTTGTAAGTTTATCTTATTAAAGCTCTTATGAATGTAAGGCTTTGTGTCAGTTCTTCAGAATTGATCCTGAATTTAGACTTTTGGGATTTTCCCCTAGTGCCAACTTAATTTCAGAAATCAGAATAATGACATGTTAAATCTGATCCTAATATCATAGAAAAAGTAAAATGCCTTCAAAGTTCATGTATAGGACAACAAATCTGGTGGATGATTTATTTTAAATATTGCATTATCTTAGAAACTTATCTTCAATCATAGCACTGGTTCTATTAGAGAAATGTATTCCACATAGTAAATAGCTTACATGCAATTAAATTTTCAGGACACAAAATCTTAACTCATGACACACACTTGCTTTATCAGTGCATTCATCTATTATTTCCTTTTACATCCTTTTAATTTCCTATTCACTTTTTCACCTATGGTATAGTAACAGTTTATAATTTTTAAATGGAATACCAAATGTAAAAACATTCTTTATGTAATATATGTGTGTTTCCTTATTTTAACTACTACTTTGTATTGTTCTAAAACAAAAACATAAATTCCATGATTACCTAATTCTTCTGAAGCAGAATAGTTAGAACCTGGGCAAATTCTTGTCAAGTACAATGGAGAAATTGAGACAGCTGATTCAGACTGGCCTCATCCAGTACCCTAACTAACCTACCTCCTTCTCCCTTGTAAGACCATTCCCTAAACATTAGGCCCTCAGGGCAATGAGGTTCTGATCATTATCAAATAATTATAGGGACATAATCTTGGGTATTTTTCCCACAGAAAGTTTTGGTCAAACTAAAGATAACATCTAGGCCTCAGCTGCGTTTCAGCTCCAGGACCAGAAATGCAGCAAAGCCAGATGATGCAACACAATGGCTGACATCAGGACCAGATGCAATGACCAATGAACCCCTACCCTAGCACCCACTAGTTAGTAGAGACCACGATCCCAAAAGGACACAACTGGAAAGCTGATAAATATTCCACTGAGATCCTACCCTGAGACCTTTCCTAAGAACCTCACTTTTAGAAAACATAAAAACTGTTAAGACAAAAAACCAGTGTGTTCTCTCCATCTCTCTCTCAAGGATGACCACTCCTTCACCCCTTTCTTTCCTCGGACACTTATCTTTGCTTTTTTTCTCTCCTAAGCTTTAAACTTTAAAGGTCCCCAAGGGAGCAGCTAGTCCCAGGCCAATCCTCTGAACTTGTCTCCAAGGCTCCTTGTTTTGCCTCTGTAACTTGTTTCCTGAGTCCATGAAGCCCAGTTGGCTCATTTATTCTGCTTCTGTGACTTTCCTTCCAAAGGGTCAAGGCAGATTGGCCTAGGCTCACTCCAGTTACTATGATCTTGCCTTTTCTGTCTTTAGTTCTTCCTTTGTTCACTGTTCCCAGCTTTAAAAAATGTGCTCTCAAAATCATCTGGACTCATGTTGCGATATCTTTCCTGCATGAAGTCAAGAACTGAGAGCCAGTATCACCAGTAACATTTCTATCGATGTTTAAATATCAGGATGAAGAATTAGAAGAGGAAAAGATTAACTTTTAAAAAAATCTGAAGGTAAAGTGGAGAAATATATCTTCCATTTTTTATGTTTTTTGAAATTTCTGAATAATATAAAAAGAAGTTATTATAAATTAGTTTAAATTTGATCAGACAATACAACTTATTTCAAAAATTTTAATAGATTTTTTCCTTTTAGTATTCTAATATAAATAAAGGCTTCTTTTCAGTGTATGTGAGTTATTCTTCTACTTTGTTCAATTTAATTTGCTTTCCACTGGATTCAAATATGATCTTATCTAACTCATTCTTCTAAGTTTTAAAAATATGCTTTTGAAATCTTCTATCATATCTCCAATTCATATTTGAGATTCAAGAATACTAAAAGTACTTTGAATAGAACTATTTTTAAAACTTAAAATTCAAAAAATATATTAAAACGCTGATTAACAAGAATGCCTAAGAAATAGGTAGTCTTAATATTTAAATCCTCTGCTTAAGTGACAATTAAGCAAAAAGACCATTGTTTACACCTTTGGTTATTTTTTCTTAATTTTTTATTTTATTTTATTCATTACAGTTTCTATCCTTTATTCCCATTCCAGCCCACCCACCCATTCCTCCCCTCCTCCCTCCCCTTTCCAACCCCCCTAGTTTAGTCCATGTGTCCTCTATATTTGTTCCTGTAAACCATTTCCTTCTCCCCTGGAATTCCTTCCCCTATCCCCTCTGGTCACTGACTACCTGTCCTCTATTTCAGTGTCTTTTGTTATATTTCATTTGTTTCTTTGTTTTA
>CM052552.1:16314494-16344860 GCA_028533065.1 Trachops cirrhosus | reverse complement strand
GTATATTTTTTGCTTCCTTCTGGTCCACTCCATTGATGTGAGACCCATCTTTCATTCCATCACTCTTGGTTACCAGTGTATTTTTCTTCATTTCACTTAGCATAGCCTTCATTCTTTCATCTAGTTTGCAACCAAAATCAACCAATTCTGTGAGCTTCCTGATCACCAGTGCTTTGAACTGTGCATCTGATAGGTTGCCTATCTCTTGGTCAGTTAAAAGGATGGGTTCTGGGGCTTTCAATTGTTCTTCTGTTTGAGCCATCTCTTTGTTGTTGTTTTTTCTTTTTTTGGTCTTGTCAAGCTCCTGTAGTGAGTGGCGAGACCTTAGGTGTTCACCAGGGCGGGACACCCCAGTTGCTGGGTTGTGATGCTGTATGTGGGGGTGGGGTCGGAGAAGGAACAATGGCGCTTGTTCTGCTCCCCATAGGACCCCAGACCCTGCACCACTTCCTCCGAGGCAACTGGGACCTTCTGGTGCCAATTCCCATGTGGGTGGGCCTGTGCACCCGGCACGACCTTCCTCCTCAGTCAGTGACTCACAGCTCTATTTCCTGGAGCTGGGATCCGGAGTTGGACACAGTGCCCTGCTCCACAATGGCGGCCTTGCTGGGTCGCCAACCCCCCAGCTGAGGCCCACCAGCAACCACCACCTGTGCTCCCAGGGTCTGCCTGCTGCAGCCCTGCACTCCGCCCCAGTTGCTCTGCTCTCTGCTCCAAGTCCCTCACCTGGCCCAACTCCGCCCCTCCTACCGGTCTGGATGAAAGTGTCTATTTTTAATTCCTTGGGTGTCCGACTTCCATACACTTCAATTTTCTGTCAGTTCTGGTTGTTATTTTGTTTCTATATTGCTGTAGTCCCTATCTTGGTTTTGTGAGGAGGCACAGTGCATCTACCTATGCCTCCATCTTGGCCGGAAGCTCTTCTAGATTTGCCTTTTTTAGGTATCATTTTACATTTTAGTCAGGATGATTCTGCAGAGTTGAGAGTGGTGCCTTCAGGGAATAGTGGACTGTGGCTGAAACGCTCAGGCAGTGTGTAGGTATCAGCCTGCTTTGCACCTCAAATCTGCTCTGCCCTCTGCCATGCATCCCCACCTTTGCTGGCTTCACTTTCCCTTTACCCACAGATTGGTCTCTCAACACCCTGTCAGTCATTGCATCAACGAGGCCGTGGTGCTCCTGGAATTGGGTGACAAGGTGGTGTAACGGGATAGGTTGGAGCAGAAATTGCTGGAAAGCAAGGGACCCACACATTCAGCACAGGGGCTGCTCCCCATTTTGCCAGGAAAGTCAAGGAGCAGGAAGGGTGCTAAGGCAGCAGAGTAAAGCAGCCTGCCTTATGGGAAGCTACTTTGGGCTGCCAGAAAAAGGAGAATTGCCTGAGGCAAGAGGCTAACGTAAACACAATTCAGTTGGCAGGGGGTGGGGCAGAGAGACTGGGGATTGAAACCAGAGCTGGGGCTTAATAGCCCACAGCTTTTGGGCTACTAGCTCTTAACACAATGGGGCTACACAGTGCTTACATGTGCTGTGGGGGATAGAAGCCCCACCCAGAGTGACTGGAGACCTCTGCCCATGCCTGGAAAAAAGGCAAAGACACACACAGCCATTGGTTAAAAAGCTGGACACTCCTGCTGGCTGCCAGAGTGTATGGGATTCCAGAAGAGAGGACTTTTCAAACAGGAGGTGGAGAGAAGCTCTCTCTGGCTTTTGTCCCTAGGTGCAGGCTCTTGTCTCTCTCTTGGCTCTTGACCTGTGGAGCTTTGGCTTGGGACCTTTGTTTGCAGGTGCGCTTTGACACTCTGGGTCCCTGACCCTTGCTTCCTGCATGCATGGGAACGCTCCGTGGGACCAGGCAGATCCTGGACCAACGAGGGCTTAGGCCCTGCAGGGGTTCACGCTGGAACATGTGCCTAGCTGGGCTCCAGCATCTGGGACACTGTGATCCAGTGCAGCACAGCACATGGATCCTGAACTTCTTGCTACATGGAGACTGAGAATAGCCCACCCCAGATGCTGAAGGAGAGAGCTGCTGCCAGAAGATGGGACTCTGAAACCCATGGGGGCACATTCCAGACAGGATGAAGATCTGTTAACATGAAAGGGTTAAGGAGATGGGGAACTCTCGGCCTAGTTTTGGCTTGTAATTTTGGGGAGAACGAGAGAAGTTCTGGATCTTGTGGGCGAGAAGGGCTCAGAGCACAAGTGCTCTCAGCACCCCCCCAAATTGGAACCCTGTTAATAAAAACCTATTTTCTTCAACACAAATCTTTGGGTCATATTTTAGGGTGACAAACAGCCAAACCCCATGATGCACAGTTACAGTTGTTCCTTCGGCACTCATAGGTCCTCCACCCTCTTCCAGCTGCCCCATGGTTCTTTTGTTTTTGAATTTGTCATATTTTCCCAATTCTGTTTTGGGATTTTAATATATTTTTTTGATAATGCTATGACAGTTGTCCCATTTCTCTCTCCCCTTTATTCCTCTCTGCTCTGAACCCTCCTTCCACCTCAGTTCATGTCCAAGGATCATACATATAAATTCTTTGGATTCTCTACTTCCTATATTATTGTTAACCTCTCCCTGTCTGTTTTATACTGACCATTTATGCTTCTAACTGTGACACACTAGCCTAAGATCCTTCTGTGTGCAGGGGGCCAACAAGGACCCTCAGATAGCAGCCTGTCTTGGAGACAGCACCGTGTACTTCACTTGTCTACCCAGGTAATTCCAAAGAGATTGAAAGATGATTTTTTTTTCAAATGCCAAAAGATGGAGGGATTCCGTTTGGGAAGATGGAAAGTTCCGGAGGTGGATGTAGTGATGGCTGTACCACAATGTGAATGTGTTTAATGAACTGAACTAACTGTGTGCTTAAAAATAATCTCTTCAACAAATGGTGCTGGGAGAGCTGGACAGCTACATGCAAAAATGAAACTTGACCACCAATTTACACCATACACAAAAATAAATTCAAGATGGGTAAAATACTTAAATATAAGTCTTGACACCATAAAAGTCCCAGAGGACAACATAGGCAAGAAAATCTCAGATATTCCATGCAGCAATATTTTCACCAATATGTCCCCTAGAGCAAGGGGCATAAAGGAAACAATAAACATGACTCCAACCAGGCACCTGCCCCACAACCCAAGCATGTGCCCTGACTGGGAATAGAACCAGTAACCTTTCAGTTTGCAGGCTAGCACTCAATCCACTGAGCCACACCAGCCAAGGCTCTTCTTGTTATTTCTTTAAGGTCAGTATAGTAGTAATGTCCCCTCTTTCAATGTTGATTTTAGTAATTTAGTAATTTGAGTCTTTTTTCTGGGAAGTGTATATAAAGTGTGCTAGTTTTGTTGATCTGTTTAATGCATCAATGTTTGTTTCTATTGATTTTCTCTATTTTCTATTATATTTATTCCCACTTCAATATTTATTATTTTCTTTCTTCTGCTTGCTTTTTCTTAGATTTGATTTTCTTTTTCTATTTCTTTAAGATGGAAATTTAGGCTGTTTATTTGACATGTTTCCTCTTTTTTACATGTTTACAACTATAAATTTTGCTCTATGTACTTTTTTAGCTATATTATTTAAGTTTAGGGTTGTTGTGTTTTTGTTTTCATTTACCAGAAAGTATCTTCTAATTTTTCTTGTAATTTATTTTTTTTGATGAATTAGTTATTTAGGAGTAGTATTTTAAATTTCTACTTATTTGTCATTTTTTCATATTTTTGTTGATTTATCATTTACTTTTATTATAGTTGGAGAATATTCCTTTATTTCAAATCCTTTTTTTGGGGGGGGTTATTTATGGTCTAACATATATCTACTGTAAAGAAATGCCCATGTGGTCTTGAGAAGTGTGTGCATACTACTTTTATTCAGTGGAGCATTCTATAAACATCTATTAGGATCAGTTGATTTGTAATGTTGTTCAAGACTTACAACCTTGTGTGTCAGTATCACATAGCAATCCCTTATTGTAAGTGTGTTAGTGAAGTCTCCAACTATTATTGTTGAAGGGTCTGTTAACTCTTCAAGTCAGTTTTTTGCTTTATGTATTTGTAGGCCCTGTTTTTAGGTTCATATATCTTTATGATCATTATATTTTCCTGGTAGATTGATTCTCTTATCATTATATAATTTCCTTTTCTGCAACAAAAATTTTTGTTGTAAAGTCTACTTCATCTAGTATTAGGTTAGCCACTCCAGTGGTTAAAGCCTAAATTGTGTATATCCTTTTATTATGTTTTTTGACATATTTATTCCTTAAGTTTGTGTTTCTTTCTTTTCTCAGATACATGGATTATTTTTGTTCACCCATTCTATCAATATCTACTTTAATTTACATTTAATATAATTACCAGTAAGGTAAGAATTATCTTTGCCAATTTGTATGTTTTCTATATGTCTGACATTTTTTGTTTTTCCATTCCTGTATTCTGAGCTCTTTGTGTTAAATAGATAATTTCTAGTTTACTTTTTAATTCCTCTGAACTTCATTTTCACTCTCTTCTGTACTTTTACTGTAGTACAAATTACATATATGTTATAAACCCATTTATTAATTTTATGATTACTTTACAAAATTATTCTTCAAGACAGGTTAGAGAAAAAAGGTGTTATAAACAAAACATACAGGTATGATGTCTTTTCTATTTACCTATGCAGTCACCTATACTTGTTCACTCTATTTCTTCATTTGGGTCTGAATTATTGATTAGTGTCTTTTCATTGCAGCCTGAACAACTCACTTCAGTATTTCTCATAAAGCAGCTTTGCTAGTAACAAATTCTCTGTTTTTATTTACCTGATACTGTCTTAATTTCTTCTTCATCTTTGAAGGATTGTTTATCTGAATGTAGAATTCTTGGTTAACATGTATTTCCTTTAAACACTTTGAATGTCCTCTCACTGACTTTTGGCCTTCATGTTTTCTCATAAGTTACCTGGTAATCTTATTAAAGCCTCTCTTTTACATGAGTGTTTTTTTTTGCCAGTTTCTGTATTTTCTTTTTGTCAATAACTTTGATTAATTTGATCATGATGTGCATTTGAGTTTTTCCTACTTAGAAACTTTTAAGCTTATGAAATATATCACTTAATGTTTTATAAATGTTAGGCACATTTCCATACACTATTTTAAGTACTTTTTTCCTATCATGTTCAATTAATTTTTCCTTCTGGGACTCACCTGTACTTTAACATGCTTGATGACATTGCATAGGTCTCCAAGGCTCTCTTTCTTTCTCTTAATTCTTCTTTTTCTCTTTGATCTTCAGACTGTACAATCTCTATTGGCCAATTTTCAAGTTTGATATTTCTTTTTTTTCTAGCTCATATCTGTTTTTTAGCCCTTCTAGTAAATGTTTCATTTCAACTCCAGAATTTCTCTTTTATTCTTTTATTGGTACACTCTATGTTTCTATATATATTGTACATTTGGAAACACTTTGTTCCCATACTTTTCTTAAATTCTTTAGACATGACTTCCTTTCATTCTGTGAGAATATTTATGATAACCAATAAAGTATTTTTTACACAGTTCCAAATCTGAGCCTCTCTGAGACTTTTTCTCTTGACTACCTTTACTACTTTTGTATTTAACATATTTTGCTATTTCTTTAAATGTCTCTTAATTATTACTTGAAAACTAGATATTTTGGATAATATATGGTTACATGCCTGCTCTCATATTCTTCAATCCACACAATGTTTTTTGTTGTTGCTAATTTGTTCTTATTATTTACTTTCTTGTTGCTGCTTATTAACTTAGTCTAGTAAAGTAGAGTCTGTGTCCTGGCAGTGTTAACCACTGAGTGCTCTGATGTTTTGTTGTTGTTACATTCATGTTTTATTTTTAAGCTTGGACTTCCTAGTGATCACACTTGTGTCAGTATAATTCAGTAGTCAGGTAGGGATTTACCAGAAGATCTCTTTAATACCTTTCCTATATAATATATCCACCTTTTTCCAAAAAGACATATTTGAAAATGAGCACTTTAAATCTTCAGGAAATTTACAAAACAGCTTTAGATTTTGCTTCTTGCTTGCCCACAGTATCAAGATCATCCAGAGGTGAGTAACTGGGACTTATTCCTATGATAGGTATTTAGTGGGCATGTGCACAGCCTTCTGCATGAGTGACTCTTATTAGATTGCCAGAAGTGTGTCAGAGCTTTCCATAACTCTCTATTATCATGCACTTTTCCAGTACATTCTTTTAAATTCCTGGCCAGACTCTACCAAATCTGAAATCACAGTCAAGCAACTGATATGTTCCCAGAGTTTGCTATAGTTTAAATAACAGTCAAATAAAATAGTAACCATAATTTGAGAATACTGATTTCCCAGGAACCAATAAGTTAGGATGAAATATTTATTGTGCTGTAGGGATGGTGCATTTAAAAGGACTCCAATGAGGTCAGATTTCTCCACTGTCTGCAGCTTTTGGCTACTGTACCACTAAGCATGCGAGGCAGGTATAATAGGAATAGACACAAATTAAAATGTCAGATCTTGCTATATTGCTGAGATTCAGGAGTTTTACTTGGGAAAATCATAATCAGTTTATTCCATGGTTTTGGTTAATTGTCAGAGTTGTGAAATAGTATCTTCTATATATTGTATGCATATTTTCATTTTTAAAAGAGAGAAAGCACACCAAAGTCCTTATTCAAATATTTTGGAAGTTAACCTATAAAGGGAATTTTTTAACTGTGTAAGATATTTGAATAGAAGACAACTTGGTTGTTTTTAACTCTGAGATTCTATGCTTTGGTAACTTCAAATATGATCTGGTGAATATAAAATTTGTAATCTATAGAAAACTTCCTTCTATATATATAAGGCTGGGGATTTGTTCATATTACCTTATGAAATAACGAGTTTAAATGGTTTTCATTTTTGGAGGAAGTAATTTTTGGACTTTGGAGCACAGTAATCTTCATTTCATTTAATTTACTTTTATTTTTATTACCATTATGATTCTGCAAGCATGATGCCTAATAATTTTGAATAGATTAATTAATCATTGTACATGATACTATATTTAGAATCATAAAAATAAAATATTATACCTGTCAGTGTATACAGATAGGTAGAAAGGAAATTCTACACACAACACCCTTTTGAGGGGTTAACAGGAGGCCACATCCAATGAAATTTCTTCAGTTTCAAACTCCCCTTTTGTTCTATATAAAATATGGAGAAAATAATATTTTCCACCTACTGATGTAGTATGGTTTCAATTTACTGGAAATGTAGTAGGTTTAACTGTACAAAACCAGAAAAGTAAATGTGGAAAAGAAAATTGTAAAGTTAATGTTTTTGTGTCAACATTTGTTGTTTGTCATGTAGAATCTGTTTACAACAACTTTATAGTTGGCAGTATTTTGCATAAAATTAACCAGTTTTAGATACATAGATGCAGTTCTAGTTTTTTCAAAGTTAAATATAACAAATCAGTCATAGGACCCACCACCTGATGTTTGGGTATGCTATGTACTGTATCTTGTGTGTCCAAAATTATCAGAAGCCCATGCATTTAAAACTGGACACTGGATAGCAGTCCACTTATTTATATCTTTATTCATTTTAAAGCCAGAAATACTCTTTATAAAGGCAAAAATACCTTGTATAAAGTCAAAAGTTAGAGTAATGAGGCCTCTGATTTAGCTGAATGAGATTCTAACAATGTGAGTTGACAGAGCAAACAAAACAAAAACAAATCAAATTACTATAAGAAATGTCATTATGAATAGTTTTCTAAGTGTTGAATAATCCTGTACATAGATGGAATTTTTCACATTTTTGAAGTTGATAAAATATTCTCCAAAGAGAGCTAAATATTTTCAAATCCACTGCAATTGACTTCCCTAAACACCATTTGAAACATTGTATAATCTATTCAGAGTCCTTTGATGACTCATGGACATTTTATTGGAAAAGTAGTGTGTGCATTTGTGCGTATATGTGTGAGTATGTATAATGGTCCTTGTAATATAGTGACTTTAGTCCAGTGAGCTAATAAAGCACTCAGGAGTTTATGTGATTCCACTCCATTGAACTACATAACCCACTTTACAGCATGGCTACCAACTCAGCTATATTCTAGAGATACAGAGAATTCATAGAGCATAGAATTCAATTAAGAAAGTTGCTCCTACTTACAGTTCTTATCTTTAGTAGTTATATACCTATTTTTCCAGTAATGAACCCAAAATGGAAGAGAACATAGTACCCTATAAGTTCTCATACTCCAAGATCAGACATGATATAGAGCTATAGAATTATGACCATATGTGTCAGCACCAGAACAAATTGTTTTTCTCTCTTTAACCTTTTATATCATTGAAATAGTTATTTGTCTCACATGTTAAATATGTTTTTTTATTTTTAGCTCATTTATAATATTAGCATATATCACATACAATTATTATTATAATGGGCCACTGTTATAATAGGTGGACAGGAAGGTGATGACTTTGCTTTGACAAATCAGTAGTTTATTTCTGCCAAATTATGCAAGAATGATCTCACCTAAGCAGTGTAATTTGTAATCAAAGGAATTTTTAAAGGACCTCAAAAACAGTCCTGGGCTTAGTAAATTAAAATCACTGCCTATGTCCTCTGGCACACAGAAAAACCCTTCATGCATCTTAGGAAAAAAATGGAAAGACATTCTGCGCTCATAAATTAAATAATTTAATACTGTTAAGATGCCAGTACTACCCAATGCAATTTATATTAAAATCCAAACAACGATTTTAATAGAAATGGAAAATATGTTGTAAAATTTGTATGGGTGTGCAAGGTACTCCATATAGCCAAAATAATCTTTAAAAAACAAATTTAGAGGTCTCACATTCCTGGCTTCAAACATTACTAAAAAGCTACAATAATCAAAACAATATGGTACTAGAATAAACATTAACATATAGACCAATGAATTAGAATAGAGATCTCAAAAATAAACCATTGATTATATGGTCAAATGATTTTTGACAATGATGCCAAGACTACTTTGTGGGAATAGGATAGTCTTTTCAACAAAGGATGTTGGGAACTCTGGGTATCCACATACAAAAGAATGAAGTTATACCCTTTCCTTATGTGACATACAAACATGGAATCAAAATAGATCATCTGACTTCAGAAGAAAACAAAGAATGTAAATCTCTTAGAAGAAAACATAAGAAAAAAACTTTAGGATATTGGACATTGGATTTGGCATTGATTTCTTGGATATGAAATCTAAAGAATAGATAAATAAATAAATAAATAAATAAATAAATAAATAAATAACATTCATCACAATAACTTTTCTTCATCAAAGAACATTATCAATAGAATGAAAAGGTTACATATAGAATGGGCAGAAACAGTTGCCCATAATATCTGATAAAGGATTAATATCCAGACTCCATAAAAAAATCCTACAAATTAACAAAAAACAAACAATCTAATTTAAAAATGGTCAAAGTACTTGAATGGACATTTCTCCAAAGAAGGTGTATAGATACGCAATAAGCACAGGCAAAGAAGCTCAATGTCAGTTATCATTATGGATGTGTAAGTGAAATCCATAATAAGATATCACTTCATACCCATTAAGATGTCTATTATCAGAAAAACAAAACAGAAAATAACATGTTATGGCAAGGTTGTGGAGAAATAGAAATCCTTGTGTTCTGCTTATGGAAATGTAAAATAGTGCAGTCATTGAAGAAAACATTATGGCTATTCTTCAAAAACTTAAACATATAATTACCACATAATCTATTTATTCCATTTCTGGGTATATGTCCAAAAGAATTGAAAGCAAAGACTTGAATACATATCTGTACACCAATGTTAATAGCAGCATTATTTATAATAGACAACATGTGGAAATGATGCATATGTCCATTAATAGGTGAGTGGGTAAACAACATGTGGTATACATACAGTGGAATATTATTCAGCTTTAAATAAATGAATGGAATTCTGATATAATGCTATAATTTTAGTTAAAAAATGAAATTAAAATAAGCCAGACACAATAGGACAAATACTGTGCAATTCATTTTATATGTGATATCTAGAGTAGTCAAATTTATGAAAACAATTAGTAGAATAGTGTATTCCAGTTGCTGGGTGGAAGAATGTTTAAGGAGTCAGTATTTAATGGATACAATATCAATATGGAAAGATGATAATATTTGAGAATAATGGTATTGATGGTTGCATAACAATATGACAGCATAAAAGTACTCAATGCCATTGAACTGTATGCTCAAAGATGTTAAAATAGTAAACAACTAGTATGTGTTTTTATTATTATAGTAATATCAATAAAACAGTACAAAGTCCACAATAAAAGTGCTTTTAAAATCTTAGTTGTCATCACTTCTGTAGCTACTACTACTACTACTACTACTACTATTACTACTATCACTACCACCCTATACTACTAGATCAATTTTTAAATATTTATTTGTTTATCACACAATTCAACTTGTCTGAAATCTCTCCTCCCATCCACAGAGTTTGGATCCCTGGAACTGTGTGTCTCCACAGGCTCACAACCATGATTCATTGGAATGGGAGTAAATAGATGACCCAATTTGGGCCAACTGCATTCTCACTCTCAAGAATAAAAAACAGTATCAGAGAGTTATGAGGCATATATATCCTTTGTTGCAGATTAAGAAGCAAATAAAAATCACCTACAGTGAGGAAAAAATATTATTGAAATCTTATTATATCTCTGCTCTTAGGTGTATAATATACCTTTATATCTAAATTTCTATAGATATAAATATATATATATTTATAGATATAAATATATATTTATAAATATAAATATATATAGATATAAATATATATATTTATATCTATAGAAATTTAGATATAAAGGTATATTATACACCTATAGATATAAATATATATTTATAAATATAAATATATATATAGATATAAATATATATATATTTATATCTATATATATCTTTATATCTAGATCTGTTCCCCTGTCTGGCACCTAAAGATCTAAATGAACAAAAATAGTAAACCTTTTAGAATAACAATGTGACTGCCTGTAAAGGCTATACCTTATGAGGATACTCCTGCCAAGGATATTTAACTAAATCCTTCTGAGATTTCTTTATCACTATTTTTGCCAACACCATACATACAAGACTACAGAGATTTAGAAACATAAGTCAATCTGAAGTGCTACATGGTCAAACTTTTACCAATATGAAGAGGTAAGACAGAAAATATGTTCCATGAGGACAGGATTATGTCTACTTTATTCAAAAAGTAGTATATGCCATTAGAGGCAATTTAGTATATATATACATATTCAGTAAATAGATGAATGACTAAAATTATACTTATTTCTGAGTGCTCCAGAGATTTTGCTGCCTAGCTTCATTTTCCTATAGGCTGACCTCTGACGCCGACACCGGCCTGCAGTGTCTGAGGCTTTATGGATGAGACGAGACATTCACATGGACTACCAAGTCCTGTAGAGGAAAAGGAACAGCATGGCTTCTCTCTCAAGGAGAGAGCACCCTGACCCTTGCCTTGACAAGCTTTTATTGGGTTCAAATTGCACAAGAATACAGGTAGAGCTCATTAATCATGGTCAGGCAGTAAGGATCAAACAATAGATAACAAAGAACTCTGAGGACCTATTTTGAGTCAGGGTCTATTAGCTAGAGGACTACAAAACTTTGGGAAACAAACTCATTTCCTGCTTGAACCCTTATTATTTAATCAAGAGTATTCTTAGCAAAGTAGGTTTTACAAGATCTTATATATTCTTTCTTAGGCCTGATCTCCCTAGGGAACCCGCCCTTTCCAACACAGGGCTGCACCACCCTATGTCATTGTCTCAGGCTTAAGTCAGGCAGGGGAAGTAAGGCAGCCAAGAGATTAGGAGACTTCTTGCAGGCAGAATGAAGACTCAGGCTATGTCAAAGCCAAGGGGTGAGGGTCCATCACCCCCTTATGTTATAGCCCTCCATATCCCTCCCTGAGGGCTCCCTGTGATCATGCCTGTCTTAGGTTATTCCTCCCTTGAGGAATCTTACCCATCATTGGCTAACCTATCAAGCATTGGGGGCCAGGCAGGGTGAAGTAAAAGGAGCAGAAGCAGTGCTCCTGCCAGGGAGATAAGCTTTGTCTCCTTAGTGGCTTATGGTCCCAAGGTTGCTCACTCAGTCTTAGCCATGGGGGGTGGGGATTACAGCTTCTGAAACCAGGCAGGGAAGTTCCCAACAGACCTCCTTATTCAATTTTAGGGTTATTAGGAAGCAAAACTGTGCATATCTTGAACAATACTGTATTCTCAGTACCTGATATACATAAAATTAGTGCCCATGTGTTGAATAAATGAATTAATACCTTCTAAACAGTAAAGTGTACAGAGTGGATGTCACAGTACAACATGATGTCTATGGATTGAAACTTTTCAGATCATCAGAATTTGAATTGAAAATGTTGGTACTTTAGAAAAACAGCAAGCTGGAGCTTAAAGGCTTCAGTACTTTATAGGTGCAGAGATAGTTATTCTCTATGGAAAACTAAATTAACAGCCACCTTGTGATCAATACAATTTGGAATGGAATGATATAGGAGAGAGGTGACTCAAACATCAAGTCCCAGATCATTGAGTTAGATGTTTACTTTAATTTCCCCCTGCCTTGGCTCAGGTTTGATATAAAAACTACTAAAGTCAGTTGAATTTGCGAGTGACTTAGAATTGGTTTCCTGTGGAAAAAAGGTTAGACCTGAGTTTTAGGCAATGTCCACTCTGTGAACCCTGGTAAGTTTATTAGTTCCTGAATTAGGTTACAATACAGCTAGGGAAAAATTCGAGAGGAAAAAGAATAAAATATACTAAAACAATGGTTATAGGAAATTATGAAAATGAAAAAAATATAGTATGTAATACAGCTATAATTTTGTTTTTACCTCTGAATCAAACTTTAATTTGACTAGATATGAATTGTTGATGTGCTATATGTTTAAAATGTGTGTACATATAGAGAGAACAGAGGTCTGCTTTGTTGAAGCACAAATAAACTCAAAGCCAAAGGCATTTGGCTGATTAGAAAGCTAAGGGGTGATAAAAAAAATAGCAACCAAAGTAAATATTCAGAGATCAACTACATAACTCAGAAATGGAAACATATCTTAGAAATATGTATAAAGGTTTCAGTTGACTCTTTAGTTGGCAATCTTAGGCTCTTGTTCTATCAGAACATCCCCATTAATATTAGATAGCTGCCTATGTACAAATTGATTATTCTTGTAAACACTTAAATCAATTAAAACAAATAGTTTTATTCTTATCTTAATGATCTTCCCAGAAAGATATCAGCTCCCAATTAAAAAAAATTAAATTCAACAGGAATTTTTACAAAATTTTTTTACAAAAAATGCAGATGATGAGTCTAAGTTTTTTTGAGGGGGCAAAATAATTACCATTATATGATATAGGATAATAGTAATTAATATTTTGATGTATCTTTTGCCTGAACTCCCACATTCAAGACAATTCCTTTCAAGGCAGCTGCTTTTTCTCATATTCCGCTTCACTCACTTCCTCCCTCTACATCCTCCTTTCCTTTATTCTCATCTTTCTCCAACCCATATTCATCTATGAAAATGAAAATTGACCCATCTCAATTACCTTCATTCTGTCATTCTCCTTGTCACCCATCATCCTCTTGAACCTAACAGTGGATCTTGGTAATTAACAGAGCAAGGAAGGCTTTATTTATTTTAAGAAGAAGGAAGGAGATAATTTTATTTATTTATGTATTCTCAGAGAGGGAAAAGAAGAGAGAGAGGGATACATCAATGTGTTGTTGCATCTCATGTGCCCCCCAACCAGGGACCTGGCCCACAACCCAGGCATGTGCCTCGACCAGGAATGAACTGGTGACCCTTCAGTTCACAGGGTGGTACTCAATCCATTGAGCTACAACAACCAGAGCAGAAGGAGATAATTTTTAAAAAGTTAAGATTCATTATTTTCTTTGATTCATATATTGGTGAAGTTCTATTGAATGTTTTTATGAGTCCAATGTTTGGAATTCACAGAAATATATATCTCAACATGAGTGATGCCTATGGAGAACATGAGGCCTTGTGTAGCCACTGTAAACAAAAATAATATTTCTAATGTTGCCAAAACTGCTTTTTTAGTAATGAAGAGATGAATGAAAAATAAACTTAAAATTTAAACACTTCTCTGGTGACCTTATAGCATGGAAAAAAGGTCAATGATTCTATTCAGAAAACATCATGGAGCACACATTTAAAAATAAGTAAATACAGTACTTCTCCCTTCTTGAAGTTTCAGTTTTGGTTGATGGTATAAAAATATCAAACAGAAAATTTTAGAAATAAACAATCACAAGTTTTATTTTTTCTACTTTATTTTTTATTGTTATTGTATTACAGTTGTCTCAATTTTCCCCTATTGCTCTCCCCTACCTGGCCCCTCCCCCAGTCCCACAATCAATCTCTACCCTCTCACCCCATTACCCATGTCCATGGATCATTTATACTTGTTCTTTAACTAGACCCTTCCCCTTCTTTCTTCTTTTATTCCCCTCCCCTCTCCTTTCTGGTCCCTGTCAGTCTGTTCCTTGTTTCCATGCCCCTGGTTCTATTTTGCTCCTTTGTTTCTTTTGTTCATTAGATTTGTCTTATAGGTGAGATCTTAAGGTATTTGTCTTTCACCGCTTGGCTTATTTCACTTAGCATAATACTATATAGTTCTTCCGTGTTGTCATGAAAGGTAGGAGTTCTTTCTTTCTGCTGTGTAGTATTCCACAGTATACCACAGTTTTTGGATCCACTCATTCACTGATGGGCACTTAGTTTGCTTCCAGCATGTGGCTATTGTAAATTGTGCTGCTATGAACATTAAGGTGCATAGGTCCTTTTGAATTGGTGTTTCAGGATTCTTAGGGTATAATCCCAGCAGTGAAATTGCCAGGTCAAAAGGCAAGTCCATTTTCAGTTTTTTGAGGAAATTCCACACTGTTTTCCATAGTGGTTGTACCAGTCTACATTCTTATCAACAATGTACTAGTGTTCCCTTTTCCCCACATCCTCGTTAGTATTTATTGTTTGTTGATCTATTAATGATGACCATTCTGACTGGTGTGAGGTGGTATCTCATTATGGTTTTCATTTGCATCTCTCTGATGGCTAGTGCTGCTGAGCATCCTCTCATATGTCTCTGGGCCCTCTGTATGTCCTCCTTGGAGAAGTGTCTATTCAGGTCCTTGGCCCGTTTTTAATTGGATTGTTTTTCTTCCTGGAGTGGAGTCATGTGAGTTCTTTATATATTTTGGAGATCAAACTTTTGTCCAAGTTATCGTTGGCAAATATGTTTTCCCATACAGTTGGTTCCCCAATCACAAGTTTTAAATTACACTGTTCTGATTAGCATGATGAAATCTCAAGTCTTTCTGCTCTGTCCCACTGGGGATGTGAATCATCCATTTGTCCAGTGTCTCCATACTGTACACGCTACCTACCAGCCCTATTAGCCACTTAGTAGACATCTGCTAAGTTATCAGATGGACTGGTGTGCATCACAATGTTTGTGTTCAAGTAACCTTTATTTTACTTAATAATATCCAAAGCATAAGAGTAATGATGTTCCTGGCTCAGATATGGCAAAGAGAAGCTGTGATGTGGTTCCTTCATGTGAAAATGTATGTATGTATGTATGTATGTATGTATGTACATTTGTATAGGGAAAAACATAATATACATGGGGTTCAGTACTATCCATGGTTTTAGGCATCCACTTGGGGTCTTGGAAGCTATCCCCTGTGGATAAGGGTAGAATAGTATATACAAAAGAAAATGGCTTTGACTCCCATTCCACTGTAGTGCTGCTACAGAACATATATACACCTCAAGTTCTACCCCAGAGAAAGTCAAACTAAATAAATATGAAGATAATAACACAATAATCAAACTGCATTTTTCTCATTAATAGTTAAAGATAAGTGCTTTCATTTTAACATCTTTGAATCCATCACCACATATACAAAGTGGAACATTAAGTTAGAATTCCAGTCGCAATTTTATATAATTTTCTTTGAATGGATTTTTTTCATCTAAAGTGTGTAATTGACTATGACGAGAGAAAATTGATGACAAAGTATATAATTGTTTTCTCAAAGGTAAAGTGAAAAGGGAAAAATCAAGTGATTTTTTAAAGTTTTGTGTTATCTGATTCCCGCATATGAAAGTTAATCATTCTATTCCACTCACTTTACTGATGACTTAACTTCCAGGCACTTTTAAAGATGAAATCACAAATACTTATTAATAAGTTCAAACTGGCAATAAAGGCAGATTAAAATCACTTAATTATCTGCTTTTTCAGAGTACAGCTGCATTAATTCTTTGGGAAAATAGGTATTTTGCTAATACAGGAACTACCCAAGCCACATATGTTCAAAATTCTAATATAAATATTTGACACTTGAATATGATTTAATGAATACCATATGACCACAATTGTCAAATGTAAAAACCATAATATTAGAAGTGTCTAAGAAATAAAAAAATAGATTGGCAGAAAGCACGAGTAATAATCAAAATCATCTAGAAAATATATTTTAATGTATTCAATAAGACAGAATGTTAATTTCTTAGAATAGTTTTAGAGAAAAATACTTCATACATTCTACACATAATATTTGATTGTTATATCCATATCTTTGAATATGCTACTTTCCTCCACTTGGCTGGACTTTCTATGCCTTTGTCTAGTGCAAATCATATTTATCCTTTTTGAAACAACTTTGTGCTTTGTTCTTTCCTTTTAATGTGCTTTCATATCACTTAAATGTCAATAAAAAAGCAGTCATTTTTGAGAAGTAATTTTTATTTATTTATTTTATTATTAGTTTTTTTATCCTCAGCCAAAGTCAAGATTATTTATTTTAGAGGAGAGGAAATGAAGGAGAGAGGGAGAGAAATATCGATGTGAGAGAGAAACATTAATTGGTTGCCTCTCCTACATGCCCTGACAGGAAATGGAGCCTGCAACCTAGGCATGTGCCCTGACCTGGAATTGAACTTGTGACCCTTCTGTTCACAGGACAGCACTGCAACAAACTGAGCCACACTGTCCAGGGTGAAAAGTAGTTTTTATAACAGTCTGTTAAAGGAATTTTGCACATGTTTTAAAGTTATTTTAAATGTATAACTTTAAATTACAGAAAATCTTAGTGAAGAAATAGATGTTAGTAGAATGAATTAAAACCCATATGCAGAATTCAAGGATGTTCTTTTTGTTTTCTAACAGAATTTTATAGCCTAAATGGGTTTGTCCATTACAATTGACATAGTTTTCAAATGTACTTACCAACTGATGTTTAAAAATTATAAGTGAAAAAAGAGAGGGAAAGTACTGCTCACTGGCCTTGATAATAAACCTTTACATTTAGAGAAAGTCTGAGATCAGAGTAAGTCTCAGGAGTTAGAACAATGTGACCAAGTTCTTTCTACTAGTATGTCTGCTTAGAAATAATTACACATTTTGAAAGTAAAGTAAATCAACATGCTAGGAAAGTATTTAATAAATTAAAATGGAGCTTTAATTGATACTTCATAGAGTTAATGCCTAGGGAGTCACTTGTACCTATTGAGAAAATAGGTTTAGCAAAAACATAAAATTTATAAGCTATTGATGTTCCAAGTCTTATTCTCACCATATGTTTTAGGGGTCTCTCAATTTTGACTAATCAACTTGGATTGAACTGAGCCATAAGTAGGATGTATTAATGTAAATTCTAAATAAACCTAAATGGAAAGGTATTCATTTATAAGGAGAGCAATTAACAATCATTTGGTTAGTTTGCAATAAAACCTATTTACTCTTTCCACTTAAGACCCACACATACAAGGTTTAAGGAAATAAGACTCATCTCAGGTATCCAAATTATCAATTTATTGTGTTATAGTTACTTACAGGATTATGTACTGTTTAGCTTTTAAAAAATACTGTTTAAGTTTCTTCCAGCACTTGGCTATTGTGAATTGTGCTATGAACATTGGGGCAACTAGGTTCTTTTGGATTGGTGTTTCAAGATTCTTAGGGTATAATCCCAGCAGTGGAATTGCTGGGTGAAAAGGCAATTCCATTTTGAGTTTTCTGAGGAAATTCCATACTGTTTTCCACAATCGCTTTCCACCAGTAAATGAGTGGATAAAAAACTATAGTACATTTACGCAATGGAAGGCTACATACAGAAAGAAAGAAGCAGCTCCTACCCTTTGCGACAGCATGGATGGAACTGGCGAGCACTATGCTAAGTGAAAAAAGCCCAGTGGTAAAAGACAAATACCATATGATCTCACCTATGAGTGGAACTTAATCAACAAAATAAATAAGCAAGCAAAATATAACCAGAGACATTTAAATAAAGAACAAACTGACAGTAACCAGAGGGGAGGGGAGAGAGGGATATTGGGAGAAAATAGGGGGAGGGCCATCAAGGAACCTGTATAAAGGACAAATGGACAAAAACAAAGGGGGCTAGTTTTGAAGGTAGGAGGTGGAGATGGATGGGGTGGGGGCCATGATGGGTTGAAAATGGAGACAAATATATTTGAACAACAGTAAATATGTTTTGAAAAAGTACTTTTTAAGGTAATATTTGTTTTTATTGTACTTCAGATACTCAAAGGCACCAAATCATTGATGGGGAAATTTTTGTGAGGACATTTTTATAAAAAGCTGAAGAAATAAAATGAGAAACAACAAACAAAAAATTTAAAAGCAACCATAGCATCAAATTCACATGCAACTCTCTTAGAACATCTTTTTATAACCAAACAATCAGACAAATTCAAATGAATTATTTGAATTCATTAAAAATGTAAAAGAAATATTTGCAAATAATTTTTTACTGGATATTCCAGGTAGCTGTATTGATGTCATATAATTATTATTGTTCTCTGAATAGTTTAGAGTTGAATTGTTTAAAATAATAAGAAAAGATAGCCCTGACCAGTGTGGTTCAGTGGATTGAGTGTAGGCCTGTGAACTGAAAGTTTGCAGGTTCGATTCCCAGTCAGGGCACATGCCTGGGTTGCAGGCTTGGTCCCCAGTTTGGGGTGTGCGAGAGAAAACTAATTGATGTATCTCTCACACAGTGATGTTTCTGTACTTCTCTTTTCCCTCCCTCTCCCCTCTCAAAAAACTAAATAAATAAAATCTTTATAAAATAAAAAAATAAGAAATGTTTCCTGCTGTTGCAGAGGATTACATCAAAGGTCTTGAGCTATATTTCAAAAGGATTTTTTATTCTGTTCAGTGGTTGTATCCATAATCATGTTTTTTTCCTGAGCGGCTTAAAAAGGATGGATCTGTTTTATTACTTTATTAGTAGCTCACATAATGTGTAAATCAGAATGAGTGTTTATTTATCATGTAGTTTTCAAAGCACTTTTCAATGATCACCTCTCTATTCTTACTGTAAGGTAAGTAGATGGCAAATATGATTAATCTTAACCCTGGTAAGATATTGGCAGAGGAGACAGAAAAATTACTTGCTTAAAGTTACATTTGGGTCAGTGACAAAGCCAAAAATTTTTAAATTCCTACTTTAAATTTGATAGAAACATGCAGATGAGCTTTTATGAAACCATCTCAGTTATTGCAGTTATTCTGGGAAATGAAAATGATCAAAATCCTTAAGAAATAAATACAATGAATGAAGTATAACATAAGTATGATTTTTATCTTATTTTCTCCTTAGCTAAACTGTTTTAAAGAATGCAAAATTACCCTGAAGTAGGCATTATATTAAAAGATGTGATCTCATCTGTTTTTTGTCTCCTGAACTGTGTCAATAAAGATAAAATTGCCATGTTTAATGCACACACATACAAACACTCTTGGTAAAAATAGCAAAATGATATTCAATAAATTTTTAACTAATACAGGCAAATGAGATTAGTGAAAATTTTGAATTATGAATTTTTATAAATGTTAATGTATTTCTCTCCAGTTCATAGAGTAAATCTATTTTAATATAAATTCCAACCTGAAGTCTGAGATTTAATAAACATATAAAAACTTTAAGTACCTACCTGGCTGCAGTGGGGCTAAAATATCAGGGGAACACTTTGTAAATGTGGGTGTATATTACCATCGCCAAGATATGGAAGCAGCCCAAGTGCCCATCAGGAGATGAGTGGATAAAACAACTATGGGACATTTACACAATGGAATACCATTCAACCATAAAAAATAAGAATACTTTACTCTTTGTGACAGTATGGATGTAGCTGGAGAACATTATGCTAATAATGTTATTTATGAAATAAACCAGTTAGAGAAAGACAAATATCATATGATTTCACTCATATGTGGAATCTAACAAACAAACTGAAGTAACAAAGAAAATGGGTACAGACTCATAGAACAGATGACAGCCAAGGGGGTGGAGGGTTAGGGGTGGAGGGTTAGGGGTGGAGGGATTTGTTACATAACAGCTACTGGAGTCCTGCTGCCTGTGGCCCTCCTCTAGGCAAAATTCCAGAGGCAAAGATGTGGTGATAAAGGGAAGAAGTCTTTATTCAAAACCAGTCACTTAAGTAAGCCTATCAATTGACAGCTTTAATCACTTAAACCTATCAATTAAGGCTAAATTCTAACACTTGGGTTGTCCTATCATTCCCCCAGTTAGTTTTTAGTTATCTTATTTCTCTAGGGTTAGTTTACAAACAAGAACAACACAATATACAAAAGCTACACAATTTTGGAAGAATGGCAGGCTTCTGCCTCAGAGCCTATTCCCTCTAGAACACCCAAAGAATAAATCTGGCACCCTCTGCCAGGCCAGCCTAATCCTAGGCTGTGCCCAGAATTCCTTCTTATCTAAAATATCATCCATTGGGAAATACAGGCAGCTGCAGCACAATCACCCAAGCATCTTCGAGGAAGAAGAGAGCCGAGGATCCAGAGAGTGGTGCCCCTCCAAGAGCCCTTCTCTTATTCCAAATCTTGCTCATAATTCCATGTGCACTGGAGGCCAGAGGATCCAGAGAGTGGTGCCCCTCCAAGAGCCCTTCTCTTATTCCAAATCTTGCTCATAATTCCATGTGCACTGGAGGCATTCAGCTTCTCAGCCAGTTCTGTCCTAGACTGTTTACCATTGCTTCAGGCAACCTCCTCCTATGGCCCCTCCCTACTTCTCCCCAGGGATCTGATCAGATTTATCTGTGTATTAGATTGAGGAAAAAGGACTCATGAACAAAGACAACTGTGGCAACTGTTGGGGGGTGGGGGGTATAAAGTGACTAAATGGTAATGGAAAAAATACAATAAAAATCATTTAAAATGTATATAATTGTCTACCTTGTATGCTGTACACCTGAATGCAAAATAATGTTTAATACAAACTAATTTACAAAGAAAATTTTAAAAATATAAGAATTTTATACTTAGTATACTTAGTTCAAATTTTGATGAACTCTTGTTCAAATTATATTAAATTCTCAAATATAAATTTCCTACTGATCAGTGTTGGGTGTATTGAATGCGAAAAGAAAATGTTCCTCAAGGTTAAAAGAACTCACAATATCTATACTTAATCCCTTTTGGATTTAATTTTTGTTTTGGATGTTTTAGTGATTTTTCCCTAGAGTTATTAAAATTGGACTATGTGTGCTGTTATAGCTATTGTGTAATATTTAGGATTTTCAAATGGAAAAATAACTTTCTCTCCATATGCTTGAAATCCAGGTATTCATTTCATCCAGAAGTGTCTCAGATCAATGGAATGGATAATAGAATATTAGGAAATATGTAAGCCTTTTTAATTAGTACGCTGTTCTTCCAAACTTTTCAGAAAAAAATCAAAACAAAGGACACTGAAATAGAGGATGGGATGTCAGTGACCAGAGGGGAGAGGGGAGGGAATTTCAGGGGAGAAGGGAAGGGTTTACAGGAACAAGTATAGAGGACACATGGACAAAACTACGGGGCTTGGAAATGGAAGGGAGGTGTTGAGGGATGGGTGGGTGGGCTGAATGGGATTAAAAGATAGAAACTGTACTGAATAATCTAAAATAAAAAAAAACTTGGCAGAAACACATGCTCATACTCACCTAAGAGAAATAAGGCTTACAAAAGCAAATACAAATAGTGACCTTTAAAAAGTAATTTAAGTTGTCCCATTAAGTGTTTTAAAATGTGAAAAATAGGCCTTAGTTCTGGGGAATATATGCAACAAACCAAGACTGCCTGTATTAGCTTGTATTACTATTACTCTTATATACATATGTTATAAGTAATATATATTACCATTATTCACAATAACATTCATAAACCATTGATAGTTAAAATAATCAGTGTTTTTCCCTTTATTGGTTTGCTGGTCAGAAAGGTAAGGCAAGCTTTGTAATAGTAACTAGTTAAAAATTAGTCCAAATATTTTTCTGTTAATTTTGTGGTGTTTTTGATGTTTTGATGATGTTATGTCACAAATCATGATTGCTCAAAAAAGGAAGAAGAATATACTTGTAACATTAACAAACTTTTTTAATTTAATTTTTTATTGTTGACACTGTTATAGGTGTCCCCCATTTCCCTCACCTTAAGCCCGTCCACACAGCCCCACCCTCCCCATTTTCACCACATTGTTGTCTGGGTTCATGGACTATGCATATAGGCATATGTTTTCTTTGGCTAATCTCTTCCAGTCTTCCCACCCTCTTCCCCTATGAGATCTATCAATCTGTTCCATCTATCCGTGCCTCTGTTTTTATTTTGCTCATAAGTTTATTTTGTTCCTTAGATTTCATATATAAGTGAGATCATATGGTATTTGTTTTTCTCTAACTGACTTATTTCACTTAGCATAATCTTCTCCAGGTCCATCCATAGTATTCTAAAGGTAAAACTTTTTTTTTTTTAGAACTGAGTACTATTCCATTACCACAGCTTTTTTATCATCTTATCTACTGATGGGCGCTTGGTCTATTTCCAGACTTCGGCTATTGTAAATAACACTGCTATGAACATAGGGGTTCATATATTCTTTCTAATTGGTGTTGTGGGATTCTTATTATTCATTCCCAAAATTGGACACACTGGGCCATAAGGCAGTTCCCTTTTTAGTTTTCTGAGGAAATTCCATACTGCTTTCCACAGTGGCTGCACCAGTCTGCATTCCCACCAACAGTGCACTAGGGTTTCCTTTTTTCCACATCCTCACCTGCACTTGTGTGTTGACTTATTGATGATAGCCATTTTGACAGGTGTGAAATGGTACTTCATTGTGGTTTTAATTAGCATCTCTTTGATGATTAGTGACATTGAGCATATTTTCATCTGTCTTTGGCCATCTGTATGCCCTCTTTGGGAAGTGACTATTCAGGTCCTTTGCCCATTTTTAATTAGATTGTCTTAGACAAGCATTATTGAATCAATACAATGAAGTTGTAAGCGGAGAGCTGGAGTTAAAGATGTGCCAGCACAGAGTAGGGGTGTGGCTCGTCAAGGAATACCTTTAAGAAAAATGCTAAAAAACTTTACTGAGTGACTTAAAAATGGCTCTAATAACTGGAGAAACATGTTGTGGAAAATTGGTAATTTAAAATTATACATATATTTGCCAAGTAATTACAGATATTTCAAGAGAAATAATGAAATACTAAATAATATTGGAAAAGACATAATATGATTCCCATGTCACATGGACATGGCACTATAATGAATTTTTTCATCTCTCAGAAATCACTAAGAAATAACAAAAGAACAAAGAAACATGAGAAAACAAACACAAAAGTTTTTAAAATTCTGCTAAAAGCAGTACAGTTTGAGCAGAGATACCAGAAGAGTCATGTTGAGAAAATCCCCATAGCAGTTGATGTCAGAAATAAAGACACAAACACGTGTGAGAGGTAAAATCAAAATATATTTTATAGACCGATGGGCGTAGGATGTACCAGTTGATGATAGACTTTTTCAGTGACAATTTTTTTTTTGTTTAACCAAACTCCAGTCAGGCTCCTAAAACTTTACCTAAGCCTATCTGTGTACTTCTTTGTAAAATCTAGTTTGACAGAAAAAAAAAAAAAACTGGTAGGTCAGTTTTACCAGAAACCCCACCTTCAGTGGGATTCACTCTATCAGATCACCTTTCATATACTACCTGGTTTTCATTCTCTCCCATCCTTCACGTGATAGCTGATCACCCTTACCTGTCTTTAGCAAGAATCCTATTAGATTAGGTTACTTCCCGTACTCCTGATATTTCCTCTTAGTTAATTTCAATCCACTAGTCTCTACCTTGCTCCATGGCTATAAATTCTGACTTACCACTGCTGTATTGGGAGTTGAGCCCAATCTCTCTGCCCCACTGTAAAATCCCATTGCAGTGGTCCTTATACCTGTTGTGATAGTCCTGAATAAAATCTGCCTTACTGGCTTTAACAAGTGCCATTGAATATTCTTTTTCTTTAACACAAACCAAACACTTTGATTTCATAAAGAGGAAGCAGGTTTAAGTATATAAAAAGGTCAAATTTTCAAAGGCAGTCTACTTTTGTAACAAGACAATATTGTGAACCTTCTGGATATTGTAAACCACTGGACACAGTTAGAAAGAAATAACATCTAAATGACTGCATACACAAACACAAATGACTCTGGATAACAAGGAAAATTGTTAAAAGCTTGAAACACAGTTCATGCCTCTCTACCAGGCAAACCACTGGTCAATAGGTAATCCTGAAAAAATTCAACACAATCAAAGATGAGTTATTTTAAAAAGAAGTAGTACAGGATACATTTAAATATAAGAGAAGAGAACATAATCAACATATATTTAAGCATACTTTATTATTAATTTTACCTATGGATTTTAATAAATGGTTTTGTTTAATTTCTAATTATTTATGTGCTGAAAATTCTCTTTTAAAGAAGGTTCATAAAGAAACGAGCAAGTAAATTTCACAACACAAATGTACATTATAATATATGATTATGGTAAAATATCCCTCATGAGAATAAATGCACATGTACCTAACAAATTACTAACAAGTTAAATGTATGCACAAAAGTATATACATACATTTATACATATGTAACAATGACTTATGATAACATGGGATTTGCCCCAAGTATCTCAAGAATAGTTTAACACTTGAGAATCAATCAGTGTTATTCAAATCACCTTGTTAACAGAAAATAGTAAAAAAAGAATGATATATGACCTTTGATAAATAAAAAATTTCATTTGAAAAAAATCACAACTCATTTACTCTAAATAATATAGAACAAAAAACACAAATATTTGCAATCAAAGAACAGAATTGAACTTTCATAATCAGTTGAAAAATATCTACACTGTTTTTCATATTCAAAGTGATATGAAAACTTTTTCCCAAACATAAGAAACAAAACAAGGATATTCATCTGCTACCAGCTTTTCTACTCTACATTTTATTTCTTGTTTCATTTTCACACAGTAAGGCAATAAAAATAATAAAAGTTAAGTGGACTGAGTCCTCCCTGGTGTGGCTCAGTAGACTGAATGCCAGCCTGGGAACCAAACTGTCACCAGTTTGATTCCCAATCAGGGCACATGCCTGGGTTGCAGGCCAGGCCCCCAGTTGGCGGTGTGTGAAAGGCAACCACTAACCAAACAAAGGCAACCATTGATGTTTCTCTCCCTCTATCTCTCCCTCATTTTCTCTTAAAATAAATAAATAAATAAATAAATAAATAAATAAATAAAAAAAATCTTTTTAGAAAAAAGTGGATTGGAAAGAAAGTATGACTATGTATATAAAATTCCAAAATAATCTATAGACTAGAAAATATACTGGATAAAGTCAAAATATAAAAAAATAACTTTTAAATAGATACCAACATCAAATTATAACATCAAAATTAATCAAATAAATGATGTACAAGATTGCTAAGTTAAAACTAAATATTAGCAACAGAAATATGAAAATATCAAAATTAATGAAGGAATATAATATGTATGTGTATTGAAAAAATTAATTCTATTAAGCTGTTAAATTTTTCCAAATTAATCAATAGCTTCATTGTAATACAATCAAAATTCAAAGGAGTAATGGGTCATTTGAGAGTCCTCATGGAATAAAAAAGAAACTTGATTCTATATCTTATCACATTCAGAAAGACAGCCGGATCTTATTTTTATCTAAATTTTTAAAGAACAACAATTAAAAAGTTATATAAAATAATAGAAAACAGTTTTTTGATTTAAAGTAAGCAAAGATTTCTTAAACAGGGCAAAAAGTTGCCAATCATAAAGGGAAAATGATATATTGGTATATACATATATAAAGAAGTTCTGTTTATCAACAGACACTATTCAAAAACAAAAATACCTTCAGGCTGGAGAAATTAGTCTTAATACAATATGCAATTTACATTGACTATACAAAAGATAACCTAAAAAGGGAATCAAAAAGAAAACAAAGTTCAAACTTAATAGAAAATAGGGCAAAATAGTTAAATAGATAGTTCCCAAGAGAATATGTGCAAATAGGTATTAAACATGTGAAAAGATGTTCAATCTCATTAATTATAAAAATTAAATTGAAAATTATATGAAGATAACCCCAACCACCTATCTGAATTGCTAAAATTAAAAAAAAGGATTAAGCACATATTCCAAGGGATATAAGACAATTGGAATACTCATAAAGTTTTTGGTATAGCCTTTTAAAAAATGTTTGTGAGAATGTACTCATGCTGAACATGTGTCTAATTTCCCAGCAATTCCACCACACAAAAGTAAATAAATAGGTTTCAAAAAGTTTCAAAAGATGTGTAGTAAAAATTTTGTGGCAGTACTGCCCATAACTGTAAAAAACTAGAAATAGTCAATATGTGCTTTAATAGTAGAAAGGGTAAATACATTTTACTCATGCAATGGAATACATTACGGCAAAGACAATAAATCACTGAAATTATATTCTATAAACTGAATAAATTTAACATACATGATACTGAATAACATATAAGCCATGCCTGTCTTAGTCTGCTTAGACTACTATAACAAAATGCCATGAACTAGTGGTTTAAAGAAGACACAATACATTAATTTCTCACAGTTCTAGATACTGACAAGTCCAAGATCAAGGTGTCAGCCAATTCAGTTCCTTATGATGTCTGTCTTCTTGGCTTAATTGGGACCACCTTCTTACTGTGTCCCATCTGGTAGAGAGTGATTTCTTGCTCCGTTCTTCTTACAAAGCCACTAATCTTACTATAAGGTCTCCACTCTTGTGATCTTAACCCTAATTTACCACTGAAAAGCCCCATCCTAAAATACCATCACATTGGAGGTTAGGACTTCAACACACAAATTTGGGGGAAGCACAATTCAGTCCACAGCAATACTCGAATGATTTCATGTTGTAGAAGAGGAAAGACTTTCCTTCTATCCTTATGGGTTTGATAGCTGAGCCTATGAAATAAACTGACAACTTGAAGATTAATGGATAAAAGATATACATATTTATTATTTTTAATGTTACATTTACAGGGATATCACAGGAAAAAAAGTGAATACCTCCAAATGGGAGAGATATTTGAGAGTCTTAATCCAGAAAGGAGAGGGGGTTGTGAGCAATGCGAAAGGGGAGAAAATTATTTTTAGGAAAGATGAATGGGTCCTCAGGCAAATGATAGCTTGTTTGAATGTGGTGTGTACTTTCAGAGCGCAGTTACTTTTAATGTGGCTCTGGGATAGGGAATTTATGATAATTGAGTTCCTTTTGTAGGAACTCCCATTAGGCAGATAAAGGGATTTCAGAGAAAACTCCTTCTTACATTTGCTATTTTTCTAGTGCCATCATCTAAAAATATTAATATATCAAAGTGGAGTATTTTGGGGTGCTGTATGCCTAACTCCTTCAGTGTCATATGATCACTTTTGTATAAAGTACAAAACAGCTAAATCTCATCAATGCTGTTGTAAATCAGGACATTAGTTTTCTTGTGGTAGGTTAGTGATTGGTTGAGAATGTATGACTTCTGGAGTACTGCTGTTATGTTTGTTAAAGTGGGAATTGCTTACACAGGTGTGTTTCATTTTTGAAAATTCTGCATTCTGTACTTGTAATATATTAACTTTTCTATATGTATGTATATTCTATTTAAATAAAAGTATCATATACACAGATATACATACATATTTAGCAGAATATTTATTAGATCTGCTGCTAGCAAGTTCTCCTTATACCATTAAGTTTTCTTAAGTTATTGATGCTATTTCTAATTTCCAATACAGTGTATTCTATCTCTTCAGTAAAACTTCCTTTAAAAAAATTATTGTGTTGAATTTATATATCAACAGTGAAATAAATTTATCCAATTCCATTCAAGTTTTTGCTAATTGCACCAATAAAATTACAAAATAGACTTCTAAGGTAAATCTAACATCACTGAATGATTCTCTTTGGATCAAAAATTAAAATATTTTGTACATTCTCAATATCCACCTCAAATTATTTTATACTAATAAAACACAGAAGGGAAAATTTATTTTATTGTCAATTACATGCTATTTCTCTGCTTCAATTCCACTCCTCTTGTCAAAGACTCCTTTGTTTTCATGTGTTAATTCACTTTTGAAATTTCTGAAACATGTTTTTCCACTTATGGGAAACATAATTTTTCTACAATGGCCCAAGCTATTTACAAGTTTGTCTTTATCTCTGTGTCTTTCAAATCATTTTATTTATCTCCATTTAGAGATGCAAACACCATCATTCATTTACAGTTTGACTAACTTTTGTCTACCAGCTTTCACTAGTTGTTCCACAGCTGCAAGAACCTAATTTCTTGATGTCATTATTTGTTCAATAACTAATCAATCTGCCAGTAACTACATCTTTGCTACAGAATAAAAAATCAATCTTGCAACCTATTTTTCTTTAGAAATTGTGATCTTGCTATGAGATTCTGGTAGATTCACATTGCTCACATTCATAACTTCTGCAGTTGTTTCTTCTGGCTATTTTCAATACAGGCAATATTCATTAATTTTTCACATATTGATTTTCATTGGCTATGACATCTTCTATTTTAACAAAACTTTCAAATGGCAAATTCACTGCATGGCTTATCCAGTTTTTTACTTGCCAAGTTTTATGATATATTTTGCTTTCATTTTTATAGTTAATAATCATGACAATCTGAGAAACTAGAGGTGGCAGATTCTGCTTCATGGAGTGCCTTCTTCCTGTGACCCTAGTGGAAGTTCAGTGTGACATACTGGAAATTTAACTGCTTTTCTGTTGCCACTGCCCAAGCAATATATAGAGGTGGTTAAAATTCAAACTCTATTCCTGCCATCTTGACTCCACATCACTGTGGATCCTCTGTCTGCTTCAAATTTTGGATTTTTATTGATCTGAAATTTATTTTTGGATATAGTACACAATATATATTTAATTTTATTTTTGATATAGTTAAAATTCTTTCATTTTTTCTGCTATTACAGTACCCGGTGATTAGAAAGACATTTTCTATTACACCAATTTTCCATTTATGAGTGTAGATATTTCCAAGTACCCTTCTCTATGAAGTTTCTTTATTTATTCTTATTGATCACAATAGCAACATGCCTGCATCACCATATATCATAACATAAATTCATATAATGTAATCTATGGAAAACATAATTTTTCCTCTTTAAAATTATCTTGATTTTTCTTGGCAATTTATATTTTATTTATGATTTTGAGATATAGTGTTTTGCATTGGATGAGCATCCTTGTTTGGATTTTTTAAATTAATATATTTTATTGATTATGCTATTACAGTTGTCCCATTACACCCCTTCATTCCCCTCCACCCTGAACACCCTCTCCCACCCACGTTCCCCACTTTAGTTCATGTCCATTTGTCATAAGTTCTTTAGCTTCTACATTTCCCCTACTATTCTTGCCCTCCCCCTATTTTCTATCTACCATCTATGCTACCTTTTCCCTACCTTTGCCCCCTCTGTCCTCCTCCCACTCCCCTGTTGCTAACCCTCCATGTGATCTCCATTTCTGTGGTTCTGTTCCTGTTCTAGTTATCTGCTTAGTTTGTTGTTTTTGTTTGTTTATTTTAGGTGTGGTTGTTAATAATTGTGAGTTTGCTGTCATTTTACTATACACATTTTTTATCTTCTTTTTCTTAGATAAGTCCCTTTAACATTTCATACAATAAGGGCTTGGTGATGATGAACTACTTTGATTTGACTTTATCTGAGAAGCACTTTATCTGCCCTTCCATTCTAAATGAAAGCTTTGCTGGATAGAGCAATCTGGGATGTAGGTCC
>CM052552.1:16293991-16313994 GCA_028533065.1 Trachops cirrhosus | reverse complement strand
TAGGTTGTTCCCTACAGTTTCCTGACTACAACTGCATTAATGAATCTGAAACCTACTGGTGTTGCACAACTGATTTCCAATACTTTTGAAGGTTTTAATCACTAAATTCCCTGTCTTAAATCCCCTTTTCTATAAGTACCTGGAATAATTTTTATGCTGCATAACATATGTTGATATAATCTCATTATTATAGTGTTTGAGGAAATGACTATTACTGGCAAACAAAATTAACCCCATTATGTTCTCCCACTTTTTATTGTTTTTCCCCATTACCATTTATCCCCCTTATGATCTTTTCCACCTTCACCCACCCCTCTTCCCCACCTGTAATATCCACACTGTTGTCCATGCCCATGAGTCCTTTTTTATTTTTGCTCAATTCCTTCACCCCCAACTGGCAGAGCTGTTACCCTGCTACTTATCTGTGAGTCTGTCTCTATTTTGCTTGTTATTTCAGTTTATTCATTAGAGTATACATATACATAAAACCATATGGTACTTGTCTTTCTCTGACTGGCTTATTTCACTTAGCATAATGTTTGCCAGGTCTACCCAGGCTGTCACAAAAGATAAAACATTCTTTTTAAAGGCCAGATAGTATTCCACTGTGTAAATGCACCATGGCTGTTTTATTCACTAATGTACTGCTAAATTCACTAATCTACTGAATGAAGAAAATGCAAATAAATGGAAGTACATAACTGTTCATGGATAGGAAGAATTAACATCATTAAAATGTCCATACTACCCAAAGCAATCTATAGATTCAACACAATTTTCATGAAAATACCCATGAGGCATTTAAAGAACTAGAACAATACATCAGAATCTTTTTTAATAGGATTTTAAATTTATTTTTAGAGAGAGGGGAAGGGAAGGAGAAAGAGAGGGAAAGAAACATCAATGTGTGATTGCCTCTTGTGCACACCCCACCAGGAACATGGCCCAAAACCCAGGCATGTGCCCTGACTGGGAATTGAACTAGCAACCATTTGTTTCACAGGCCAGCACTCAAGCCACTGAACTACACCAGTCAGGGCTCAAAAACTTATATGGAGCCACGAAAGACTCCAAATAGCAATAGCAATCTTGAGAAAGAAGAACAGTTTTGGAAGAATCGCACAACTTATATCAAACTATGTTATTGGGCCATAGTAATCAAAACAGCATGGTACTAGCATAAAAACCAGATACATAGATCAATGGAGCAGAATAGAGAACTTAGAAATCAACTCACGCTTTTGTAGTCAATTAATAATTGTCAGAGGGAGCAAGTATATACAATGAGCTAACAATAGTTTATTCAATAAATGATGTTGGGAAAATTGGACAGATATGTACAGAAAAATGAAACTAGACCACCTTCTTATACCACACACAAGAATAAATTCAAAATGGATTAAGGACTTAAATGTTAGACTTGAAATCATAAATTTCTTGAAGAAACATGGACAGTGATATCTCACACATTCCTTGTAATAATTTTTCTTTCTGATTTATCTCCTCAGGCAAGGGAAAAAAGAAAAAATAAGTAAGTGAAACTACATCCAACTAAAAAATTTTTGCACAGAAGAGGAAACTATCAAAATAAAAAGAAAACCTACTGACTATGAATATGAGAACATATTTGACAATACATGTGATATGGGGTTAATATCCAAAATTTATAAAGAACTTATAAAACTCAACACAAAAAAACCCAATCTATTAAAACTGGGTAATGGTATTTAAATAGGAATTTTGTTGAATCTGGAGATTGTTTTGGGTAGTATGGACATTTTAATAATGTTAATTTTTCCAATCCATGAACACAGTATATGCTTCCACTTATTTGTATCTTCTTTAATTTCTTTTCTCAGTGTTCTATAGTTTTCCAAGTACAGGTCTTTTATTTCCTTGGTTAAATTTATTCCTACATACTTTATTTTTCTTCTTGCTATAATAAGTGAGATATTGTTCTTAATTTTTCTTTCTGATATTTCAAAGCTGGTGTACAAAAATGCCATCAATTTCTGAATATTGACTTTGTATCCTACTGTTTTGCCAAATTCACTTATTAGGTTGAGTAGTTTTTTTGTTTTCTATGTACACTATCATGTTATCTGAGAAAATGACATATTTCACAGATCTAGAGCAAATATTTAAAAATTTATATGAAACCAAATATTATACCAAATAGCCTCAGCAATATTAAGAAAGAAGAACAAAGTAGGATGGACCACAATATCTGATATCAAACTGTATTACAAGGCCACTGTAATCAAAACAGTCTGGTACTGGCATAAGAACAGACACATAGGTCAATGGAACAGAATAGAGAACATAGAAATAAACCCAAGTCTCTACAGTCAATTAACATTTGACAGCAGGGGCAGGAACATACAGTGGATTAAAGATAGCCTCTTCAATAAATGGAAT
Source organism: Trachops cirrhosus (assembly GCA_028533065.1). NCBI lineage: Eukaryota > Metazoa > Chordata > Mammalia > Chiroptera > Phyllostomidae > Trachops > Trachops cirrhosus. Next base: position 16,311,576 of record CM052552.1, on the reverse strand, counting down.
TGGGAGAACTGAACTGGTGCATGCAAAAAAAGGAAACTGGACCACCAACTTACACCATGCATCAGAATAAACTTCAAATGGATAAAAGACTTAAATATAAGTCATGACATCATAGAATTCCTAGACTAAAACATAGGCAGAAAAATTTCAGATATCCCACATAGTAATATTCTTGCTGCTATATCTCCTATGTCAAGGGAAATACAGGAAAAAATAAACAAATGGGACTGCACCAAACTAAAAAGGTTCTTCATGGTTAAAGAAATAACCATCAAAGTAAAAAGGGAACTGACTATATTGGAGAACATATTTGTGAATGATACTTTGGACAGGGGTTTGATCTTCAAAATATATATAAAGAACACATATGACTCAACACCAGGAAGACATACAATCCAATTAAAAAATGGACAAAAGATCTGAATAGACACTTCTCCAAGGAGGGCATACGGATGGCCTGTAGACATATGAAAAGATGTACAACATCACTAGCCATCAGAGAGATGCAAATTAAAACCACATTGAGATATCACCTCACACCTGTCAGAATGGACATCATTAATAAATCAACAAAAAAAAAACAAGTGCTGGTGAGGATGTGGAGAAAAGGTAACTCTAGTGCACTGTTCGTGGGAATGCAGACTAGTGTAGCTCCTATGGAAAATAGTATAGAATTTCCTCAGAAAACTAAAAATGGAACTGCTTTCTGACCCAGTGATTCCACTCCTGGGATTATACCCTAAGAATTCCAAATCACCAATTGAAAAGAACTTGTGCACCTCTATGTTCCTTGTGGCATTATTTACAATAGCCAAGTACTGGAAACAGTCTAAGTGCCCATCAGTAAACGAGTGAATCAAAAAACTGTGGTACATTTACACAATGGAATACTACACAGCAGAAAGAAAGGAGGAACTCCTATCTTTTGTGACAGCATGGATGGAACTGGAGAGTCTTATGCTAAGTGCACTAAGCCAGGCAGTGAAAGACAAATACCATACTATCTCACTTATAAGTGGAATTGAATGAACAAAACAAACTAATGAACAAAATAGAACCACAAGCATGGAAACATGGAACACACTGACAGTGACCAGAGGGGAAGGGAGAGGGGGACAATGGCGTAAAGAAGGGAAAGAGACTAGACAAAGAACATGTATGAATGACCCACAGACATGGACAACCATGTAGGAATTGACTGTGGTAGTGGGGTGTGGGATGGTTGGAGGAGGGCAAAGAGGGAAAAATTGAGACAATTTTTATAGAATAACAATATTTTTTAAAAAAATGGACAATGGGTCTAAATAAACACTTCTTCAAAAGCACATTCAGATGGCCTATAGACAACTATATTTTATTTAGGTGAATTATTCAATTCAGCTAACACCTGTGTTCTTATTGTTTTTAAGTTTATTTTCCCTCAAGTTAAGTGGGTATATATGAACCTTTGTATCAGCTTATGGTAGGGCACATTGCAATCACCAACCTTTACTGGCTATCTACTACCTTCTGAACACTGTGCTATGTCCTGGTATTATAAGAATGTTGTATGACATGCTTTATGCTTACAGTCTTATATGAGAAATGGCAATACTTGATCTTTGATAACTAAGGTTTCTTTTGTAATAAAGATGCTTGGGTTTATCCCACACCATACTCTGTCATCTTATAATGAGAATTGATTATATTATAAACTTTACAGTTCACTTAATAAACCTAAGTTCTTTCTTTGTATAAAAATCTGCTTTGTTTGCAAGTTAGAAAGATGAATACATTATAGTCTGTTTCTCAATGTGCTCACAATCTAGTGGCAATTGCAAGCATGGGCATGACAAAATATAATGGTTAGATTGTGATGCATTTTACATATTATAGAAGTATAAGCAAAATACTATGATAGCACAAGCAAATGGTTTTAGTTCTGCATCAAGGAGGTAAACAAACCTTGGCTTATGAGTAGAAATGTTGTGTGTCCCTAACTCGAATGTGATTAAGTCTAAAGAAAAGAAGGACATTTTCAACAAACAGAGCATCTAGAATGGCATAAATTCATCGAAGTAAGCAGGCCATTGGGTAACCAAAAATAGTTTTTTGTATTGGAGTATAAACTACATGCTATCAGAGTAAGTTTGAACTTTATCTTCCAGGTGATCAGGACCCAGCAAAAGAGGGGTAACTGTGGAGCACATGATCGAAGCTGGTTTTAGAGAGAATTCTAATAGTAATTGGAATTGTGGAATGGAGGAGAGAATGATGGGTGTCCTGAAAATACCAATGTCCTTCTCTTGCTTTGTCTTTAATGTCTTTTCTGCAAAGATGGCTTTGTCTCATTAGTATAAATGCTGTAGTGTAAGTGCTGAGTGCCTTATATTAAGCTTTTGCTTGTTGAGGGATCCATTTCAAAGAGATCCACCTCAAATAAACATTATTGACAGCTGTGTGACACAGCTACTAAGAAAACAACTAGAAGTGAAACCAGGCAACCCCACCCATAAAGTGCCCCTTTTAGAAAACCCTGGGTAGCTGAGATAACTGACCAATTGTGTGACCTCATTTTAACCCACTCTTATGCTTTAAATTTGGCACCACTCTCTTGAACCCCAATATAAGGAGAGCCCCATGTCCCCAGAGCTCTTACTCTATACCTAAGACATCATTTTGTGGACCTAGGGCATGCCACATACCCTCCAGGACTTGTGAGTAATAGATCTTTTTTTTTTCAAAGTTCCCTGATGATTTTTGCAGATGTGTATCTTGCAATCATAACAAGAATTACAAAGATCTGCCCAGCCATGACATTGTGTCTGGTTCAGAAAATGTCTGTGGGGGATTCCACAAGTAAGATGGGTCCAAGTGAGTGCCTCAGGCCTTCCTTGCCCATAGCATCACTATCTATAAGCTGAAACCAAGATAATACAACTGCCATATAACAAATATGAAGTACTTAACAACTGAAGTTACTTAGACAAGGTCGAAGACAATCTTTTAAAAGGGATATGATTTGAGCCCTGGCTGCTGTAGCTCAGTGCATTGAGCATGGGCTGTGAACCAAAGGGTCATTGGTTCGATTCCCAGTCAGGGCACATGTCTGGGTTGCCAAGTCCCCAGTGGGGGCCACATGAGAGGCAATCACACATTGATATTCCTCTCCCTCTCTTTCTCCCTCTCTTCCCCTCTCTCTAAAAATAAATACAATTTTTAAAAAAACTTTTAAAAAATGTTTTGAAATTCCCAACATATAATGAGAAATAATAATGTATGACTTTATGAGGCCATACATGGTTAGTTATCTAAAATTGTTTATTATAGATTTAATGTTTTCATTTTCCTTAAAAAGCATGCCTATAATTTGTATAATTAGTCTAAATAATATCCTTTGTATAATTTGTCTAATGATATCCTTGATTATTTTACTCTTTTTGAATGAATCTGTCCTGTTATTGAATCCCCAATGAGCTTTAAGAACTGAGAAATCTTTCAGGCCTAACTGGAGTATTAAAGATAAAGTCTCAAATTTAAAATGTTTTACAACCAGACCATTTTATATTTAAGGGAATCAATGTAAAAGTGTATATACCACATCTAGTCCAGTAAAATATAGTACATTACCTACATTTCTCCAATTTCTCAAGGACAAATATAACTTCTCTGATTTTTTCCTGATTATTTTCTCTTTTGTTCTCCTTTTTCTCATTGGACATATTTTTGCTGGGATCCAAGAAACCAAAAATGCATTTTAAGTCAAATTTATAAGCTGTGGTTATGCTCAGGACCTCATAAAAAATGAGGTCACACTATAGTTCATATTTTCCCTTATGGATAAAGTTGTTAGAATCACATATTATTAACTCTTGTGCTTTTCTGTCATGTTCAAGAAAAGGAAACAATTTCAATTATTTAATCATTATATCATTTTGCTTAGTGGAGTAATGAAATCAGGATATTATTTCTGTTTTTATTAACCACTTCCCAGTGTTCTATTATTAATAATAGAATGGCAAGGTTGAAAGTAATGCTTTTTGCCCATATTTCTGAGTGTCTTTGATGCATACTTTGAGTCAAACTAAAGAATATTAACATTTATTGTAGTCCAAGAACAGGAAAAAAATACTCATATGAAGTATTTAAAGATTTCTACTTTCTCAAATTACCCTTGGTTTGGCTAATGAGAAGAAATCATGTTCTTGACTCTCAGGGATTTAATTCACCATCAGAACCATCTTCCAAGAATTGTATTTCTACATCTAAAGGAGACTCTTCTTACTTGTCATTCTTAATTGAGAGCAGCAACACAAGTCACGTACAGTACAAAGACCATCAGTAAAAATGTCACATCAAAATGAATTAAAGTAAATGGACTTGTTAGCTATTAGTGTGTCTGTCAGGACATTACCAATCTTCACTATCACATATCATATATATGAACTATTTATCATGGTTGATTTTCCCTGCTGCAATGTATATACTAAAAATTATAACAATTGCTTACACAATGTAAAATCAGTTGGCATAGAGCTATAATAAAAATTGTGTTATACCAGTGCAAGTATAAGCTTTACAGATTAATTGAACAAAACAGCAATTATAGAAGGAAAGAAGATAATTATTTAGCATATGGAGGGTGGATCCACGATGGTTGCAGATTAGCTGGCAGCTCCGTCCACTTGTTTCCTGACACTGATTGGTCTTGCAGCCAAACCACAGAGCATTCAACTCGAAAATCCAGCGAAGAGTGAGAGTGTGAGTGAGCATGTATGTGGACGAGAGAGAGCAGGGAGTGTGTGGGAGTAGGTGAGAGCCTGCCTGCCAGCAGGGCACCTAAGAGTGGACAGCCTGGGCTCTCCAAGCAGAGCAACTGCCTCCACTGGGGACCAAACCAGCACTTTTGGTGGTGCAGGGCTGAAGCAGCTGTGGGTAGGCACAGGAGCCTCTAGCACCAGTGGTGGATAGAGACCACTGGCTGGAGAGGTGCTGGCTCCAGAAACAGTATGGTGGGAATAGGACTGCCTGAGGTTGACAATCTGTGGAGGCAGTGGGGACAGCACCCCATCATCACCCTGTCTTATGGTATAGTTGTGGGGCTCTTCCCAATGCCATCAGGGAAAGATCCAGAGAGAAACTTTAACTAAAACTTTTGGAGGCCCTTACAATGACAGACTCTGCAATCCTGGGGGAGGGGGAGAGTGAGGAGAACAGGCCTCTCAGGGCTCAGTACTGCAGTGTGTGGGCCACAGAGAAACTTTTAAAAAGGGAACAGAAGCCAAAACTGAGACTCGGCAAGGACCTGGGGCTTGCTTGCACATGCACAAGGGTGCAGTGGCTCTGCTAACAGAGAACTCAGAGGGATAGCGTCACACTGAAGGGACTGTGGGTCCCACCCAATACAGTTGGTGAGAAGGGGGCTGTTCAGAGTGGAGAATTTGGACTGATCCTCCTGTGAGAGAGCAGGAAGCCAAGGTCTGAAAAGATGAACTCCTGAGATGTGCTGTAGCCAGCCAGATCCTTCATAGACAGGTGAGCCCAACCCACACCTCTGGGATTATAGGCTGTGCAGATCAGTGAGGCCAGGCTCAGCATCATTTTGCTGGGCACATTTCTACAGTAGAAAGAAGAAAAAGCTCTAAAGGGGCCCTTAACCAGATACTACCAGCTACACTGATCCTCAGGCCCTGATCCACTAAACCCAGTAGAGCCTGTAGTAGAGACAGGAGCTACAGGGGGGACTAGGGCTTCACCCAGCCTCAGAGTCCAGACAGAGCTGTTGCCTGTACCAAGCAAGAAAGAGCTGCCCCTTTTACACAGGCCTCTTACAGGAAATGGTCAGCAAATTTGCCAAAAGCCATGCATTATTGGAAACAATCTGGGACAGACCAAGATGTGTGGTGAGGGGAAGGGAAAACACTCTCACTATCTTCCCTGAAGACTGAATAGTGCCCCCTGGGGGTGACCCAGGGTTCCCATCTACCTGATCACATCAGATGCTCCCTCTGAAGGCAGGTGGAGAAGGTACAGGCAGTCCTCTTGGGTCATTCAAGGAACTACTCCTCGGCCCAGGGCTGATGGTAAGCCAGCAGGGCAAAACACTGGGGTCCAGCCAAATCTGAAGGAGACAGCCACAGACTGTGTATCACTTGCAGCCTCAAACAGGCTGCCTAGGACCAGACTAAGACACCAACTGATATCACTAGGGGTGGATCCAGGAAAAGAAAACACTAGTAAATACTGGATTCTACTGAAATGAATTCCACTGTGGTTTTCTTCATGATTGGAGATATTTTCTCCCCTGAAGCTTGTTAGCATTAATTTCTTTTACTTCAAGTATATGTTTATTAGGTCACTAGCATTTATATTATAGTTTATTTCAAATCTCATATTTTGTTTCTATCTTCTCTTGCTCCATTTTACCTTCTTTCCTCTTCTTATAGTTTTTGTTTTAAATGTTATTTTCTCTCTTGTTATGACTTGTTTCTATTCTGCACTCATACTATCTCTCCCCACTACAGCCTCTGAAAACCATTTTTCCTGTTATTAGTCATCCCACATTCTTTTTCTCATTCTTAAATACCCTCATTCTCTCTCCACCTTTATCGACATTTGCTTGTTTGTTTTGGATACAGTGGTTGTTGCATTTCTTTGATTTCATTTCTAGATCTTCACTATTTTTGTGTTGCAGATCTCAAATATTACCATTCTCATAACCCACTACATTTTGACTTTCTCCTGCTCTTTCTGTCATTTTAAATTTCAGTTTTTCCCTGTATTAGCTTGGTTTTCATTCCTCTCATAGTATTCCTTCTACCTCTATCTTCTCAAAATCAAATTTCTATCCTCTAGATATCTCTTAAGCTTTTCTTTCTTTCTTTTCCCCTCTTATTCCTATCCTACCTATACTAACCTCTGCTCATTTGCTGTTGATATCACTATGGTGGATCATATTCTTCAATTTGGTTCTTATTTTCCTTATATTTTTTATGAATTTTTGTTTAAACCTAATACTATATGCTTCACTTTTTTAATCCATTCTACTTTCTTCCTGCCCCTTTTTATTTGTGATATAAATTTTATTTTTTCTCTCTTTGCCTTGTTTCTAGTCTCTACTTTTATTATTAATCCTCTCTCTACTCTCTCAAAATCATTTTTCTTTCAGTTAGTCATCTCATATTCATATTTCATTTGTTATAATAGCCTTACTCTATTTACATTTTATTTATATTGGTTAATTTGCTGTTGATAGCATGTTTGTGGATGGGCATTATTTTTGTGGGTATGAGTTTGTTTCCTTGGCTATCTGGTTTTGTTCTACCTGCACCTGTACAATAGCATACAAGACATGGTAAGTGGTGTGACACTTAATAATCAGCCAGCCATAGTGATGGACCAACCAAAGAATGACCCAGCAATAATCAAAACCCAATTAAAACTATAAAGCCCACATAAATGGCAGAAATGGCATCCCAAGATTATCAACCTCAGGAGATCAAGGAGACTGCACTACTGAGCCCCACAGGTCACCTACCACAGAAGTTCACACTACAAAGACAGGGAGTCAAAGCAGATCAATCTAATATGCAGAAACAATCAAGCAGAGTTACTTAAAATGGAGAGACAAAGAAACAATCTCCAACAGAAAGGAAAGGGGAAATCCCCAGAAATAATACTCGATGAAATTGAGGTCAGTAAACTATCAGACATTGAGTTCAAAATAATGGTTATAAAGATGTTCAAGTATCTCAGTGAGAACTACAAAGAACAACAGGAAACCTATAAGGAACTTACTGGAAACTACATCAGCATGAAAAAGGACATAGAAACTATCAGTAAAAGCCAGGAGGAAATGAGGAATACAATACCTGAAATGAAGCAGAGGATGCAATCAGTGAGCTGGAGGCCAAGGTAAAAAATAAATCATAGAAAGAGCAACAAAACAAAAAGACTCAAAAATAATCAGAGGCATGGAAGGAAGAAACAGACTGACAGTGACCAGTGGTGAGGTGAGAGGGCAGAAGAAGAGGAGAGGAAGAAGGGCCTAAACAAGAAGCATGTATCAATGACCATGGATATGGACAACAGGGTAGGGATTGACTATGGGAGTAGGGGATCGCTGGCAGTGGATATCAATGGGGGAAAAGTTGGGACAACTGTAATAAGATGACAGTAAAATAAAATAAACAAAACTATTCAGTTTTTCCGAGTTTTGGCCAAGATGGAAGCATAGTTAGAAACACTTCCCTTCTTTGCACAACCAAAAGAAGGATAACAACCAATTTAAAAGCAATACACAACCAGAACTGACAGAAAATTAAACTTCATGGAACTCTGACAACAAAGGAATTGAAGAGACATTCATCCAGACTGGTAGAAGGGGCAGAGATGGGCAGCCAGGTGGAGAGGACCTGCATCAAGGAGGCAGACTGTGCAGGCAAGGTAGGGTTGGTTGACTACGAAAATAAAGACTGAAAACTTCTAGCTATAAAATACTGTGTGTGGGGGGGTTGAAGGCAGGATAAACACCAATTCTCACAGGAGAATTCATTGGAAAGTGGGGCTAGAGCGGAGCCAATGAGCACCATTGTCCCCTCTGAGCTCTCCCTGACAGACAATGCGACAACTCAGTAAAGAGGATTGCCCCATCCTGGTGAATACTTAAGGCTCCACCCCTTACAACATAACAGGTGCGTGAGACAAAGAAATATAGCCTAAATAAAAGAACAGATCAAAACTCCAGAAAAAGAGCTAAGCAACAAAGTGATAGAAAACCTATCTGATGTAGAGTTCAAAACACTGGTAATCAGGATGCTCACAGAATTGATTGAGCTTGTTTGCAAAATGAAGGAAGAAATGAAGACTACATAAAGTGGAAGAAAGGAAAATGTACAGGAAACCAAGAGTGAAGGGAAGGAAACTGGGACTGAAATCAATGATTTGGAACAAAAGGAAGAAATCAACATCCAAATGGAACAGAATGAAGAAACAAGAATTCAAAAAATTGAGGAGAGGTTTAGGAACTTATGGGACAACTTTAAGCACAACATCTGAATCATAGGGGTGCCAGAAGAAGAAAAGGAAGAGCAAGAAATTGAAAACTTATTTGAACAAATAATGAAGGAAACCTTCCCCAATCTGGTGAAGGAAACAGTCTTCCAGGAAGTCCAGGAAGCCCAGAGAGTCCCAAAGAAATTAGACCAAAGGAGGAATGAACCCAGACACATCATAATTCAATTATGCAAGATTAAAGATAAGGAGAGAATCTTAAAAGTAGCAAGAGAAAAGGAGACAGTTACCAACAAAGGAGTTCCTATAACACTATCAGCTGATTTCTCCATACGAACCTTACAGGGAATAAGTGGCTGGAAAGAAGTATTCAAAGTCATGAAAGGCAAGGACCTACATCCAAGATTACTCTGTCCAGCAAAGCTATCATGTAGAATGGAAGGGTAGATAGATAAAGTGCTTCCCAGATAAGGTGAGAGTAAAGGAGTTCATCATCACCAAGCCCTTATTATATGAAATGTTAAAGAGACTTATCTAAAATTTAGAGGAAGATCAAAGACTATGAACAGTGAAATGTCAACAAACTCACAACTATCAACAACTGAACCTAAAAAACAAAAACAAAAACTAAGCAAACAACTAGAACAGGAACAGAATCACATAAATGGATATCATTTGTATGATATCATTTGGAGGTTTATCAGTGGGGAGGGGGAGAATGGGGAAAAAAGTACAGGGAATAAGAAACATAAATGGTAGGTACAAAATAGACAAGGGGAAGTTAAGAATAGTATAGGAAATAGAGAAGCCAAAGAGCTTATGTGTAAAGCCCATGAACATGAAGTAAAGGGTGGATGATGGAGGGTGGGGGGTAGCAGGGCAGAGGGGGGATAAAGGGGGGAAAATACCAGGACAACTGTAATAGCATAATCAGTAAAATATACTTAAAAATAAAAATATTTAGTATATGATAAATAGAGCATATCAAATTGTAATGGAAAAGAGTTACTATTCAGTTAAGTATGTTAGAATAAATAGTCATTTAGGAAATATATATACTTTTTCTGTAACTATATGTTTTCTTCATATTTTATACTTAAATATATTCTATATAAATCAAAATAGTGATTTATAGCCAGGGAATAAATATCAATACTTTTTTTCAGCTCTGTCAAAATACAAATTAAAGCTGTGTTAAGTTGAACAAAAAAATTTGGACAAACTAAAATATCAAAAATAGGAGATTAGTTAAATAATGTTACCTCAAATCAAATGAATTTTGTGGAAGAGACATGAGAATGACACCTCATTTTATTAACATGAAAAACATAATAATATGGCATTGCACTAATTAATCAAGGTACAAACCTGCATATATATTATGCCCAGAGGTGGGAAGTAAAAGACAGAGATGAATTAAAGAAGATATACTGTAAAAAGAGCAATGATTATTTACGGATGTTGGAATTAAAATAGTTTTTTCTCCTTTTTGTTCCTCTATCTTTTCTTGCTTATCTGTATTTTCAAGTTTATCTTCCATTACCACATATTACTTTAGCATATAGGATATTATAAAAGACAGAAAATGCATTGAGTTGCTATATATATAATTATATATATATATATATAATTTTTGGATCTAGTTTTTTCCACCTAGCATAATTAGTTTTATTCATCTCTTTTTTATGGTATCAGCATGATATAAATATAACCTGTTGAAAAGTGAAAATTGAAAAATCCAGTCAACTATTAGATGACTTACAGAAATAAGACTTACACTGAATAGGGAATTCAAAACATATCTATCAAACTAAAATCATCATAGTATTTTAGAATTGCAAAACACTTTAGAAATCAGATAATTCTATCTTCCTGGAAGTAAGAAAACCCAGTAATCAGTAGTCTTTTTTATTATTTAACATGGATACTAAACAAAAATTTTTAAAAGACTGCACAGGAAAAATTTGAAAGAACAACGACAAAAAAGCCATACAACTTAAGAAGCAAAACAGTGAAACACCTGGATTATCTACAACAATCTTCTGGTCATTCCTTCTATTACTGTGTAATTTTAGATTAAGATAGCTTAACTGTCCCTTTGAATAGGAGGCATAAGTCAGATGCATGGAGTTAATTGTTTACAAAAAGAAGGGCTGATCATTTTGCTCTCTCTGACTTTTCCTCATTCTTTTTTTTTTAATTTTTAAAATTGTTGTTTAAGTACAGTTGTCTCCATTTCTCCCCCACAACTCTCCCTACCCCAGACATCCTCACTTCCTACCCTTGATCCTACCCTCTTTGGTTTTTTCCATGTGTCCTTTATAGTAGCTACTGGAAACCCTTCCCCCTCTCCCCCCATTACCCCCTCCCAAACCCCCTGTGGTTACTGCAAGTTTGTTCTTAATTTCAATGTCTCTGGTTATATTTTGCTTGCTTGTATGTTTTGTCACAACTCCAGTCTAGGAAGACAAACAACCCAATTAAAAAATGGCCAAAGGACTTGAACAGACATTTTTCCTCATTCTTAGACTTGTCTGAAAAGTTCTGAGCCTCATAGAAGAATTCATTTTTTTTCTGGTAGAAGTTATTTCTTGAGTGATATCCATTCTTCTCCACATTCTGTAACTTAAATGTTATGAAATAAAATTAATAAGGCCTAAATTTTATAATATATATACACAATATATTTTTATTACATAAGTGGATAAGAAAGAGAGAAACAAAAAAACCACACACATTAGAGCAAACTAAGGAATAGACATCATGATATTTATAATTCTCATTTCTGTAAGTGATAATGTGGTTATGGCTGTTATTTTAAAAACCTTGTTCCACAATGCATTCTGCATTTTATTTGTCTTCAACAAGTACATCATTTGGTCATGGTTCTTTACCTGCTGGGCTAACCCAAACTTTCATTCCCCATGGATTTGGGTCATTAGCAACCTGCCTGGATTGGGTTGTTTCAGTTTTTCATTGACGTGAATCACAGAGTATGGTAATACTAAATAATGTCTTAAGGAATCTCCTGTATTCCAGACATATTCTTCCTTATCTTTCTTGTGGAGTAGTAGAATTTCCCCTTGGTAGTCAGGATCAGTCACCCCATCCAACACTATAACTCCATTATTTGTTAATTGAGATGTATGGGGAGTCCCAAGTGGTTATTATAAATGGGATTCCACATATAAGAGGCATTTTAAATAGTCAAATTCATAGAAGCAGAGATTATAATAGTGGATGTGAACAACTAAGGAAGGTATACATTAGGAGATGCTCTCCACAGTGATAAGATTTTAGTTATACAAGGTGATAGGTTCTACAGGTCTGCTCTACAACATAATGCCTATATTTAACAATACTGTATTGTACACTTAAAATTTATTGAGGATAGGTCTCATGTTGTGTTCTTGACACAATAAAATAAAGTAAAATTTTATCCATGATTCAGACAAACAAAAAATTATGACTTTTTTATGAAGTTGGAAATTATTTTTAAAATATTTTCATGCTTGCATTTTAATACAACTCTAGCTTAAAAAATTTTATCACTCACAATGTTATAGAATACCACTTATCCAGTATCCCGCATGATAAAATTTTCCTTGAGCTTAGTTACAAGAAATAACTACTTGCTGTCAGGGTGGGCATGGTAGGACAAAATGGCGGCTGAACTACAACCCAGAAAAGATGGCTGACATCAAACCAGAGAGCCAAAATGGCGGGCTTTGCCAAAACGGATATCCACATTGCAACCTGAACCTGAGGAGAACCACCAATGATATACTGCCACTTGGTTCAAAGGGACCAGTCCCCAGTTCCTGTGAAGAGAACCACCCAGATTTGGTGTATAAAACCCCGCCATGCTCCCTGTTTGGGCGTGACATCCTCGGCCCCACTCTGCTGACCAGAGAACCTCGCCCAGGTGCGCAAACCCCAATAAAGCTCTACACTGCCTGATTTTGTGTCTGATTGGCATTTCTTCCTCAGCGGAACCTAAGAAAACCTTACACTTGCTTCTCAGTTTTTGGTTCAAGATATTAACATAGGAGGTTCCTGAGCTAACCTCCTCCCATGGATACACAAAATCTACAGCTGCATATGGAACAATTACTTCTGAAACAAATCCAAAAACTAGGCAGGTACTTCTATACATTGGGTGAGAAACATTAAAAAAACACATTATTGAAGAAGTTGAGGCACAATCTCAACAGAACACCTACTCATGGCACAGTAACATGCAATTGGGAGGGAACTCAAACTTTCAGCTTCTCCCTGAGGCATGAAGATCTAACACTCCATCTTTTAAATCTTCCACCTGAGAGACAAGCACCCAAGATATGTGGCTCTGAAACCCACAAAGCTTGTGTCCATAAGACCCTTCACAAAGCTATAACAAAGAAACAGTTTCTAATAGCCTCAAGACTCATTCACCATGGCTATGCCCTTCAGGGTCCAGCACAGCGGTCGGGGACTGAAATGTTCAATCTTTTCCTGAAAGAGGCATATCTTACATGCTGTGTCCTGTCAGGCTTCTTACTTCACACACATCTAGAAACCTACTGCGATACTCTCCAGAGTTGGGTGAGGACAGTGGATGCTATTTTTGAGCTCTCCACCTGAACAGCTCCAACTCATTAGTGTTTCCATGGAAGGAGCTGGATTTTGTGGCTGCTGCCCAGAAGATACACTCCTTGATAGCTTGGCCAATAAGACTTGTGTTCACAGGTTCAACTTAATGGCAGTAAACAAACAATTCTTAACTGGCTATCTCCATAGGGCTCAGTGCAGAAGGAAAAAAAGAGAAACAATCATCTCCACCTCTGAAAAAAGTACATTTGCATACTAACAGTCTGGTCTGACCTTGCATAGAGGCACCAAAGCCAGCAAGAAAGGGCATCAGAACAAACAGACCAGGGTGGCACCACACTCAAGTAATCCGTCAGGGACAGGATAGTTCCAGGAACTAGAGCTAGAAAGTCACAGGAACGAGTCCAAGGAACTACAGAAAACACAATAAGAGAAAAGTAGAGCAGTTCAAAGTAACCAGTTACAAGTACTTCTGCATAGTGCGTGTTTTTTTTTTTTTCCTTAAAAAACCCTGCACAGAACCACCCTGATGAGAATTGGTCTGAGCTGGGAACTGGCCTCAGCTCAACGGCTTCCCCTCATTCATTCCCTAGGGGCCCCACATTCAATAAACCCCTTGCTTTGCTATTAGCTCCTGTGTTCTTGTAGTTCCTCAGCAGCTCCAATCTCACACATACTTTAAAACCTGCTGCCTGAGGGTTCAGCTTCCAATAAGTCTGATATCTGTATTCCCATTCATTACAGCATCATGTGCAATAGCCAAGACATGGAAACAACCTAAGTATCTACTGATGAATGAATAGATATTTAAAAAATTGTGCTATGACATATATATACATATATATGCATATGTACATATATATGTGTACATATACACACACATATATAATTCAATCATAAAAATTAAGAAAATCCTGCCATTGTTATAACATGAACAGACCTTGAAGGAATTACACTAAGTTAAATAAATTATAGAAAGATAAATACTATATGATTTTATTTTTATGCAGAATCAGAAAAAAAAATTGAACTTATGGAAGCAGAGTACAGATTGGTGGTTGCCATAAGGGAAGGAAGGACATTGCCAAATGGGTGAAGGTGGTCAAAAGTTACACATTCTATTTATGGAAGAAATAACTCCTGGAGATGTAACTATGTTAACAGCAGTGCATTTTATATTTGTAAGCTACTAAAAGAGTAGTGTTAAAGTTGTCATCACACAAAAGATATATCTGTATGATATGTATGTTAACAATATTTTGTGATAATCATTTAATAATTTTTGCATATATCAAATCATTATTGTATAATATACACCTAAAACTAATTCAATGTTCTATGTCAATTATATCTCAAAAAATAGGTTTTAAATCAAGGAAAAATTTGCTTTCTAATAATTTTCTTGCTTTTGTTTTTCTGAAAAATGAAAACTAGATAAAAGTACTTACTTCTTCATTTTCTTCTTCCTCATAAGCCCTCTTTTCAGTGTTCCAGTTATATTTTTGTCCTTGCTGACCTCATTGTAAATTATGATAGAACATCATGAAGTCTTCTGGGAAATAAGTCCAGTATAAATTCTAATTAAATAAAGTAAAATGCTCAAATGCGTTTTTATTTATCCTTATCAAAATATTATAATGACTTGATCTTGGAATTTTGTGAAATGTACATTTTCGTGGTGTAATGAACAAATTTCCTCTGCCTTCATTAAATTAGAAAAATTGCTATAAAATTTGTAGTATTCACTTTAATTCTGTTTTAAGTTTCTATTTTTGTTGATTCTAATGGACACTTCCCAGACTTGTAGGAGTGCCAGAGTTACAATCACTGGGCCTATAAAACACTAATTCTGCTGTTGTTGCCCAACTTTAAAGAGTCTTAAGCTCAGTCACAGCACTGAGTTAAAGCTCAAGGAGAATGTTTGCATGGTGAGTGTCAGACATTTTCAATGTTAATATAAAACATCTTTTAGCACAATTGCTTGTAAAGATTTTTTTGACAGCCAAGTGTTACTTCTATTTCACTCAGAATGTACACCTGTCATAAAATTGGAAGAATAACAGGTTGCATGAATAACTGCAGCAGACTGTTTATTTTTATTTTTATCTTTTTGTATTGTTAGCCGTTTTACTAAGTACTGATGACAGTGTGGCATAAAACAGTATTTTAAAGCTTTTTTTAGTTGAAGAGTTTTTCATGCATAAAGTGGCTTCTAGAAAGTCCCAGAAATAATCCAGATTTAAATGCTACCTTTTCTTGAGGATTCTAAAAGGAGACATACCTTTCTGTAAAGTAGTGTTCATACTGTCATTAAGGCTTTTTACCTTCACATAGGTCAGTTTGTGTAAATATTAACTCTACTGGTTTGTGTCTTATATAATTATTATCAAGAGAAATCTACAAGCTAGCTGAAGCAGTTTTTTAGAATTCAATCTAATATATGTTTGTAAAGGTGAAAAGCGACACAAAAATCAGGAGTTGTTTATGCTACCTCTTTATTATTTATTGCAAAATATTTTTGAACACTGTTGAAGTAATCCTAATATTTAAAAAAAACTAGATGTAGCCTTTAGCTACTGAAAAATAATGATCATTTTCGTCACAGAAGGATTGATGCAGAGGATAGAACCATGTTTTTATTCATAGGTTGTGTAAATCATGAAATGGTTACATACGCCTTCTGAGAAAGTTTTGTGAAGGAAAGTGCTCATTTTTAGATTGTGTTCATGTAAGTCTCAAACTAAGGATTTCCTGTCATATATCATCATCATTGATACTATATGTTTTCCCCACTGCAATGGGAAGTTTTTTATCTTATGAGGCATTTTCAACTTTTGAAGTGTAGAGATTGACTTTGGAGAGAAGGTACTGTACTGAGGCTCTGGAAATAATGAGCTTACTATTGTTAGGTTGAGACTAATTCTAAATGTTGTTAGTATAAATCTGTCTGATGCTCAGTTAGTTTATGTCTGTCTGATGATGTATCAGCATTGATAAGTAGGCTAATTATAAAAGACTGAAAACACTAAATATATATCAATATTATTGAAGTCCAGAAACTGAACATATAATGTCATTATTATGTGTATGGCACACACCTTACTTTACATGAGTCTGAGGGAAGATGGGCAATGGCAACGGGGTACAAAAATCTGAGTTAATATAATTAAATTACATTGTTGGTGATAGATGATGTTTCAGTTATCAAGTGTTTAACAATGGCTTATATAATGCAAAAATTTAAAAGGGGTTCTGGTTTAATTATATATACTAAATAAGCATTAAATAGTTGACTCTTTGATCCTTTATGGAATATGAGTAAACTAGGGAGAGTCAGCAAATGTTGCTTATGTATTTAAATGGTTCTTATTATAACTCTATTTACAAAGCTATCAAATCTTTTTTCAAAGGCCAAGTGTTACCCTATTGAGGTTTGCATAGTATGTGTATTTATTTGTCATAGTTGATAGTTCAAACAACTCAGGTAATTTTGGACACATACACAAAATTAAAAAGCTTGAATTGATTTGGTTGACTTGAAGTTATATTGTAATTTATTTATTAATTGATTAATTAAATCAGTCAATAAATATATTTTGGTAGTAACAATGTACAGACACTGTTAGAGGTAGTTTCACTGAAGAATTTAATTGGTCTCAGGTAGATCACAACTGAGATGTCCAAAAGCTGTTTTAGTCTCACAATCCAGAGTAGAATGGAAGTTTAAGAAACAATCCTTCAATAATAATAGTATGAGAAATTACATTAGAGAAAATTTGAGATAATAAAATACAATTGTAACTGAAGCATATATCAAATAATTCTGTGCATCATCTGTATGCAAAGCCTATGTAAATTAATTCTTTGTACTAGCTTTTTTGATAGTTCCCTGTTTATTTTGAGTTTGTTATAGTAACCATACTTAAATCCTCTCTAAAATATATTGGGAGTATGATATTTGCTGTCCTCTAAGCCATATGCATTTTAAATATCACTATTAATTA
>CM052552.1:16277848-16293891 GCA_028533065.1 Trachops cirrhosus | reverse complement strand
CACTAATCCCATTCATGAGTGTTTCACCCACATGACTTAATTGCCTCCCAAAGGTCACACCTCCAAATACCATCACTTTGGAGATTTAGTTTCAACATTGGAATTTTGAGAGAACACAAATATTCAGACCAGAGCACCAGCAGCTTAAGATGTTTCATAAATTAGGATTATTATAGTTATTATTTTCTAAAATTTATACATAACTATTGGAACAAATGTAGAGGTTTTTTCAACTTACATTTCACTGTTGTGGGTTTTGTACATATTAAATTTCAGCAAGATTTTGGCAAAAAATGGTATTTTTCCCATTGCTCTCTTACATATTGTCTATGCATGAAGCTTAAGGGAGCATTGATGCTTCCTAGATTAGACTTTGTAAGAGAGATAATTACTGAAAAAATGAAAGATTGTTAAAAATTTTAACAATGTTCTTTTACATACAAAAATCATTGCCGCATTTGAAAAACACTTAGATGTAGAAAATAACTGCCTTTCTGTGACACCAACATCTTAGTTAAAAGGAAAAGTACAGATCTGTTTTCATAGGATGCAAACACATTATCTGTACCCTTTCTCCACAAATACAGTTATCAAAACACTGAGCAGGGTTTGTAACAGTACAGTACTCTAGTTTATTACAAAGCAAGCCCACTCACTCTCTGATAGGAAAAGTGAAGACTGAAAATCTGGTTTGGCTAAGACTTGCCTAATGCAACCTTTAGTATGCACATCACATCCTGCCAGCTACATTGCAAGAAGCAGTTATCACACAAACGTGCATCCTCGGAGCACCCTCCTCGGAGCCAGTATAAATACTCATTCTCCCCCTAAACTAGTTTTCTAAGAGGGAGAGAAAATAAACCGGGACAAAGAAAGAGGGAGAAAATGAGGGTGGGGGAATGGAGTTCCACTTTTGTAAGAAGGCAACAATGAACACAACTTTTTCTTCTTTTTTTAAACCACTTTCTACTAGAAAAAAAAAACAAACCACGTTTTAGCCATGAAACTGGAAAGCCAAGGACTAGGGTTCCAGGCTGTGAAAGGAATTAACAACTTGTACCAGGTACAATGTCCTTTCTCCCTCCTCTTTAATTTTTCTAAATCATGATTTTCTATGTTCATATCTTACCGCTGACTTCTAGAGATCTGGTATCTGTCATCTACCTTTTCCTCAATGAAAAAGCTCTTGGTAAAACCATTACTAATGACCTTCAGGGTATTTATTTTAAAGGAGAAGAGATAGTGCAGTGAAAGGAGGTAGTCTCTTATATTTTCTCAAGCAGGGCTGTGCAGAATATTAAGATGCAGCTGACAAAACTGCAGCAATTGCCTATTTATGAATTAGTGTCCCAAATTTGTAAATAATATTTGTTTTGCTATTATAGAAACAGGTGCACTGCTTATTTGGGAATACTATTGCAAAAGCTTTTATAAAATGGCCCTGGCTGGTGTGGCTTGGTGGATTGAGTGCTGGCCTTAAAACCAAGGGGCTGCCGGTTTGACTCCCAGTCAGGGCACATGCCTGGGTTGCAGGCCAGGTCCCCAGTAGGGGGCACCTGAGAGGCAACCACACATTGATGTTTCTCTCCCTCTTTTTCTACCTCCCTTCCTCTCTCTCTAAAAATAAATAAAATCTTTAAAAAAATGTATCACCATATGTTTTGTTCTATATAATAGGTGAAATTGCCTTAGGGTATTCAAAAGCATGCTATAAATCAATATGTTGTTTTAGTTTTTTTGAACACCTTATGCATATTTCATTTTCAATGTCTTTTTCATTTTCTACTGTATATATTTAACAATATATATTTTCCATTTCCTCTACCGATTAGGAATTGAATTTGGAAGACACTCTTGAATTTATTCACTTTATCGTTCATATTTAAAATTCTAAGTGAACAGATTATTATAAAACTATTAACTTGTATTTCATTTTTCTTAGATTTCCTCTTTTTCATCTTTAAGTTAATTTATTATCGAATTTCACTCAAGACTTCACTTTATATGTTAGACATAGTTTAGAGAACTGCATTTTCAATCTGTATTTATTTAAATGGAAGTTATTTGGTCTTTATTTCATTTTTTGTGCTTTAAATATAAACATGCAAATATCAACTGTTTGGCATTCTTCTTAAAACTTTTCTTTTGAGGTTGTGCTTTGACCACTTCCATAGTCATATTGCTTAATTTTTCAAGTGAATATTTAAGTGTCTCAGAAGAACTCAAAAAGGATAATATTTTTGTGTTTCTGATTTGTGATTAGTAAACATAGATAGTCTTCAAAGCTGATCTAGTATATTAAAAATGATCTTTCCCGTTTCCTTTCTCTCTCTAAAATGAATAAAAAAGTTAAAAAGAAAAAAATATTTATAAATCTAACAATATTCAATTTTAATATATTAATACATAGTAGTATTTGAATATTTGACAATTTTCTTAAGTTAGGAACACTAGTAATTAATTTCAGAAATTAATAATTTCTAAATACCATATTGCCACCTATGGTGAGTGAAAAATATGTATTTTATAAATGCTTTTTACTTTTAGGATTTAATGACCAATTTATTACAAATGCTATGACCAAATATCTTATGACTAACTAATATCCATACCAAAGAACAATTAGCAAATTTATAAATCCCAGTATAGTGAAATAATTAGTTTTACATAAGTCAAATTCTATGCTTTACTTATAGGCATAACCATACAGAAATATTAATCCTGAGTGCCTATTTCTCAATAGGAAAAATTAAAAATCATACATTACAATCTGCCACTTATTTTTCTAAATAAGACAGAGTTTTCAATTTAATGATCTAATTGATTTCCTAATTCCCTTGTCCAGATAGCTGTTTGAAGCTGAATATTAATTTTGACACATGCATGTATTTATCTTATTAACTCATTTATAAATCAAATCTGAAACACCAAAGCAATCAACTAATGACAAAAGTAACCATTTAACCAATATATTTTATATATCATTTTATAAATTCTTAATTTTAAGTAACACTAACAGTAACACTATCATCTCTGCAAGTGTGAAAAAAATGAAGAATGTTACCATTTCTGCTGTTCATTACTGGAATTTTCCATCTTTTTTACTAAACTATACATTTCCTAATTGTAACATCTATGCAGGCAACTCAGACTTTTCAATATCTTTGTCATTATATAAAATGATATATTTGCCACCAAATTCATCAGTCAGTAAGCTCTGACTACTCTGTGTAGCTCAGAGTATCATTACTGGGTCTGAGAGTCTGTGTTGTGTTATAACTATGATTTTGTTCTTTCTGTCACAATGATTGGCAATTTTATGTTTACATGTCTTCAAATAAGTTCAATAAGATCTCTGTTTTCAAAGGTGGGATTTCAAATACAATCACCCTTACTTACCAAGACCTAATATAAATGAAAACACTATTATAAGTGATTCATCTAAAACAATCTAACTTTGTGTTTGTAATGTGACCAAATGTTTTGATTCATGTCTGTATAGAGAAATTTGTACCATATACAGAATAGAGTGAATTTATGAATAAAATTAAGAATAAAATATTCTGTATATTTTATAATAGGTTTATGAAGTAAGATTTTTATTTTTACATTTGATTTTGCAGTTCAAGGGATAAGAACATGTATTTATTTGGCTATGTTTTGTGGATATATGGGGCATATTTGGAAGCATATGACTTTTAATATACATTTAAGCCATTGCATTATTGCTTAGAAACCAAGTAACCATCAGTTTGTTACTTCATTAAAGCCTATTAATGCTTTCAACACAGTGCCTGCTAAATAAAGCAGCAGTATTCCATCAAGGTCCCTATTGGAATTGAATTACCCATGTGATATAATCCTTTCCCCTGAGTAAGGAAACATAAACATAGAGAATTTTCTAATTTTAAATGTAAAAATTATGTGTTTGCAAATAAGTACTCTTTATTTTGTGTATTTAAAGGCTATAGTACCTAGCATATGTGTCTAATAAAAAGATAATAGCTTACACAAATCTATTTCATTGCTCTTGGACTAATCCTAGCACAGTCAATTTATTCTTTTTAAAATTTTTTTTATTATTGTTATACAGGTACAGTTGTCCCGCCTTTTTCTCCATTGCTCTCCCCTGCCCCACTCTGACACAGTTAATCTCCCCATTGGCCATGCCATGAGTCCTGTATTCATGTTCCTTGATTTGCCCCTTCTCATTCTTCCCCCAGTTATCCCCCTCCCCCTTCCCTCTGATCACTGTCAGTTTATATGCATTAACAAAAAGTACTGGTGGCTCAGATAAAACAGAATGATGGGTGTCATTCAATCACATTATATTTGGCTCTAGAAGAAACTCTTACTCTTCTGCTTCAATATGGATTCTGATAATTCCCAGCAATGCTGTCCAAAAAAACAAAGCTCATACAGAAAAAAAAGTCCATAAATGGCTTCTCCTTCCTTTGTTATTTCCCCAGCTTCTTCTCTTGCCCTTTCCTTTATGCAGGATCATGTTTCTTGACCAGTACAAGAGACTCTCACAACTTGGAAGGGTTACTACATGTACAATGCTCTAATCACCATTACATCTGTGTCAAATGGTTGGTCATTAAACCTCCACTAACATTTTAAGTAATAAGGTCCATAATCTCCCTTTGGACTCCTTTGAACTCTTCTGACTACAAGTCAATCTATGTTGAGTTGAAGTCAAATTGCATAGTATATATCTTAAGTGCTTTGGTTCTAGGGTTAGGAAAACCTAGTTATGATTAACTTTCACAAGCTGGACAAGCTGCTTACTCCCTGTGAGCTCAGCTCCTCCTGTACAAAATGGGGATAATAATAGCATTGCCTCCTGGTATTCTGAAAATTCCACAAGCTGATTTATTCACAAATGCTAAGCTCAGTTACTTTCCAATGATAACCACCAAATAAATGTTAACTTTATTATTATTATTAATTCTCACATATTAACCTTAGTTGTACCCCTCAAATTGCATCAAAGTTAACAAAGTTCTGAAAGAAGTAATGTATAAACATGTCAACAAAATCTTTAAATGAAGGTTGATCTTCAAAGTGCTCACAGTAGAGATACTATAAATTCTCTACATGCAACACAAGTCATTTTTAAGATATATGTTAAATATATGAGTATATATATTTTTAAATTCTAGAAACAAAGAATACAATAAAATGAACAAAGTAACTAAGAATTTTACCATACTTAAGAATTTTAGTCTTCCTTGCCATTAACTTATGATTGCTAAATATTTGCAAAGTTCACCCATATCTTCACCCATTCTCTAGAAATCTAGGCTCTCTTGGCTACTGAAAAATTTTGTTCTTCATTACCAATCTGATATATACAGGTCAAAGTGCAGTTTAAGTGATTGATAAAGTATACATACTATTTGTACTTTAACAGGAATTTTTAATGACTTCATCCCAATGTGTGAAGTAACTATAGCAATTATAGACCTTTGGATAGGTTGGTAGTACACCTCTGTAAGATCTGTAAGAAATCTTTCAAGTTGTTTCATATAAACAATGGACCAGTACATTTATATATGCAGCAACATATTTCTATGCTATCTCTAGGTTTGCCATCTTAATTTAGTATGCTAAATTGCTAAAATATCATATGGTAAAACAGAGGGAATGTTAGTATATTATATATCTTATATATTAAACATGCAGAAATATTCACAGAAAGATCACAAAGGCTTTTCTTTTATTTCAAAAATGTTTTAAATAGCAGAGATTTTGGAATATTAAGGATTTATACAAAACTTACAAGGAGATCTAATAGAAATGTTTTGTACATTTATCAGGTATATAACATTCTGTTGCTCGTTTTAAAGGCAAAATGAACAGAAAAATAGAATCATATCATTTAGGGGACCTGTTTTTTAAAAAATATTATTTTAATTGTTCAAGTACAGTTTTCTGCCTTTTATCCCCATCCCAGCCCACCCTCCAGTCTTCCCCACCTCTCTCCCATTTCCACCGCCCTAGTTTTTGTCTGTGTGTTCTTTATACTTGTTTCTGTAAACCCATCCCCTTTTGCCCTGAAATTCTCTCCCTTCTCCCCTCTAGTCACTGTCAGCCTGCTCTCTATTTCAGTGTCTTTGATTATATTTTGCTTGCTTGTTTGTTTTGTTGTTTAGGCTCCTATTAAAGGTGAGATCATTTTGACTTAAAGAAACCAACTTGTAATAGTTCCTGGTCAGGTTGTTCAATTGGCTAGAACATAGTCCCAATATGCCAAGGTTGCAGGTTTGATTACTGGTCAGAGCACATCCAAAGAATCAACCAATGACTGCATTAATAATTGGAACAACAAATTGATATTTTCCTCTCTCTCTCTCTCTTTTTCTCTCCCTTCTTCTCTCTCTAAAATCAATAAAAATAAATACAAATATTTTGTTCAATAGCTCAATGAGTGGACATGCAAGTTTGGCTAATAAAGGTCTGATAAAAAACATACCTGGCTGAGTGGATTTTATCACAATCTATTTTATTGGTTAATGGGAAGGAAAGAAGTGGAATTTTGAGGAACCAAAAATAATGAACATGGAACAAGTTTTACTTCTTAGAAAAAAATAGAAAAGAGAAATGTGAAAGAAGTAATGTTATACCTTGAGAATATTGTTTAACTTATGAGTTATCTGATTCTTTTTTTTAAAAAAATTTAGTTCATAAATTGATGGAAAAGATAGAAACAGGGGCATGGATACAGAGAACAATCTAACAGCTGTCAGAGGGGAGTGGAGAGTGGGGACTGAAGGAAAGATTGTGAAGGGATTAACCAAAGAACATGTATGCATAACCCAAAGGCACAGACAAGAGTGTATGATGGCCAGAGGGAAGAGGGCTGAGATCTGGGTCAGGCAGAAGGTAGGCAAAGGAGAGGGGAAAAGGGGTTATTTGTAACAGTGTAAATAATAAAAAATAAAGTAAAAAAAAAGAATTTAAATAACTGTAATAGGAGTACTTATGTATCTTGCTGCTGAACAGGTTTTCAGTATTGTTTCATGCACACCTATGAAAAAGGCAGTTTATTTGTTAGATAGAAATTGTTGTTTTCTCAAATATGGTTTTTGAAATAGTCTGACAGATTCATGACTTCTGGTAGATTTTCTCCCATCAGTTAAGTGATACATAACTCTACATGAAGCATATATCTTGGTTAATTTCCCTGCATGTGTTATGGTTTTCATAATGAAGTCGCTCAGTTTATCTACCAAACTCAGGGTAATGTTCCAGTCTATTATAATTTAATTTTCTCCAAAAAACTCATAGATATGTTAAAATAACTTAAACATGTTCTCTAAAATTAAAATAACTTGAAAATATGCCCAGAATTTTGCAAGATATGTTACATTCATGCTGAAATGAAATGTCTTCTAGTAAATGTAGCAGAAATTCAACAATAGAAATCATCCTGCTTGTTTTCCTGTGTTTGAGGAATTATACCCTTTCTGTTACACATATTGGACAGTCTATTTGATACTAACACAAGCTACTTGTATAGGATAAGGGGGAAACAAAGCCCTCACAGAACCGAGTATTTCTGACAAGTTTATCAAAATAAATATTTCCTTTTTCTTCTTCACCATTTGTAATTAAGTGTAAAGTAGGTTTGTCCATAAAGTTTGAAATAGCTCCTTTATTTATTTGTTAAAGGTGAAGTTTGGCATAAAGTAGGATACACTACTGAGAATCATGAACCAAGTTCTGACTTGTCTACTTCCTCACACTAAAGTTAATGTTAGGTTTCACTATAACAGTAATATTTATGTTAATATAAACAACAGCTTGCTGTTCCCTGTTGACACAATTCTTATTCAAGTATTAAAGGATATCCTTAACCTTTATATTACCTGTATCAACTTTGTATAATAAAGAATGGTCCATTGGTACAGCTTAAATGAGATGTGGGGGTAAATTTAATTGGATTTGCTCAATAACCTTCTAATAATTAGATGGAAATCCACATTCATAAAAAATTAATATCAATGACATATTTTTACATAGAAAGTTCCATGTCACAAGGTTTTGTCAGACAAAGAAAGAAATGACCATGGAATAATTTTTAAATGAGTAATAAGTTCATCAGTGCTTATTTCTAAAGACTTACCAATATACTTATATTGTGAAAAGAATTGTGTAGGGGTCTTTTTCTGCACATTAAACTATGCATACAGAAGTTTTAAAAATATTGATGATCCGAGAATACATTGTTCATCATTGGTTTCTACATATTTCCATTATTGTTGATAATATATTAACCTTATCATTTTTATGAGTGTTTGAATTTCATCTGCATGCAATTATAACAAGTGACAGATACAGAATGGCTATAATTTAGAAAAGGAAATAAGTGTTGAAAAAGACATAGAGAAACTGGAAACTTTGTGCATTGCTGGTGAATCCTCAAAAAATTAAACACAAAATTAACATATACTTCAGTAATTCCACTTGTAGATACCAACCTATGTTGTAGTCTTAACTCCCATTACCTCAAAAGGTGACCTTATTTTGGGAAAAGTTCTGTACACGGATAACCAAGTTAAAATTAACTCATAAAGGTCATTCCTAATGCAATACAGCTAATGCCCTTATAAGAAGAGGAAACTTGGATACAGATACATGCAAGGGAGAAGGAAATGTGAAGATGAAGACAGATTGGGATGATGTTTCTACAAGCTAACAAATGCCAAAGGTTGCTAGAAAACCACCAGAAGCTAGGATAGAGCCATGGAATAGATTCTTCCTCATAGCCATCAAAAATCATCAGCCCTGACCACTCTGATGATACCTTGATCTCCGACTTGTTGCCTCCAAAATGGTAAGACAAAAGAAATATTGTTTAAGACAGCCAGTTCATAATCTTGTTACAGCAGCCATAGAAAATTCATATAGCCCCAAGAATTAAAAACACAAACACTTGTGCAGGAATGTTCATAGCAACACTTTACCATAACCAAAAGATAGAAACAATCCAAATTTCCATAAACTAATGAAGGACTAAAGAAAATGTCATATATCTATACAATGGAATATTATTTATCATAGAAAGAAATAATAAACTGAGGTATGCTACATCATGTATAAACCTTTGAAGTATTATGTTAAGTGAAAGAAGCTAAACACAAAAGGCCACATATTATATGATTCCATTTGTATGAAGTATTCAGAATAGGCAACTCCATTAAAAGTAAGCAAAGTAGTCATCACCAAGGTTGGAAGAAGGGATGAATGAAGAATGATTGTTTAATAGAAAAATCTGATGATTTTTTTAAGGGGGGAGATATGATAAAAAATATTCTGTAATTAGATAGTGATGATGGTTGCACAACAGGGTAAAGGTACTAAAAGGCCCTTGAATTGTACATTTTGAAATGGTGACTCTTATATTATGCAAATTTCACCTCAATAAAAAAATGACAGCTATATTCCAGACATGAGAATGTGAAGTTCGTTGTTTTTCTAAGAGACAGGAGAAAACATACATATTGCAATGTGAAAATTAAGTTTTTAGCACTGCAATTTAAGGAGAAAATCATTTTACTAGTAAACTGAGACAATTTTATATAAAAGTCATTGAATAAAAATGTTGAATCCCTTAGTATCATTTTACCATCATTTTTTTCATCTTAAGGGCAATTTCAAAAGAGAAATATGAAAAATTATGTTTACAGCTTTCTCAATTCAGTTGACTAACTTAGTACCATTTATGTTTTCTATGAGATAACCTTGGTTTTCTATGTAATATTTATGCTATACAATTTACTTTACAGCTCAGATGAGTCATAAGAAAGTGAAATATAACAGGGTTTTATTATACCTAATTACTTGATCTTTTAGCTACACTTGCCTGAAAATTACTCTATTCAAATTCCAAGTCTTGTCAGTGATGTAGAAATGTTATTGTCAGTATGTTTCTTGAGTTAGTTGACTCCTACAGTGCATTTAAATCTTGATTGAATTAATTTATCCTTGAATTAAAACAGATATATGTTTATTAAGTTTTTCACAAAGGTATTCTTTATTATTCACCTTAAGCTTGAACACTTTCAGTGAAGGAAAACTCATTAGCTCCTGAAAAAAAAATCCATAGTATTTTTGATAGCTTGGGCTATTAGAAAGTTTTATTTTTTATTTAGCCACTTACTTTTTTTCCTTTAAATTCTACTAATTTGTCTTAGGTTTTGTTGTACAGGGAAACACAGAATAAATATAATTTTTTATACATAATTGTTAAATGTTTTAATTTGGAAACATTCAATTCTTTGAAGCAATATCTGTAAAATTCTATTAGTCACATAAACCAGATAGGCCACATGCAGGTTTAGATTCAAACACATAACTTATACTTATTCTGTTAAATTTTACCTTGTTAGATTTAGCACCTGTTAGATCTTAATTGTCATCCTGCAGTTCAACATGTTAGCTCTTCCTGCTTTTTTAATGTTTTCCACAAACTTGATCAGCAAGTTATTGTCCTTGTCCATGTTACTAAATAATATTTAAGAGGACATGGTCAACAGTAAAAATGCTTAAAAATCTCTCCAGCTTCACAATTATTCTTTAATTAGATCCCCCTGATTATGGGCATTCAATTACTTGTAACTGTATAAAACTTTGAATTTTTTCTCACTTTGCCACCATTTCTAAAATATCCTCATGAATCATCTGGTCCTAAGCATGGTTTAAGTACCAAAATGCAATTATTTTCATAGAATCCTTATAGTTCAAGGTGCTAATTACTCTCATGAATGAAAACTGGATTAATTTGTGATGTATTATTTTCTTAATAAATGCCAATGTGAGACTTTTCCTTCCCAAAAGTGTGTTCTGTTTTACCCTACCTCTGCCAAAATGTGATTATACATGACAAATGTACCATAAGAACGTAGTTTCTTAAATTCATCTTCCCTGGACTTATATCTGGAGCAATTTCAAGAAATATATCTTGTACACTGATTTTCACTAGCTCCCACCCATCAAATTACTGGTTAATTAATGTGGCTATTGACAATCACTGGGATTATGCTTTGTTTGCTTTGTTCTGCTACCCCATTGAATACTCACTTCCTTGACTATGTCTTTGATCATCTTCTTAAGCCTATTTTATCCTACAGCTGAACATTTGAACACTCTTCCTATAATCTCAGTTATAATCTGGGTTATTTTTCAAACAGGATTATATATTATATGTATAAATAATTGGTAGGCCAGGTGAGCTGAAGAGTAAGCTGAGATGTGAGGTATCAGAATAGCTAGTTAAAGAAACATGCTAAAAATGAAAGTAACAGTCAAGACTTAAATTGTTTATTATAATTATATAAGCAAGAGGCTAAAATCAGAGAAAATGCAGATTTCCTGTTTTCCATTTTTCTCAAAGGAACAACACCCTGGTAGAAGGTAACATGTGTCACTGCAGATGTGGGGGTCATCCTACTGTGGAGGGATCCTGTATTATTTTGAAAAAGCTGTTGTTTTGGAGAAAATTGTGTCCACCCAACATATGTTGAAGCTTTAATTCCCAATACCTCAGAATGTAACTACTTGGAGATAGAGCCTCTAAAACACGATTAAGTTAAATTGAGGCCACTAGGGTAGACCCTAATCCAGACTGGTATATTTATAAGAAGAATTAAGCCACAAATACACACAGAGGCAAGAAAATATGGACACACAGGGAGGAGGACTTCCATTTAAGATTGTGGCATAGGTAAATATGGATCAACTCCAAGCACAACGACATCAAAATTACAACTAAATTATAGAACAACCATCACTCAGAACCATCAGATTCCAGTTGAATGGAAGTCTGACAACTACAGAACTGAAGAAATCACATCCATCCAGACTGGTAGGAGGGGCAGAATGTGGAAAACAGAATGGGCTACTGCAATATCCACATGTGGTACATACAAACTTGGGAGGGCTATCTCTAGAGTGAGGAGTTCCAGCCCCATACCAGGCCCTTCAACCCAGGATTCCAGTGCCAGGAAGATAAGTTCCTATAACTTCTGGCTATAAAAACTAGTGGGCATTGAGTCAGTGGAAGAAACTTCTAGAGTTCCAAGCATTTCCCCTTAAAGAACCCACGCATGAACTTATTCAGATTCACTCCTCACTCCCTCTTAACTCCAGCACCAGGGGAACAGCTTAAAAAGCAACAGTAGCATAAAGGGAGAAACTGAATTGTCTGGCATCAAGATGGGAGCTGGGGGAAAGCTTACTCCCAGACAGAAAGGTAGCTAGAGACCGTTTTCCACTTTTCTGAGCCCTCCTCACACAGAGCAACAAAACCAATAGGCAGGTGCCATATCTAAGGCTCCACCAACCTAACACTGTTTGCCCAGCCCTGAATATCTCCTCAGACTCTGTCCCACCAGCTGTTAATAGTGACTTTTCCATATGAATAGCTGCTCTTGTCTCATGTTTCACAACTTCCTAAATCCTATCAAGCAAACAAAAGCCAGTCACAGTAAGCCGCCTGCCCCTGTACCACTTGTTATGTGCTCCTAGGCACAGCACTAGCACCAGCCAGCTTAGATTCACAACTTGGCTTTATTTGGGACTCTCCAATCCCAGTACCAGTAACCATCTCAGATTGCATTAAAGCTCATGTAGTGTGGCCTTGGAAAGAACACGGGTGGGGGCTGACCTTTGCCTGTACCACATGGGACAGCCCGGAGTGTGTGTACCCAGTGGACTGCTAAAGACCACATCAGAGCACCACCACCCTGCTCCTGCACAGCTGATCCTTCGGGGAGAGCAGAGATTGGTAGTTAATGGTCACAGCCAGTCCTTGCAGTTGACTGGCCTAGCTAAATCCCTCCCATTGACCTACCAATGGTAATCAGGGCTCAATTACAAGAGGAGGGTGTACTCAGCCCACACAGAGGGCACACCTCGAGTACCAGGCTTGGGTGATAGGGGAGGCTGTGCTGTTGGATCTTACAAGAAAGCTACCACATTAGGCAGTGCTACCAAGATAAGAAATCATAGCATCCCTCTTTAATACATAGAAACAAACACAGGGAGGTTGACAAAATGAGGAGACAAAGAAGCATGGCCCAAATGAAAGAACAGATCAAAATTTGAGAAAAAGAACTAAACAAAAGGGAGATAAGCAATCTATCAGAGGCAGAGTTCAAAACACTGGTTATAAGGATGCTCAAGGAACTTAGTGAGGGCCTCAATAGCATAAAAAAGAGCCAGTCAGAAAAAAAGGGATACACTAATTGAAATAAAGAACAATTTAAATGGAAACAACAATAGAGGGGATGAAGCTAAGAATCAAATCAAGGATTTGGAATATAAAGAAGCAAAAATCAACCAATCAGAACAACAAGAATAAAAATGATCTGACCTATAAAAGGAATCTAATGAACAAAATAGACTAACAAACAAAATAGAACCAAAGGCAGCCCTGGCTGGTGTAGCTTAGTGGATTAAGCGCGGGCCTGTGAACCAAGAGATCACGGTTCGATTCCCAGTCAGGGCACATGCCTGGGTTGCAGGCCCGTTCCCAGTAGGGAATGCACAGGAAGCAACCATACATTGATATTTCTCTCCCTCTCTCCTTCCCTTTCCCTCTAAAGATAAATAAATAAAATCTTTAAAAAAAGTAGAACCAAAGGCATAGAAACATAAAAAAGACTGATAGTGACCAGAAGGAAGAAAGGAGGGGGATATTGATCAAAAGAAGGGGAAGGCTCTAGTCAAAAAAGATGTATAAATGACCCAAGGACAGACAGCAATATGGGAATTGACTGCAGGAGCATGGCATGTGACGGGCAGAGGAGAACTAAGGGGGAAATATTTGGACAACTGTAATAGAATAACAATAAAAATGCTAAAACAATAAAATAAATTTTAAAAATTTTTAAAAAGAATCCATAAAAATGAAGATAGTGTAAGGAGCTTCTGGAACAACTTCAAGCATTATAACATTCACATTACAAGGGTGCCAGCAGGAGAAGAGAAAGAGCAAGATGTTGGAAAATTATTTGAAAAAATAATGAAAGATAACTTCCCTAATTTGGTGAAGGAAATAGACATGCAAGTCCAGGGAGCATAGAGAGTCCCAAAGAATTTGGAACCTAAGAGGAATACACCCCAGATTAAAGATAAGGAGAGAATCTTTAAAGCAGCAAGAGAAAAGGACGGAGTTACATACAAAAGAGTTCCCATAAGACTATCAGTTTATGACTCTAAAGAAACCTTGTAGGCAAGAAGGGACTGGAAAGAAGTATTCAAAGTCATGAAAGGCAAAGACCTACATCCAGGATTACTCTATCCAGCAAACCTATCATTTAGAATGGAAGGACAGATGAAGTGATTTCCAGATAAGGTACACTTAAAGGACTTCATCATCAGCAAGCCCTTATTATATGAAATATTGAAGGGACTTATCTGAGAAAGAGAAGATGAAAACTAAGAACAGTAAAATGATAACAAACTGAGAGCTATCAACAACTGAACCAAAAAACAAAAACAAAAACTAAGCAAACAACTAGAACAGGATGAGAACTGCAGCAATGGAGATCACATGGAGGGTTATCAGCAGGGAGAAGGACGGGAAGAATGGAGGAAATGTAACAGGCAATGAGAAGCATAATTGGAAGGCACAAAATAGACAGTGGGAGGTTAAGAATAGTAAAGAAAATGGAGAAGCCAAAGAACTTATATTTATGACCTATGGACATGAACTAAGGGGGAATGCTGGAGGGAAGGCAGATGCAAGCAGAGGGGGATAAAAGGGAAAAAAATGAGACAACTGTAATAGCATAATCAATAAAATTGTACTTAAAAAGATGCTACCATTTCTAACTAATCAAAGACCCTAAATTACAGTGAAAAAATACTGTTATTCAAGCCCTATTGACAATTATTCAAAGGTGGGTAACTTTGATTCTATGTAGCACAGCAGAATCTTAGATTTCCAGAAGAGTTCGAAGCTTTATGGTTAATCTCTTACCCAATGAAATAATTGTTTTTCATATATCTTTAAGATGGTTATACAATACTTTCTGCCACCCTGAGCCTGGTTCTGCCTTCTTGCAGGGACACAGAATAAATCACATGGCCCTAAGCTGACACCTGATTCAACATCAACCAAAGGAACCTCTCCAAACCTTATCTTCATAGCCCTCTCAGCTGCAATGGACATTGTTGACCACTGATCTTCATTTAAGTCTACGCCCTTGACTTTTCAAATATAGAAGAGTTAACAGGAGTGACTTGGTCTCCTTTGGGGATATTCCTCTATATGCTGGTTTTGTGTAGGCTTAATAATCAAACCAGGGCTTTCTCAAATGTGTGCACTCTGTAGGTAACTGTGGCCAATGCCTTGTTTCAACTGCCATGGACAGGTGATTTCTCACAAGGTTTCATCTCTGGCTTATACTTGTCAATGGGTTACAGATCAGGGTCTATCCAATTCCTCAGCAGGCACAGGTACAATGATGTCCTGCAGGTACTCCACACAACCCCAACCACAAGTCCCTATGTCTATCTCCATTGTGAAGACATGGCATATGCCCTGAATCCAGGAGTAAATGCATTTCACTAGTAAATTGCCATAGGTTCCCAAAACAGTAAAAGTTACTTTAGCTGTACACAGATACACATTAGATCTTACATTACATGTGCATCTAATTATTTTTTCAAATTCTAATGCATCCTTTTTGCAGGTGGTAAAATTGTTTCTCTATGGAGGAAAATCACGAAGCCCAGGATCCAGTCTCAAGAATGATAATGCTCATGTCTCTACTTTGACTAAGGGATTTAAAAAGAACTGGTAACACTGACTTGTTTAAAAATAAATAAATAGAGAGAAGATGGCGGCGTGGTAGGATGCAGCAGATTCTACTCTCCCACAACCAGGGAAAAAAAATCTGAGTCATTTTACGTAGGTACAGAGCAAAGAGCCAACATTATCACGCCATAAATGAAAATAGGAGATCGCAAATTGTAGCGGACATTGAAAAACCCGAAGAGAGAGCGTGGTTTGGTGAAAGTCTCGGAAA
>CM052552.1:16264847-16277348 GCA_028533065.1 Trachops cirrhosus | reverse complement strand
AAAGGGAATAAAGGATAGAAACTGTACTGAATAAACTAAAATAAAAATTAAAAAATAAATAAATAAATAAATAAATAAATAATAAAAATATAATTTAAAAAAAGGCATGGGGAGAATACAGCCATCTATAAGCCAAAGAGAAACCCTCAGAAGAACCAAACCTACCAACATTTTCATCTTAGAATTCTAGCCTCCACAATAGTGCTAAAATAAATTTCTATTGTTTAAGCCAGAGGTGTCGAACTCATTTTCACCGGGGGCCACATCACTTCCACCAGATAGAAACAAGGTGCCAGGCTGAATAAAACAAGGTGGAGAGCTGGATTTGGCCTGCAGGCCATGTGTTTGCTGCTTGTGGTTTAAACCATTCAGTTTGTGACATTTTGTCTTGGTAGCCCTAGCAAATGAATATATAGAAGTCATAATGATAGTAAGTTAGACTGGGTGTCTCAACAACAGGAATTTATCTTATCACTAGTCTAGAGTCTAGAAGTCTGAGATCAAGATATTGGTGGGAATGGTTTCTTCTAAGGCCCCTCTCCTTTTCATGAGATGGTCATCTTCCTGTAAATAGTTGAAGATATATCATGGTTTTGTCTTTTTTTGCTATTTATTTCTTCACTGATATTTAAGTATTTTTAAGAGATATTTGATACAGCACAACTAAATTTGAGTATTTCCAGTAGACTCAAGAAACATCAGCAGTAATTATTTTGTGGGACCCTGTTTCATCTTTTTAAATTAGGGTAAGATTGGAATTTTATAGCCAGAAGTTTATTGTAGTTTTTCACACTGTCCTTAAAGAATCACCTAGGGCTTTTGTGTTTTTAATGTTAATTCCACCTGAACTCAAAGGAGTGAGAAACATTCTAGCTATTTGACAAACTTCTCTAGTACTCCATCACATCCCAAAAATACATTGCAGAAGGGCAGCATACCTCTCTATTAACCATGTTGTCCTCTCAAATATTTCTCCATATTGATTGGCAGGGAGACATCAATCACTTCTATAGATTTCTTTTAAACTTGTGAAGATACATGGTGCCTCGTTACAGTTCTGTGCAAAATGGGATATGTATTTTGAGTCTTTTTTCATGTAAAAGTGTGAGGAATTTTCCCAGTATTCACAATAAATTAGGTAAATCGACAAGGAAGGAGGGAGTAATACTGAATTATTTAAAAATTAAATGTGTGATATTATACAATGAAATTAAAAAATAATTAGAAGAATTGGGGTTGTGAATTGTTTTTGGTCTTTAAATACCAAACACTGAATTATTTAATAAATCTACTGGACAAAATTTTAAATAGTATGCAAAGACTGGATTTGATCAAATGTTACACCAAGACTGTGGGGTGGTGATATAAACAATAGAAATGATATGTTTATGGTTTATTGTAACAGAAAATTTCCTAATATACCTCAGCAAATTCTCAGAGTTATTCTGGAAGTCATTCCAATTTCTGAAGACTTTTTCTCCAGCACTTCAGCACTTTATGAATTCCAAAATTGATATTTAAGCTTGTTGGCTCATTGGTTGTTGACTAAAATGAGACATATGCATAAACACACTTGGATTCATGTGGTATTAAATTATGATACTAGAAGAAACCCTAAGATGCCTCTTTGTACTATTCTTTGCTTCTAGATATCAAATAAAAAGAAAAAAGAGTAATTTTTAGAAATAGAGCTCTAAGGGAAGCAAGATGTAAAATGCTCCCAACAATTTGTGTGAAGGCATCCTGCACCAACAAACAATTCTTGAATGCCAGCAGTGTGTCTGAGAATTTAACTCAATTTGGGCACTATTTACCCAGAGATAGAATCAGATTCTACAGGTAAAAGGTTTGTCAATTGTGTATTCAAACATTAGGTTTGGCCACTGTTCTGGTCCAGATTGCTGGCACCAGTACTATTCTGGCAAGTGCTTCCCCTTCAGTCCACTCCCACTCATGTAGTTTAGAGCTACACAGGTACAAAACTATTGAGCTAGCCAGACTGCTAGATAACACAGTACCATTCACTGCCAACCTCAACTTTGCCAGACAGTGTGAAGGCACATTTCATCTCATCAGGCCCTTAGGAATTCTGACATGAAGATTTAAAGGTATAGTTACACTTTTTGCTTAGGAACCATCCTTGTTTCTGGCACCCACAGTTGCATCACTGATCCTGGGGCCACTGTATCAGGTAGGAAAAAAGTTGCTTTGATGTGGGGAAGAATTATAGAGTCCCACCAACATCTTTTCCCAACCCCTCTTCCCCAGATCCTCCAGAAAAGTGAAGAAATCTATGCAGTGGGAACCTCCTTCAGTTCCCCTCATAATGAATGTGAGCACACACTCTTGAAGGTGTGCAAGCCAGCCCCTCATTCCTTTATCTGTCTTCCTGCTGTTTTAGACAACAAATTTTTTAACTACCCATTTTAAATTTAAATTAAAACACCATTGTAAGGATGATATGAAGGAAATTGAAGGAGGCAAAATAAATGGGAAAGATTTCATGCTTATGGATTTAGAAGAATCAATATTGTTAAAGTGTCCATTTTACCTAAATAAATGTACAGATTCAAAGCAATCCATATCAAAATTCCAATATTCTTCACAGAGCTAGAACAAAAAATTCTAAAATTCGTATGAAAACAAAAAAGACCCTTAACTGTCAAAGAAATCTTGTGAAAGAACAGCAACACTGGAGGTATCATGTTCTTGGATTTCAAACCATACTATAAAGCTAAAGTAATCAAAACATTATGGCATTGCAATGAAAACAAACACATAGATCAAGGGAACAGAATAGAGCCCAGAAATAAACCTGCACACATAGGGTCAATTAATTTATGACAAAGGAGTCAAGATTATACAATAAGGAAAGGATAGCCTCTTCAATACATGGTAATGGGACAACTGAATAGCCACATACAAAATAATGAAACTAAAACACCATCTTATACTATGCAAAAATTAACTGAAAATAGATAAATATTTAAATGTAAGACCTGAAACCATAAAACTCACTGAAGAAAAAAGGAGGAAAGCTCCTTGACATTGGTCTTGGTGTTAAATTTTTTTGAATGACTCCAAAGTCAAAGTCAACAAAAGCAAAAATAAGTAAGTGGGACTATATCAAATTAAAAATCTTCTGCACAACAAAGGAAACCATCAACAAAAAGAAAAGACAGCATAGTGAATGGAAGAAAATATCCATTCATATGTATAAAGAATTCATACAACTAAAGAGTAAAAAAAGCAATAGACATAAAAAATGGGCAGAGGACCTAAATAGATATTTTCCAAAGATGACATATATATGGCAACAGGCACATAAGAAAATGTTCAACATTACTAATTACTAGGGAAAGCAAATAAAAACCACAATGAGATATTGGTTCATACATGTTAGCAGGGATATCATCAAAAAGATAAAAAATAACAAATATTAGAAAGGATGTGGAGAAAAGGGAAGCTTTGTACACTATTGACTGGAATATAAGTTAGTGCTGTAACTATGGAGAACAGTATAGAAGTTCCTCAAAAAGTTAAAAATAGAAGTACTAAATCTTGAGCTATTCTACTTCTGGGTATTTATCCAAAGAAAATGAAAACACTAATTCACATAGATATATGTATCATTATGCTCCTTGCAGCATTATTTGCAATAGCTAGGCTATGGAAGCAACCTAAGTGTCCATGGATAGATAAATGGTTAATTTATGTTGATTTAATTATAATTCATATGAGCCCCAAAATTATAAGTAGCCTGAGTTACTTAACGTTATTGAGTTATTCTATAACCATGTGTTTTAAGTAACAATCTCATGGGAAAATTACTCTTTCCACCTGGAGATTTGATGGAGTGGTACAACGGGTTTCCTTTCTTCTACAATGACCTGTCAGCCTAGACAAGACTAGTACAACAAAATGTGTGAATTTATTTAAAGTTCTTTAGTGTACTTATAGGAAAATTTAATATCAAAATTAAGATAAGCTAGGGAGAAAAATCAAAGTGCCAGCTAAATTGAACTTCCCCTTAAGTTCATAATGGAAAGCACATAATAATTTAGGATTTCTCAAAGAGAACTTTTACCATAAATACTTTCTCTACTACAACTGTGGCCCTTCTGCCTTCAATTCTATACACATGTATTCAAAGTATCCTTTTCTTCAAGTAGTTCAGTCAAGAACACTATACCCATCCTTAAGAAAATTCTGCCCCATTCCAGAGGTTAAAAAACAAAGTTTTTTCTCTGTATGCTTATGAAGTCCTACAGGTTGAAAAATGTCTAGTTTGCTCTGTTTACTGTAACAAAATACCACAGATTGTTTGGCTTATAAACAAAAGAAATGTATAGCTCAAAGTTCTGGAGGCTGAGAGTCTATGATCAAGGAGCCAGCATGATTGAGTGAGGGCCATCTTCTAGGTCACAGACTTCTGTTTATATCCTCACATTGTGTAAGGGACTAGAGAGCTCAGAAGGTTCTCTTTTATAAAGCACTAAACTTACATATGAGAACTCTGCCCTATGGCTTAAACACCTCCAAATGGCCTGAGATCCTAATACTATCACATTGGGCAATAGAATTTCAGCATATGAATTTGGGGGTCTAGGGGACACTTTCAAACCATAGCAAAGAGTAAGCCCAGACACCTCAGATGGTGTTGAGCTGTATGGGCATTATTATTCCTTCTTTCTAAGATTCTTCAATTATGATTTTATCTTCAATATCCCAAGTAATGGAAATTCTTAGCCTGGTAGTTTTTTATTACTTGGTCTATTAATGTGCAAACTTCTGAAAGGAAAACATCACTTTTTTAACCACACATAGCACCATCTAAATCCATGCTGAAGAAAAAAATACCTTGTAAGTGAAGTTTTGGTTCTGTCTTGAAGTAAATATGTGTTCTTTCAAAGCTAAGAAATATCTTATTTGCCTGAAGTACTCAGAATGGTGTCCTATAAGCCTCTCCATTACCGCAGGGAATGTTACTAGCTTCAATTCAATGTTTTATTTTTTTCTTGTAAAATTAAGGAGTGGCAGGTAGTGTTCTTGCAATTCTTGTCACCACACATCATGCTTAAGAATCAGAAAATAAATGGGTTATTCTTAATTTTATAGATAGAACTCACATTATTAAGTTCTTAGATTAATTCTAAGGATTGTTCTAAGGACTGTTGAGGCTAGAAAGTTACTAAGGGATAATAAAATTCTAAAATCTCTTTTAGATGTAAATAAGCTGAGCTTTGATGAAGTGATATCCAGTTGTCTCATCCAGAAAAATGTGTTTACAGCCCATGAGCACATACTAACTTTAATGTCAATGTTTTGATGTTAAATTTTGATATTAAAAGTCCTGCATTTATTACCAGGAACACATTTTAGCCAAATCATATTCTAATCTTTGTTAGCCAACCATAGGGGTGTCCTTAAACAAACAGATTTAAATGAATGGTATTATAGCACTATCATGAATTAGCTGATATTTAATATTTTATAGTTAAACACACTTTTTCATATTTCATGTACATATAAAGATAAAAATATTATGTAACTTTCAAGATAGACTTAAGTGAATTAAAGATATGCTGATAGACAATCACTTTGAAAATCTTCTGGAAAATGGGGAAATAATTAGAACATATAGATTTATTTTTCTTCTCTAGAATTTCAGATTTCCAGAAGGAAATACAGACTTATTCGTTCCATTTCATGTGGTTTAAAATTAGCCTATAAACATTTATGTTTTAACTCTAGCCTATCAGGAAACCAAAACAGATATCAAAACCAAGATTATAGGATTATAATGTTTTAAGTGCTCAATACCCATGATGACTGTGGTGAACTTAAAAAAAATTCAGAAAACATATAGAATGTTTTTGTTTGAAAACTGATACAGATAAACAGAGAATAAAAAGAGTAAAAGACATTCTATACTCTAGAAAAATGAGAACCATATGGTTGTATGTTAGGAAAGTAGCTAGTTTGCTAAAGAATACTAACATTTCTTTGGTATGCAGCTTAAATTAATGGAGTTTATATACAGAAAGCCATAATAAATTTAATTATTGAAGAGCAATAATTCAATGTGGTAATTTTCTTAGTACTTTGGTTATGGTGATACATTGTTCTAAATTATAAGCCAGATTCAATTGATTATTAAAAAGGAAAGTAACACTTTTTTTCTTTTTTCTTTCTTCTTTTTTCCTTTTAATTGAATTTATTGGTGTGGCACTGGTTAACAAAATTATACAGGTTTCAGGTGCACAATTCTACAACACATCATCTATACACTATGTCGTGTGTTCAGCATGCCAAGTCAAGCCTCTATGCATCATTGTTTATCTCTCTTGTAACCTCCTCTACTTCCCCCACCCCACTGCCCTGGTAATCACCACACCATTGTCCATGTCTGTAAGGTTATTTTCCTCTCTCTTTTTCTTTTTTGCTAAATCTCATCACCTCTCCCACCCAGATCCTTCCCCCACAGCTGTCAGCCAGCTCTCTATGAGTCTGTCACTATTTTGCTTGTTAGTTCAGTTTGTTCATTAGATTCCACATATGAGTGAAATCATATGGTACTTGTCTTTCTCTGACTGGCTTATTTCACTTAGCCTAATGTTTTCCAGGTCAATTCATACTGTCACAAAGGGGAAGATCGTTCTTTTACTGTTGTTCAAATGCAGTTGTCTCCATTTTCCTGCCATCACTTTCCCCTGCCCCACCAACACTAATCTCCCACCTTCGACCTTTCCCCGCTTTGGTTTTGTCCATGGGTCCATTATGCACTTTCCTTGATGACCATTTCCCTTCTTTCCCCCCTTATTCACCCTCTCCCCTCAGGTTACTGTCAGTTTTTCTTAATTTCAATATCTCTGGTTATAGTTTGTTTGCTTCTTTGTTTTGCTGATTAATTTCCACTTATAGGTGAGATCATATGGTATTTGTCTTTCACCACCTGACTTACTTCACTTAGCATAATGCTCTCCGGATCCATCCATGCTGTCCTGAATGGTAAGAGCACCTTCTTTTTTCTGCAACTTAGTATTCCATTGTGTAAATGTACCACATTTTTTTGATCCACTTATTTACTGATGGGCACTTAGGTTGCTTCCAGCACTTGGCTATTGTAAGTCGTGCTGCTATGAACATTGGGGTGCATAGATTCTTTTAAATTAGTGTTTCAGAATTCTTATGGTATAGTACCAGTAGTGGAACTGCTGGGTCAAAAGGCAGTTCCATTTTCAGTTTTCTGAGGAAATTCCCTACCCTTTTCCACCATGGCTGCACCAGTCTGCATCCCCACCAACAGTGCACTAGGGTTCCCTTTTCTCCACAACCTCACCAGCACTCGCTGTTTGTTGATTTGTTTATGGTGGCCATTCTGACAGGTGTGAGGTGGTATCTCATTGTGATTTTAATGTGCGTCTCTCTGATGGCTAGTGATGCTGAGCATGCTTTCATGTCTCTGAGCCCTCTGTATGTCCTCCTTGGAGAAATGTCTGTTCAGGTCCTCTGACCACTTTTTAATTGGGTTGTTTGTCTTCCTGGAGTGGAGTTGTGTGATTTGTTTATGTATTTTGGAGATCAAACCCTTGTCCAAGGTATCATTGGCAAATATAGTTGTCCACGTAGTTGGTTCCCTTTTCATTTTGCTGATGCTTTCTTTAGCTGTGCAGAAGCTTTTTATCTTGATGAGGTCCCATTTGTTTATTCTTTCCTTTATGTCCCTTGCTCTAGGGGACATATTGGTGAAAATATTGCTATGTGGATTCTGAGATTTTCCTGACTATATTCTCCCCTAGAACTTTTTTTGTTTCACAACTTATATTTAAGTCTTTTATGCATCTTGAGTTTATTTTTGTGTATGGTGTAAATTGGTGGTCAAGTTTCAATTTTTTGC
This sequence comes from Trachops cirrhosus, assembly GCA_028533065.1. NCBI lineage: Eukaryota > Metazoa > Chordata > Mammalia > Chiroptera > Phyllostomidae > Trachops > Trachops cirrhosus. The sequence goes on along the minus strand of CM052552.1, from coordinate 16,269,448 downwards.
ATGTACTTGTCAAGATCTCCCAACACCATTTGTTGAAGAAGCTATTTTTATTCCATTGTTGCTCCCCCCCTTTTCCTCAAAAATTAATTAACCCTAGACTCCTGGGTTTATTTCTTGGCTCTCTATTCTGTTCCATTGATCTACATGTCTGTTATTATGCCAGTACCAGACTTTTTTTTATTACAGTGGCCTTGTAATGTAGTTTGATGTGAGGTATTGTGATCCCTCCTACTTTGTTCTTCTTTCTAAAAATTCCTGTGGCTATTTGCAGTCATTTATGGTTCCATATAAATTTTTGAAATGTTGTTTGTTCTATAGCAAGTAACACATTTTTAAGGTGTAGGACATATTATCACAACTTTTTAAATGAATATTAAAACAGACATGGCAAAAAGGAAAAAGGACTGATGAACATGGATAACAGTGTGTTGATTGCTGTGTGGAGGGTTGGTATAAAGGGACTAAATGGTAATGGGAAAATACAATAAAGATTAAAATAAAAAATAAAATAAAAAATGAGGCCATAAGGGTGAGGCCTTATTATGATTGACCTTAATATCATGATTGGCCTTACAGGTTTCTAGAGACTAGAACTATCTTTTTCTGCTAGGTGAGGACACATAAGAAGGTGGTTGTGTGCCGGTCACCAAACTTTGCTGGACTTTGATATTAGACTTTCTAGTATCTGGAATTGTGAGAAAATAAATGCCTGTTGTTTTTTTTAAATAAAATTAAAATTAAAAAAGCATAAAAGTATTCATGAATTTCTGAAAAGATTAAACTCATGCAAAGGCAGTGCCTAGAAAAAATTACTTTAATATATTTATGAGCAGATATCCTTGGCTACAGTCAAGTCTCTCTCCTTCTTCTCTCTCCTTCTTTCTTTCTCTTTCTTTGAAAATTCAGTAGACCAAGCTGAAATTTTAAAGGAATATACACACACACACACTTGTGACAATGATTTGTTATTCTTAATTATTTTTTTAAAATTACAGTTTACATCCTGGCTGGTATAGCTCTGTGGATTGAGTGCAGGTCTGTGAATCAGAGGGTCACCAGTTCAATTCTCAGTGTAGGACACATGCCTGGGTTGCAGGCCAGGGCCCCAGTAGGAGGCACATGAAAGGTAATCACACATTGATGTTTCTCTCCCTCTCTTTTTCCTTTTCCCTCTATCTAAAAATAAATAAATAAATATCTTAAAAATTACAGTTTACATTTAATATTATTTTATATTTGTTTTAGGTGTACAGCATAATGGTTAGACAATCATATGCTTTACAAATTGTTGTAAAACACATTGTAAAGGAAATATAAATATATATTTTAAACTTGAAATTATTAGAAAAGTTTAGTATTTTCACACAGTGTATCTAAACCTAAAATAATATTACAAATCCATGAAAGAAAAAAAAATATGTGCCATATGTAAGCAATGTTGGAAGAAAATTTGGAAGACATGATAGAACTAGGACAGCCAATATAAAGTAAAGGATTGTTCGATTAAAGTTACTTTCTGAATATTAAATTATGTATCAGAATGATTCCATATATAAATTTCTAACATGGTAATGTAGTCTAAAAAGATAACATGATTTGATTTTCATGTAGGGTGTATAAAGCAGAAGGAGCACTGCTACTACAATAAAAAATGAAAAAGTTGTCAGATAATCTAAAATATCATTTATTTTCTTTAACCCATCAAAGATTTGATATCGCAGGGCAAACAGGGCAAATGGTGGAAAGCAGTCTGAATTCCAAAGAGAAACAAAACTTTCCAAAAGAGATCTTGAACACAGAAACTCTATTCCTTGAGGTAGAGCAGTCCTTCTCAGGGACTGGGGAATAGAGGCTGGAGATGGAAGAGAGGGCTCACTACAAATTAGCAGAGAACATTTTTTGATGATGGAAATGTTCTCTATCTTAACTGTGGTAATGGTTACATTATTATATGTTTGTCAAAATTTATAAAACTATACATCTAAAACAGTGATCTTTAGTATATGTAAATTATACTTCAATAACTTGACTTTGGAAAAATATAACAGAAAAATTACTATTATAATGTTGGTAATAAAGGGTTGCTATCACAAAACTTTGGAGAGATTTGAGAACATGCTTCACATATAGGTATAATGAATTCATTCTCAGAAGTCATTCATTTTGTTTTATATATGTAAAGAGATTGGAATATACATTCTTGATTGGAGATTTATTTCAACAGATGTTTGTTGAGCAACTTGTATTTACATTGCTTTTACTACTTATTAAGTGCTTTTAGTTCTCAATTTGTTGTAAATACACACCTGGGATATGTTTACAACAGGGTGTAGTGTATTATGCCCAGGTCTTAATTTAGAAATGTGAGTAAGTGAACACATGGAGAGGCATTTAACACTTTTGAAAGACTTTTAAAATAGTTCCTCCAGAAACAAGACGCACATCAGGCCATGCAGGACCACACACACCTATTGCATGGAGTCAGCAAGCAGGCAGACAGAGGAACTGAGACTCTGACTTTATGATTGTAGTGGCAGGAAGTTACTAGGTAAAGATGATCCCTATTGGGTACTAAGGGAAAAAATGCAGGTCCAGTCACTGGTTGTGGAATTGTATGTAATATGCCTTTCTTGCTCTGTGATGTGAAAGGTACCTTGCGGTGAAGATGCAAACAGCTTTGGTCATTAATCTGGCTGTGATGTAGCAGACTTATGGAGAGATTGGGAATAGTAGATGTCAATAGGTAATATGCAATCTGGAAACATGGTTAATATAGAGAGATATTATTTCTATCTTATAGATAAGAAAACTGTGGCTTAGAGAAGTTAAGTCAGTTGTTTAAAAGCAGAGACAAAACACAACAGAGCTAGTTTTCAAATTCATGTCTTCTGCAACATATTCAATGATTTTCAAGTTACCCTTCCCAGACACACACATCCAAATTTGCATTGTCTACATGTAATAAAAACAAACATCTTGACAAATTCCATCCAAATATGCATGCAGATATATATTGTTTCATTTTGCATTGCTTTAATTTATTGAACTTCATAGATGTTGCTTCTTTTTACAACTTGAAGGCAAGACCCTCCACCAGCAAAATGATTATAATCTGCTTTATCGAGGTGGTCTGGAACCAAACCCACAATATTTCTGAAATATATATATATTATATACCAGCACTATTTGAGATCCTGGAAATAAAACAATGAAGCAAAGTCTTTTTTCCCATTTCATGGAATAAATAAACAATAAAGATCTCAGTTGCATGAGCATGTAATCTTCATGTTTCCAAGACTGTTTTCTCCAACCAGTGTAAGAATTTCAGATCAAAACACAATCACTCATTATTTAATATTCATCAATTTCTGAATCATGTAGGTTTCTTCTTCTTTTCCAAAAGAAGAGGAAATAAGGAAATACCTTTTACATTATTTATAACAATCACAATGGCTAATCTTTATGTATCACTTAGTATCTGTCAACAAGTACTCTTCTGAATAATTTAGATATATTGCCTCCTTTAATCCTTAAAACAATTCTATGAATTATGTACTATTATTATATGCTTTTTACAGAGATGAACCAATATGCATAAAATATTATTTATATAGATATAAGATTGTGACTTAAACCCAGGAGGTCTGCATCAATCCTTATTCTTAACTACTAGGTTAAAATGTGTTAATAATAACCTCAGACAACATCAACTTGGGATCATTGAGAATTAACATGATAGATCTTGAAGTAGTATTCCAAGGCAAATTAAATCTAGTGTTCTTTTCCGAGAAGATGAAGATATTAAGCCCCATAGAGTCTCTCAGTGGTATGATGGATTGAGCACTAAAAAAGTCTTCAAAGTTTGAAAGGTAACATGCCTAGTTGGAAGAAAATAGGTCCTTGGGTAATATAAATTATATTTATATATTAGATCTATGGTTTTGTAAGCTACTCTACCTCTTCAAGCTTTAGTTTCCTCATCTCTAAAAGGAGATATTCATCTTCAGGGGTTGCTTAAAGATTAAGTATATATTACATATTAAAGTAGTATAGTATTTGAAACATATCAGTTCATATCAATTTATTTCATTTTTTAAATGATCTATTCAATACTCATCTTGAAAGTGTCACTATGTTCTTACCACACCAAGATACAGTGTTTTTCATGGAACAATAAAATAACAAAATAGTGTTAGTGGCTTTTCTTGAAACAGTATTAGTGACTTTTCTTGAAACTGAGACTCTTTGGTCTCAGTTAAGTAAAAAGTGTGTTTTGTTAAATCTCCCTCCATATTTCTCAGAAGACTGTATTAGCTAGCTCACTGTGGTTGCCATAACAAAATACCATAGCCTGATGGTTGAAACAACAGATATGTATTTCTCACAGTTGTGGAGGCTAGGGAAATCCAAGATCAATTTGCCAGCTCATTTGGTTCCTGGTGAGAACACTCTTCCTCGCTTCTTCCTGGTTTCCAGATGGCTGTCTTTTCACTGTGTGCTCACATGCTCTTTCCTCAGTGTGTACACAGGGAGTGGGAGAAGAGAGGAGAGGAGTGGAGAGGGGGTGAGAGACAGAGATAGAAAGACAGAGAGCTCTTTGA
>CM052552.1:16245136-16256824 GCA_028533065.1 Trachops cirrhosus | reverse complement strand
TCACCGCCTGGTTTATTTCACTTAGCATAATGCTCTCCAGTTCCATCTATACTGTTGCAAAGGGTATAAGCTCCTTCTTTCTCTCTGCTGCATAGAATTCCATTGTGTAAATGTACCATAGTTTTTTGATCCATTCATTTGCTGATGGGCACTTAGGTTGCTTCCAGTGCAAAAAAATGAAACTTGATCACCAACTTACACCATACACAAAAATAAATTCAAGATGGATAAAAGACTTAAATATAAATCATAACACCATAAAAGTCCTAGAGGAAAATATTGACAGGAAAAGGTTTAGTGTTCTTTCATTTCATCCTGAAGTGCTTTCTCTAGCATTTTTTTTATTTTTATTTTATTTTATGTTGTTTTCAAGTGTATAGCTTAGTGGTTAGACAATCATATACTTTATATTGTATTCTCTTCAATATTTCTAGTAGCTCAATTGGCACCGTACATGTTTATCTCAATATTATTGACTATATTCCCTATGCTTTATTTATTTCATAACCACCAATTTGCAGTTCTTAACTCCTTCATCTCTCTTTCACCCAGTACCCCAAATCTTACAATGGAATATTACTCTGCCATAGAAAATGTAATCTTACCATTTATAACAGCATGGATGGACCTACAGGGTATTATGCTCAGTGAAATAAGTTAATCATCAAAACACAAATACCATACAATGTCAGTTATTATAGGATCTAAAGAACAAAATAAATGAACCAACAAAATTGAAATCGATGCAAGTATTTTTTATAAAGCACATCTGCTAGCAATGAACTCTCTGAGGTTTCGCGTATCTGAGACTGTCATAATTACTCCAATCTTGAATATAATATGTCTCACTGTGGATCCTTTTGTTCATCATAGTTGGAGATTTTTGAGCTTGTTGTATCTGAATGTTAAGATTTCAATCAAATCAGTATATTTTCTATCATTATTTCTTCAAATATGCTTTCTGAGTCTTTTCCACTCTCTTCTCTGAAACTCTTATTATGCTGTTATACTTCATTATGTCCCACATGTCTCTGATTTTCTTCATTTTTATTCTTACTGTTTCTCAGGTTGGGTCTTCTAAAATAACATATTTCCCAGTTTTCCCATTCTTCATTTCACATGCTCTAAACTCTGTTGAGACCATCTAATTAATTTTTCATTTTAGTTACTGTACTTTTCAACTCTAGAATTTCTACTTGGTTCTTTTTTAGAATTTCTATCTCTATTGATTTTCTCTTTTTGATGAGATAACTTTTACATAGTTTCCTTTCATTATTTAAACATCTTTATAATAACTTACAATGGAGAACATATAAGGTTTTTTCTTAGTACATTTAATACTTGGAATGTCTCAGGGACAGTTTGTTAGGATGGTTTCCCCCTGTGTATATACTCATTTTTGTTGTTATGAAAAATAGGAAATTTTACCATCCTTTTCTTCTCATAATCACCATACTGTTGCCAATGTCTATGGAGTTGGTTTTCTGGTGTGTGTGCTTAATCCCTTCACCTTTTTCACTTAGCTCCCCAAACCTCCTCCCCTCTGAGGGCTGTTTTTATTTTTGTTGAGGTAACATTGGTTTATATTATATGTTTCAGATGCATAAAATTTTAAATCTCATTGAGCTTATTTTTGACAATTTATTCAGACTATATTCTTTCTCGACACTTTTCCCATCATTTGTGTTTAATGTTTTGTGAGTCCTCCATTGTCTTTCTAAATTAAATGTTTTTTAACTTATTTTTTTTTCAGCTTAATAACACTTTGGTTACTTTTTTATTCATGCTGTTACAGTTGTTCCTGCTTTTTCTCCTTTTCCTCTCCTCATGTCAGTCTCCATATTGTCCAGTGTCCATGGGCTGTGCATAAATGTTCATTGGTTAATTCCTTCACTATCTTTCATTTTGTCCCCTCTCCTCCCATTTGCTTTCTGACAGCTGTCAAACTGTTTAATGTATCAAAGTTTCTTTTACTATTTTGTCCTTTAGTTTATTGTTTATATTAGATGCCACATATAAGTGAGATCATGTAGTATTTTTCTTTTTCTTCACTGACTGTCTTAATTCATTTAATATAATTTTCTCCAGGTCCATCCATGCTGTTGCAAAATGTAAGAGTTTTTTCTTTTTTCATACTTTCAAGGATCATTTCCATAGTTCATTACTAGAGAAGTTTCTCTGAATGTGTAGAACACCTGAAAACACAAGGAGGTGATGGAGTGTTTTCTCCTGAGCATGAATCAGGCTTTTATTGCTTCAAATATATTTTAAAATTTATGTTTTTTCTCAGCTTTCACAATATCAGTAACATTTTTCATGTTTTTAAGCATATTAAAAATGTACATTTTATTTTCTGTTTCCTATAACTTTACAATCTAAAGTAACTATTACCCTTCATATTAAGATGATTCAAGTTAGGGGCCTTGGCTATCAAATTACCTATTTTATCACTAGTGTCTAAAATAGTAATTGGCATATGGTAGGAAAACAGTAAGCAATAAGTGAATAAAAGGATGAAAAGGGAAGCAGTATGAACAAAAGCTTAGATGCAGGCAAGGGTTGATTTGTAGGGGGATAATGGATTTATCAATAAAACCCAAAAAATACAGTAGAAGAAAAGACTGAAGCCGTAGTTATAATGGCATTGGGCCATTATCACTAGGGTTTTTGATCAACCAACAGTGGTTTATGGATTATCACATCCTTCAGGTTTTCTGATTTAAAAAAAAATCTCCAATGATGAATAACTGCTGAGACTCTTGTTTTATAATTGCTTTTATTTTATGCATCTATAACTAAGTCCCCGTATATTGCTAGGACTCAAATTTTAGGGTGCATTTTTAAAAAATGTTTACAAATATAGATCCCAGTGGTTTATCACAGAAATCATGATTTAGTAGGCTTACAAGGAGTCTAGGAATCTGAAATTTTGGTTAGATTTTCAGGCGATTTGATGTAAATTATATGTAAACTTCACCTTGATAACACAACTCTAGATGTTGTTTGTTTTGTTTGTTTTAAAAAGTAGTAAAAGGTTGATCTGTATCCAATGGAACTTAAATAGTTCCACCATAAACAAAGGATTAAGGATAAAACCCTTTGTAAGATATACTAGTATGATAATATTATTTGCAAATTTCTGACTAAGACATAACTACTATGAACTTTAAAAGGGTTGTGCATTAGCTTAGAATTCCATAACAAAATATTTGGACTAGATGTCTTAAGATTAGATTTCTTAAAAGAATCATGTTCCCAAGCATGCACCCTGACTGGGAATCGAACAGCAATGTGTTGCTCTACAGGACAATGTTCAGCCAACTGAGTCACTCCAATCAGTTCTGATGGCTGTATTTTTAATCTTCTGAGGGAATTCTATACAATTTTTCATAGTGGTTGTACCACAAAATTGACTTTTTATTTTAAAAATATTCTGGAGTGTGGCAGTGGACATTATTCTAATACTGAAAAGTCCTTGACATTGTCTTCTTATAGATCTATTACCATAAGATAAAATTCAAGTTAAAATTAAATTTGAGACTTTTGTTTGATATTTTATACTGTATAGACACATTTACAATATTTTTAAAAGATCAGTCTTATGGGTTTAGACAACTTAACTACCCACATGGTCATAGATTGCTTATATTTACTTATTCTTGAGGACAGGGTGGTAATTTAGAACTATTATCTACATATGTCAATGGATAATTTAGTGCTGCAGTGCTCTACCAACTGAAGTAAAAGAGAGTATCTAGGTTTTACTCCCACAATTTCAAAGAGTCCATTATACTTTCCACTTTCTAAATCCTTTACCCATGTAGCAAAATCTTTTGGTCATAATGCATATGTGTATTTAATCAAAAAAGTTATTTTTTCTGAGGTATCTTCTTGGGCAAGGAAATCAAAAGAAAAAATAAGCAAATGGGACTACAACAAACTAAAAAAATTTGGCACAGCAAAGGAAACCATCAACAAAATGAGAAGACAACCCACTGAATGGGAAACATTTTCCAATGATACATCTGATAACAAGTTAATATCTAAAATTTACAAAGAACTTATAAATCTCAACACTCCCCAAAAAACCAAACAATTTAATTTGAAAGTGGACAAAGGACATGAATAAACACTTCTCCAAAGAGGACATACAGATGGCCAATAGATATATTAAACGATATTCAATACCACTAAGTATCAAAGAATTGCAAATTAAAAGCACAATGAGATATCACCTCACACCTATCAGAATGATTATCATCAATAAATCAAAAACCAACAAGTGTTGGTGAGGATGTAGAAAAAAGGAACCCTCATGTACTATTCATGGGCATGCTGATTGGTGCAGCCACTATGTAAAGCAGTTTAGAGTTACCTCAAAAAATAAAAAATGGAACTGCCATATTACCCAGTGATTTCACTTCTGGGAATTAAACTGAAGGAACCCCAAACACTAATTTGAAAGAATATACACCTCCTATGTTCATTGCAGCTTTATTCACAATCACCACTATTTGAAATCAGTCCAAGTATTCATCAGTAAATGAGTGGATAAAACAACTATGGTATATTTACACAATGCAGTAGTACTTGGCTGTAAAAAAGAAGGAAATCTTGCCTTTTGGGGAGTATTATGCTAAGTGAAATAAACCAATCAGAGAAAGATGATTACCATATGATCTCACTTATATGTGGATCCTAATGAATAAAATAAACTAACACACAAAATAGAAACAGACTCATAGATACTTAGAACAGACTGACAGCTGTCAGAAGGGAGGGATGTTGGAGGCTGGGTAAAAAAGGTGAAGGTTTTAAGAAAACCAAACCAAGACAAAACTCATAGACACAGACAACAGTATTGTGATTATGACAGGGGAAAGGGGGTGGAGAGAGGTAGAAGAGGGTAAAGGGGAGATAAATGGTGATGAAGAAGACTTCACTTGGGGTGATGAACACACAATACAATATACACATGATGTATTATAGAATTGTACAGCTGAAAACTATATAATTTTATTAACCATTTTCACCTTAATAAATTCAATTTTAAAATGAAAGAAAAACAAGTACAAATAAAACTCAAGAAAACTATTTAAAAAAACAAAGAAATAATCACTTAGTTTTATCATAAAGGGAGAAGAATCTTTATAGGAAACAAAAGTCTTGTCCAAATACAAATACTTACACCAGTGTTTTTTGATTCTCCTGGTCATTTCATTATACTGGACATTGGGAATGACATCTCAACCACAGTTCAGCACCACTGTAGAATACAGGCATGTTTATCTATGTGGCACTTTCCTGTAGTTAGGTAACCATACATTGGTGACTAAACTTGGACCTATGATCATAATGGTATTATTAAAAATGATTGGATATTTTTCATCCACTTAAATGAGTACTTAGTCAGATGTTAACATAATCAACAGATTTTCTTCCTGTTCTTTTAAGCTTTGACATCCATATTTCCTCAAAAATATCATGTATTTCTCACTAGAAAATTTAACTAACATTTGAGCATTTACTGTGTGCCAAATGTAGTTCTGAGTGCTTTCATGAAGTATCTCCCTTAATCTTTATGGCAGCCCAATGAGTAAGCACTGTTATTACTGACTTTTATAGTATTAAGTTGAGACATAAAAGTTAAAGAATTTACCCAAAATCATACAGACAGTAAGTGGTGAAACAGTTATGTTATCTAAGGGATATTTTTCGTATTGTTATTTTTTTCCTTTAAATAGCTCTCTAAACTGCCCAAATTTTGTTAACAGATAACAAAATGCTTTAACCCCTAGGTATTGTTTAAATATTTACTTTAATCCTAATAATTATTCACTTTCACTGAAAAAAGGATAGCAAAACATAAGTAAAAGTGACAGTTTCCCTTTATCTCACCAATGTTAGAATTAAATTCTCTGGATTCATTTGTTTGCTTGTTTGTTTTTATTTGTTTGATTTTAACCAAGGAAATGGCTACTTTTTATAGGTGCCCTGACCAGGAATCGAGCTCTCAACCTTTGGTGTACAGAACAAAACTCTAACCAACTGCTCCACACGAGTCAGGGCATAGTCTCTGGATTTTATTTTCTCCATCTAAAGTCTGGGGTAATGCCTATTTATTTCTATCACCATGTTCTTATTATTTAAATCAACTAAATATTAATGAACATTAATTTGGAAATAATATTTCAGGTATGTATTTGGAACTTACATAAATACTGTCTCTTTTAAAGTAATATACAACACCAACACACAAACTCACACACAATTGTGAATTATGTACTTTTAAACACATTTCAGATGAGAAATTGAGGCACAGAGGTTATGAATTATACCAAGTAATACAACTAGAAAGAGGCAAAATGGGCTTAAAACTGAAGTCTCCAGACACCTAGAAATACATACTTTCTAACACAATATATGGAGCACAAATTGAGAAAAGTCATTGAAAAACCACTATGAACCTGAAAACAATAGTTATTATGAGTAATGTGGCAATGAAAGAATAGAATTTTATAGTGTCATTTTGGTTATAGAAAAAATACTTCAGAAGGGAATGTTAATTAGAAAATTAATTAGAGCAAGCTAGACTGTGGTAACACATGAAAATATGAAATGGCTCAATAAATATGTAGTTTACTTCTTTCTCACCTAAGACTCCAGGGAGGTTACTGATTTGTTAGTCCTTCCTTTTCTAAAACTTGATTTCTAATGTTACCCAAGGGATTCCCATGCAAGTAGCCAGAATGACATAATAACAGGGAGAGAGAGTACACTGGCTTCTTAGAAGCCCTGGCCTGAAATGATACAAATCACTTCCACTCACATGTCATTGAGAATAAATAGTCTTGTGGCCACACAACTTGCTGACCAAGTAATGCTGGGTAAGTACAATTGATACTAAAAAATAAGAAATCATATTGAGATGGACAGATACCCATCTTTACCACAGGAGGTTATTAGTTGGTACTGAGTTCAAAATGGCCTAAAATGGATGGTATATCAGAGAGTACATATTTATTGTTATATGAAGACCAAATGGGCCAATATACATTGAAGTAAGCACTCCTAAGGCATCATTTATGTGTTTATGTATTTCCCCTTGGGTATTTTTTTAAGTGAGAATATATGCCTTAGGCAATTACAGATGAAAATAAGCAAAATCAAATTGTATAAGTCACATTTTTGCCACCTGTCAAAGGCTTTTTAATAGCCACTCACTTCTAATCATCCTCAAATGAAAAATAAATGGAATTGTAAATGTTGTTAGAGTAATTTATCATTCATCAGAAATGAGAAATGAATAGAATAATTTACTCTTCACACATTTATAATTAAAATCAAATGAGAATTTTTTTATTGAAGTATTTAGCTTCCAGGCCATCAGAAAAGAAATAAAACTTTAGAAAGTAAGGATAATAGGAGTATAGCTGCATCTGCTACCTTTGCAAACTGTCAGTTTCTTTGTCAGAAACACCTTCACAAAAGAATTTAGTTTAGAAATCAACTTTAGGCCTCCCTTTTCTGAATCCAAAAACTGCAAAAATATTGCAATGAGGTACAAATGTCAGATTTTGTTCAGTAAATAGAATAAAATAAAGTAATGGTTGCAGGCTGCTGTAAAACACTTTTCAGGATGTGTAGAGTGATTATTTTAACTATAAAATAATTTGATTATTACATCATTTATATAAACCTAAATCACATTTAGAATGCTATGGAATAAAGGATAATCTTTTACCCTATGCTGCACTCTTTATGCTACCCCAAAATTATTATATTATTTTTACCTCTTTTTCAAGGTCAATGAATTAATGTACTTATTGACTATACAGTGCTATATGAATAATGGTTGTGCCTTTTTATTAATTTGCCAATAACAATGATTAGTTAAATTTACCACATTTTCAGCCTTCACATTGGAAGTTTAAGTGCGAAAAGCACACACAAACAATGCGGCAGTGTAATTTGCTTTTCCTTTCTCTGTAATATTTGTCAGTCACTTAAATATTTCTAGGTCAGAGGTTTTGAAATCATAATTTTTGTTGTTTATATTACTAAATTATTATGCTGCACGAGTTTTCTTTTCAAAAAATATAAGTCTCATTACTTGCTTGAATACTTAAAGTACATATAGACATCTGGTTTGATGTGGTCATGATTATTGAAGATTTAACCTTGAAATGAACGGAAGATATTTTAATAGACTGTCATAAGCAGAAATTGATTTGGACAACTCCTTTCTTTCATTTACTCAAAATATATGTTGATTTTTATTGGGTCACAAGTTTCACAATTATTTTTGTAATGCTAAAATCTCCTTAGCGAAGAAGGATGCATTGTAATTCATACACTTTTGTAGTTACAAAAGGCAAAAAGCCATTATACAACTGTACACTGGTATTAGATTCTCTCCTGTGTCATCAAAATACACATGTAAGACTCAGCATTACTTATAAATATTTGTTTCTACATAGAATCGATAAGCATGCAGGTTAGAATTGAGAAGATATAATTCTGACATTAATTCATCATGATTTAAATGTATAAACAATAAGCAGGCAACCTCAAACAATTTTGTTTATGTTTTCATTGGCAGTTGAGTATGAACTCTGAAAAACAAGGGTGAGTAATACAGAAAAGAAATAAATGAATAAACCTCTTTATTATTACTTGCAAATGAACAACACAACAACTCTCCACATCAAAATTATTATACACAAGATTGAATTGATAGTTTGGGCTAAGAAAAAAATAATTTTACATTGAGTGTATTGTAGTAAATAAAATTTTATGTGCTTTTAAATTTGAGTTAACATTCAATATTATATTAGTTTCAAGTGTACAGTATAGTAGCTAGGCTCTTATATAATTTATAAAATGATCCCCCTGATAATTCTAGTACCCACTTGGCACCATACATAGTTATTACAATATTGTTTACTATATTCCCTATGCTATACTTTACACCTCCATGACTATTATATAACTACTGTTAACTATTATATAACTACTGTTAACTATTATATAACTAATTTTAAGGTTCATTTAAATTTTTTATCTGTTTAGATATCCTACATTTTATTTTAATTTTTGATCATTATTTTTAAATTTTCAGAAAGATTCTTAGTTAAGTCTAAATTTCTTAATTGTATTGACCATCCGTTTCAAAATAAAAGTACAATAGAATTTAACTCCAAATGTCTTTCATTTCTATCTTGTTGGTTATTTTGTCTAGAGCAAATATTTCCCAATTTTGTGCTTGGCATATTGGATGATGAGAATTTTATATATATGTTTTGAGAAATAAAATACTAAAGGAGATCAGGGGAGCTAGGAACAGCCAAAATCAGTAAGAGTCCCAGACCCAATTACTTCTGGTTTTAAGAGACCTTGATGATTTACAAAAGCATGTCATAGAGAAATTATCACTATCTTCTCATTTGGCTATGTGCAAAAATAATGCAGATTTATGACCTAGAATTTTATTTCTCCTATTTTATTAACTATTTATAGGTAGTCCTTATTGTTAAATTTTAGAAGCATTACATGCTAAAATCCACTCACATTTTTGTTACTTTTTGCATACCGTTTCTTCTTGTATTCACATTTTTCTTTATTCAGTTTTCATCTACCTGAAGTACATCTTTTAATAATTCTTTTAGTGATAGTTTATGAATTATAATTCTTTATTCTTTGTAAAATATTTTACTTAATATTTATTGATTTCTTAGTTGCATATGGAATTATTCTTTAGTAGTTTTTCTCAAAACTTTTAAATTAATATTTCATTTTCTTCTGTCACTTATTACTTTTGTTCTGTGGTATGTAGTTTGGACATTATTTGACATTTAGCACTTACTATATTGCTTCTATTCATCTCTTTCTAGTCTCTCCCTGTGCTTCTCCTGTGAATCATAGCCATATTTTAAGTCATTAGAATGAATTAAACTTCTTAGACAGGTTTTGTGTAATAATTAGAGCCTAGGTCAGATTCTTCAAGAAAAACAATATTTAAGAGATGTTAGAGGAGTAGAAACTAACCAAAGGGACAAAAGACGATCTAGAGAGATAAGAGAAAAGCAAGGAAAATATGCTCTCATGGAAGTCAAGTTCCTCAAATATTATGTCTTCAAACACGTTAAATACAGTTATAAAAAGATAAGATCTGAAAAAATGACCATTGGACTTAGTCACATTGAGAACACTTGTAATTTGAACAGTGTAGGCCACAAAACCAGATTTTAGTATATCGAGTGTACTTAGTGAAAAGAATATTGTTTGAGAAGTGTGTAATGGATGGGAAAAATAAGTTAAACAGATGGACGTGATGGATGAAATATTTTACTTGCTTACTTGTATTATGGCAAGAGAGATATAAGTATGGTTAACTGGTAAAGGTAGTACATAGACAATGATAAAAGGGGATGGAAGTGTATAAAAATTAAAAGTGCCAGATATCTGGAAAAAAGGAAATTGTGATACTCAATACATGTTGAAGGACATTATTTTTACATTTAACAACTAAGAAGTTGAGTATTTGCATCATAACACAAGAACCATGTGTATATATTGGCTGCCTGGATGTTGAGAAAATGGTTAGATTAAGTTGGAAGTTAGTTATTGGTAGTTATCTCCTTGTAGACCTGAGAAATAATATGGTTCAAATATGTAGTAAAACTTATATAATATTGTATAGCTTCACCCATATTATTGTTTGTATCAGTAGTTTTTTTCCCCTTTGTTGCTAAGTAGTATTCTATTGTATTCCATGGTGATAACACAATTCATTTGACATTCACCTGTTGATGGATATTTAGCTCTAGAATATGACAAATAAAGCTGTTATAAAGACTTGTGCAAGTCTTTGTATAGGCACATATTTTTATTGCTCTTTATTAAATATCCAAGAGCATTATAAGAAACTGCCAAACTGCACCATCAGTGGCAGCATTGTTCTCATTTGTGGAAGACTGATTTTATATTCTTCACTGTTATGAATGCTAAATACTTTATTAAAAATGTGTGGACTAAATCTTTAAAACAACTCTATTTGGTCTTGGCAGGGTGGCTTAGTTAGGTGGAACACTCTTCTGTATACTGAAGGGTTGCTGGTTCGATCTGGGGGATATCATCCAAGGTCTATTTTCCAATGAGAAAACTGAGAATTATATAAACAAAGTCATGTGCTTGAAATTACACAACTAATATTTGTGAGGGGGAAATTTGATATTTAAGGTACTCTGATTCTAGAATCCATGTTATAACAGGAACATTTAACTAGTGTCATTTCTGGTTTTAGATTTTGAGGTTTTGAAGGTTTTTACAAAATATTTTATTTATTTATTTATTTAAATATATTTTATTGATTATGCTATTACAGTTGTCCCATTACCCCCCTTCATTCTCCTCCACCCTGCACACCCTCTCCCACCCACATTCCCCCTTTAGTTCATGTCCATGTGTCATAAGTTCTTTTATTTTTAATTTTATTTATTTTTTTTTATTTTAGATTATTCAGTACAGTTTCAATCTTTTACTCCCATTCCAGCCCACCCACCCATCCCTCCCCACCTCCCTTCCATTTCCAAGCCCCGTAGTTTTGTCCATGTGTCCTCTATATTTGTTCCTGTAAACCCTTCCCTTCTCCCCTGAAATTCCCTCCCCTCTCCCCTCTGGTCACTG
>CM052552.1:16211744-16244636 GCA_028533065.1 Trachops cirrhosus | reverse complement strand
CACATATTTTTTATCTTCTTTTTCTTAGATAAGTCCCTTTAACATTTCATGTAATAAGGGCTTGGTGATGATGAACTCCTTTCACTTGACCTTATGTGAGAAGTACTTTATCTGCCCTTCCATTCTAAATGAAAGCTTTGCTGGATAGAGCAATCTGGGATGTAGGTCCTTGCCTTTCATGACTTGGAATACTTCCTTCCAGCCCCTTCTTGCCTGCAAGGTCTCTCTTTTGAGAAATCAGCTGACAGTCAGATGGGAACTCCTTTGTAGGTTACTGTCCCTTTATCTCTTGCTGCTTCTAGGATTCTCTCCTTCATTTTTACTTTGGCTAAAGTAATTATGATGTGCCTTGGTGTGTTCCTCCTTGGGTCCAACTTCTTTGGTACTCTCTGAGCTTCCTGGATTTCCTGGAAGTCTATTTCCTTTGCCAGATTGGGGAAGTTCTACTCTGCTTTCTAACAGAAGTAGAATAGACACTATTTCTTTTCTTGACTCTGCACAGTGTGACTATGAATAAGCTTAATAAACTATTTTGCTACCTCAGCAGCATCCAACTCATGAGAGTCTGCCACCATTAAAAAGAAGTTAGACTATATTAAGAGTTACAAATATGACTCTGCCCTCTTTAGAAACAGAGTTGCTGGTGTACAACATCATTAAATATATCTTAATAATAGTTTATTATTATTATCTCTTCTAAGTAGAGTTCAAGGAGTGACCTGGCATATTGACTTAGAAACAAATACATAATACAATTTATTTAATCTTCCTCTGAGTGCCAGTGACTCCTTTAACTAGAATAAAAAAATAGCAGTGAGATACAATAAATAAAGTCTATTTGGTAGTTTTCCACGATAATATGTGTGCACTGATTAAAACAAAAAGAAAACAAGGTGGTCACCTTGTTCTTAATTTATCCAATGTACTTTGATCAAGAGCATAGAGGTCACAAAGAAATTTCTTGGTAAATAAAAAAGGAAATTTGTTTTCACAGTTAATTAACAGATCCTCTTAAGTAAAAAAGTCTTGTATTTGGGTGATTTGTATCAATTGTTCCCTCAGATAGAATTTTCCCAACAATATTTGAATATATTAAGATAAAAAAGTATTTTGAAATGTAAATGAAATATTGAAGTAAATGAAATATTGTGAGTGCTACTTCTGAAATTGTTCATTACATTAGCATCTTTGCGCTTTAATAAAAACATTCAGTCACAAAGCAAATGATTTATATAAGCAATCTACATTGTATGAATTCCCAAGCCAAATAACCATGAGTCCTTTACTGCCAAGCTTTACAATGTAATTAGCATGAGAAACTTCTTGTGTTCTTCAGACTATTTCACAATCTTGGAGCATTCCAAATATATTGATAATAATTGGTTAATATAAATTAGAACGAGTACACTGTTTGCAGATTTTTAAACATTATCATTACATGAAATAGCCAGAAAGAATATTGTTTAGCATCTCTCTTTGAAAAATTGTCCCAGATCATATACAGAAATCATCTCTGCACATGACACTTGTAAGTAATCAGCAATCTGCTATCTGTCACCTGTGGATAAGTTAAAGCCATTTTACCTAATATGGTTTTATTTTGACTTCTCCAAATAAAAGCAAGTAAGCCGTCACTCACATTATGTAATTGCTAATAAAATAAATTTATGGAACAATAGAAGAAAGCTAAAAAATTAATGAAGCAAATCATGATAAGGGAGGGTAAACATAGTCATGAATGCCAGAAAATAAACTGAAATTATAATTAGATAATTATAATTGTATTAAGAATAGAATTAAAATAGTGAGGTGAAGTGCAATCTTTAGAAGCTTACATAAAATGCAAAAGAATAAAGCAAGTAAAAGAATATAGTGAGAAAGACGTGAAAAATAGAAGACAGATATCAAAAATACACAATTCAGACAGCCGTTCCTCATAAAGTCATCAAAGAAATAAAACAGAAATAACAATTAAAGCTTCCAAATAGGCAACTTTTTATAGGCTGAAGAGGTAAGGGGCTGTTTGCTAATGTTCTCAATAATCAATTAAACAGTGAATTAATTAAAGTCTTCCCAGAAGTGAGTAGAACACCATAAACTGAAGTTACAAGATTTGACCAAAGCTAGACATAAAGCATGTTAATATCTTTGAAATGATTTCCATATTAAACTAGAATAAATAAATATAAATAAATATAAATAGATAATCATTAAACTTCATAAACTAAAGACAAACTTTACAAAAATAAAATTATGGAGTGTAAAATAAAAGTAGAAATTAATGCATAAAATAAGAAGAAAAATTAGAGCATATTATTAAATGTAAGAGTTATTTCTTTTTTCTTTTCAAAACAGTAAAATTAAAAATACCATAATGGAATATATTAAAAATGGAGAAAACTTAAATATTAAACAAAATG
Source organism: Trachops cirrhosus (assembly GCA_028533065.1). NCBI lineage: Eukaryota > Metazoa > Chordata > Mammalia > Chiroptera > Phyllostomidae > Trachops > Trachops cirrhosus. The sequence goes on along the minus strand of CM052552.1, from coordinate 16,242,216 downwards.
AAATCAAGCAAAACATATATGACATTTTTTAAAAGAGTAAACTAATAATATGTACACACATGATACTATACTCTGAACATTTCTCAATAAAATGCAAATGGCAAAAGACTAGAAAACCTAAATAAACCGATGACATAGAAATTGTATAGTATGACAAAATTACTTTCAAATACCTGTTGTCGAACTCTTCAAAGAATGAGTTATTTCAAGGTTTCAAAAGAGCTGCTCTTTCCATTTATTTTAATTTGTTATATTGGAGAAAGAGTTCCAATATGTTATATAATCCTACTGTAACACAATATAATTTTGTAATGATCATATTAAAAATAAAATTACACTAGGGTTCTCTTTTCTCCACACCCTCTACAACATTTGTTGTTTGTTGCACTGCAGGTGGGATTGCAGACTTGTACAACCACTATGGAAAACGGTATGGAATTTCTTCAGAAAACTAAAAATAGAAATGCCTTTTGACCCAGCAATTCCACTGCTAAGATTATATCCTAAGAACCCCAAAAAACCAGTCCAAAATAACCTATGCACCCCAATGTTCAGAGCAGCACAATTTACAATAGCCAAGTGCTGGAAGCAACCTAGGTGTCCATCAGTAAATGAGTTGATCAAAAAACTGTGGTACATTTACACAATGGACTACAATGCAGCACAAAGAAAGAAGGAGCTCCTACCCTTTGCAACAGCATGGATGGAACTGGAGAGCATTATGCTAAGTGAAATAAGCCAGGTGGTGAAAGAGAAATACCATATGATCTCAGCATTAACAGGAACCTAATCAACAAAACAAGCAAGCAAGCAAAGTACAGCCAAAGACATTGAAATTGAGAACAGGCTGACAGTGATGAGAAAGGAGAGGGGAAGGGATAAAGGAGGAAAAGCGTGAAGTATTTACAGGAACAATTATAAAGGACACATGAACAACAACAAGGGGGGGTGGAATAAGGAGGGAGGAGGTGAGGGCTGGGGTGGTAGGGAAGGGTGGTGGGTAGGGGTGGGGAGAAAAGGCAGAAAACTGTATTTTAACAACAATAAAAAATTTAAAAATAATAAATAAATCACAAAATATATAACAATTAAAAAAAAGAAGAGGAGAGATGTTGTTCAAAAGCTAATTGTAGTCTTTTCTACATATGAAGTCTGTTCAGAAAATGTCCAGCCATCATTAATATAATAAGAATAGTTTACATGATGTCGATGTAGCCTGGCAGCCAAGGAGAGTGGACTGGGATGTGCATGTGTGAATGAGAACTTCACTGTAGTAGTTATTGGGATGGTCAATGTCATTGAATGAGCAGGTGCACTATGTGGTCCTCTCATTCAAAAATAAATAAATACATACACACATACATACATACATACATACAATTTTAGAACAATCTCAAACTATAAATGCCAGAAACATAAAGTAAACCCCAGTAAAGTAAACATGTAAATAACAAATTGGAAGAAATGTTACAGCCTGGACAAGTATAGTGCGAACTAGTATGTCAAGTGTATTATTGATTTTGTATAGTACAATCTTTTATTTTGTTAGATCAAAGAAGAAAATGGACAAAAATACAGCCATTAATATTCAGAATAGGCATTTGATGAAAAACAGCTTCTCTGCCTTATTTAGAAATGTCTAGGAATAACACATAGGAAACTAAGAAACAAAGGTTTTTACCTGATTAAAACAGTATTTAATCTAGTGTGAATAAAAGAATATCTATAATTACCATTATTATTTATCATGTTCTATATAATTTCACCATGTTCAATAGCATTAGATCCTATTGGACAAGTACAAGATCAGGGACTGAGCATATACTTTCTGCAAATCCTTCATAATATCAATTAATTATAAGGAATTAATAAATTGATAGCAGCACTAGGAATATTACTATCAGCATACAGAAATTTTGAGTTTTTAAATATATATAAATCAGAAAATATCAGATTGAAAAAGAAAGCAATGTCAAAAAGATATATATCGATAGATATCTAGATATCTTTGTATGTATATATATGCACATACACATATGTACACACAATTTTGCATTAGATGTGCATAGTCAACTGAAAAATGTGATGTCAATGTAAATGACAAATAAGAGAAATCCAAAAGTCTATGTTTTCACAAAAGCTATGAATAAATTGACGAAACCATAACAATAAACTTTTTTTGAATTATGAAATCCAACCCCAAACTCACAGCAACCATGGAAATATTTTATGAAGGAAATATAGCTAAATCTTATTAAAAGAACTTCATTGTGTTTTCACTTACCTTGATATGATAACCATTTCCAGTTTCCCAGCTTTCAGTGACCTCAGAGGCCATAGCTGGCATTACCAGTATAGGTACATCATACCAAAGAGAGCAAAATGAACCTTACCGTAAAAAAAAAAAAATGTGGTTATTGGTTTTGATCTGTATTATGGGGCCCAAAGACTGTATCAAAAGTCTTGTCTTTATTTTGCCTCTTTAAAGTTTCCTAAGGGCTAAGTCAGCTATGAAAATGAAGAGGACATTTGTGGGAAACATTTAAAGGTAAGTGTATTAGCTGTTACTTTTTGAGTTAAGTGCTAACAGTTGGGGCAAAAAACAGACTAACCAAAATCTTGGGAGACAATTCCTGGGAATGAGATGTTTTGAGAAAAAAATGGGGGCTTTGAAATGGTTCTACATATTCCTGGAAATCTAGAAGGTCATTTGCATGCATAGGGTTGGGGGTGCATATTCATGAAAGTTCTGAAAAGGTCCTAAGCTTCTTCTTATTGCTAAACTCAAGGGTTTTTGCAAATAGGAAATAAATAATGAGGCAGAATTTTAAACCTGCTCAGTGCTGAAGATATGTCTTAATGCTCATGCAGAGCAAAGCTGCAAAAAGTGGTGGATTTTCTGGGTTCCGGAATTTAGGAAATTTTTGTTCAATCACTATCTAACCACTAAATTAATGAAACAGGGACTTCAGTGGCAACATAAAACAAGTGATAAAAAACTTATGAAATTAATTATAAAAGTCACTAAAGAAAGAAAAAATTACAACAAGCATCATCAAGAACAAACACAGGGAAGGGAGAAAAATGTGATTTTCAGGAGTTGCTGCATTATAATATTAAAACTATTCCATTTTCAATAAAAATACAAATAAAATCCTACATAATTCCTGTTATATGACATATCTAAATTAGTGAAGTTCAGAGAAACAGAAAGTAGAGTGGTGTCTACCAGGTTCTAAGGAAAGCAGGGGTAAGGGAGTTGCTTAATGGAAATACAGTTTCAGATTTACAAGATGAAAATTTTATGGTGATCTGTTTTATAACAATGTAAATATATCTAACATCACAGAGCTATACACATAAAAATAGTTAAGATGGTTAATTTTATGTTTTGTGCATTTCACCACAATTAAAATTTTATACTTTATTAATGAGCTATGAAAAGTGGAGCAAACTAGACTTAAAAAAGCAGAGAGAAATAATAAAGACTAAAGTAGAAATAAAACAAATAAAAAATAATAGGCATGAGCAACAAAACCAAACATTAGTTCTTTGTAAAGATCAACAGTGTTGACAACCTGTTAAACAAAGTGAAGAAGAAAATACAAAAATATTAAATTACTAAATCTAGAAATGAAAGTAGAGACATTACTACTGATATTAATAAAGAAATTATAAGAGGACATTGCAAATATTTGTATGTGAGCATAGAGACAAACTAGATGAAAAGGACAGACTCCTTTAAACATGGAAACTACTAAAACAGATCCCCCTCAAAAGAAATAGAAAATCTGAATAGACATAAAATCTGCAGAGATTAGATTAGTAATCACGAAACTCTCAACACATAAAAGTCCAGGCCTAGATGGTTGCACTGGCAAATTCAACCAAACATTTAAAAGAGAATAAATGTTAATTCTTTGCAAAGTCTTCCAGGAATTAGAACAGGAAGAAACACTTGCCAACTCACTCTATGAGGCTATAACTGCCCTGATACCAAAATTAAACAGATATCAAAAGTACAGTAAAAACACCAATATCTCATAAATATAGTTACAAAAATAATTACAATATCTGAGATTTTCCTGCTTATGTTCTTCTCTAGGACTTTTATGGTGTCCCAATTTATAGTTAAGTCTTTTATGCATCTTGAGTTTATTTTTGTGTATGGTGTAAGTTGGTAGTCAACTTTCATTTTTTTGCATGTACTTTACCCATTGTGGAAAAGAGTATGAAACTTCCTCAAAAAACTAAAAATGGAACTGCATTTTGACCCGGCAATTCCACTGCTTGGATTATACCCTAAGAATCCTGAAACACCAATTCAAAAGAACCTATGCACCCCACTGTTCATAGCAGCACAATTTATAGTAGCCAAGTGCTGGAAGCAACCTAGGTGCCCATCAGTAAATGAGTGCATAAAAAAATTATGGTACATTAACACAATGGAGTACTACACAGCAGAAAGAAAGATGGATCTCCTACCATTTACGACAACGTGGATGGAACTGGAGAGCATTATGCTAAGAGAAGTAAGCCAGGTGGTGAAAGACAAATACCATATGATCTCACCTTTAAGTGGAACCTAATCAACAAAACAAAGAAGCTAGCAAAATATAACCAGAGACACTGGAATTAAGAACAAACTGACAGTAACCAGAGGGGAGGTGGGAGGTGATAATAGGGGGAAGGGTTGTCAGGAACATATATAAAGAACACATGGACAAACCCAAAGGGTGGTAGGATTGAGGGTGGGAAGTGGGGATGGCTAGGGTGGGGGGATGTTGGGGAGAAATGGAGGCAACTGTACTTGAACAATGATAAAGAATAAATAAATAAATAAATATTATAATATATTAACAAGCCAAATCTAGCAGTATATAAAAGAATTAAAGACCATGACCAAGTGGAATTTATCTCAGTATGTAAAGTTGATTTAACATATGAAAATCAATTAATGTAATACATCATATTTAAAAAATATGCAAAAGCCACAATCATCTAAACAGAAACAGATAAAGCATTTAAAAAATTCAACAACTTTTTATGATAAAAATCATTTAAACTAGAATTTAAAGTGAAATTTCTTCAGCATGGTGAAGGGCATCTGAAAAACCCACAGTTAACATTGCACTTAATAGTAAAACAATGAATGTTTTCCCCTAAATTCGAGAAGAAGACATGGATGTCTTATTTTGCCACTTAACAATATACTGGAAGTTATAGCTTTAGAAATTATGCAAGAAATGAAATAATACACTTCCTGACTAAATGGAAGGAGTGAATGTATCTCTACTCACAGATGCACTGATCTTAGATATATGAAACCCTAAAGGATCCTCACAAAAACTTATAGAGCTAATAAACAGGCCCAGCAAATCTGTAGAATACAGTATCCACATGTAAGTATTAATTATATTTCTGTAGAATAACAACAGATAATCCAAAATAAAATTAAGTAATCAAATCCATTTGCAATAACATTGAGAATAATAAAATACTTAGAAATATTTTTAAAAGAGGACGAGTTAGGAGCTCAGTTGAGCTGGAAAAAGATGATCTGTCAGGTGTCAGAGTAGTCAGTTAAAACGATACGCCAAAATAGAAGTAACAATAAAGTCTTTAATCACATATGCACTGTGATTGTATAAACAACATGGTAAAAACTCAGAAAGCTCCGACTCCCCTCTGTTTTATTTTTCCCTGTGGAATGGCACAGTGGTCAATGCTCAGGGAGCTCACCACAGACATGGATGTGATCTTACTTTTGAGGGAGCCCCCAAAAGAGACTCCTTCAGTTTTATGTCCCCAGGCACAATGGGAAGGAAGACAGAAAAGGCTAGGAGTGAAAAAATTCTGAGTACTGAAATCAGAATGAAAAAGCATGTCTTCAAGTTTTTTCTCTTCTTTTTGTGGTAAGGAGACCTTAACAGAGATGCCTGAAGAAACCTCTGCCAAAGGCCTTACTCAGATAAAGAGACACCTAGAGATTAGGGCACTGGCCTGGGATTGCAACACACAAAGAAGAACACAAAAGAACAGACAGACTAGAGTTCTTGACTGCAACTTTCCACAGATACTGTAATTCAATGGCTGTGTACCAAATCTGGGCAGGCAGCATTACCCCTATGAGGCCTGCCAAGTTAAAACCATGTAATTGCTTATGGTAGGCCTGAAAAACACACAACGGCTTTCAGCCAGGAGCCAGACTCTTTAGGATGTTCATGAGTTATGTAGTGAATTTTGTTCATTGGATTCCACAAGTAAGTGAGATCATATGGTACTTGTCTTTCTCTGACTGGCTTATTTCACTTAGTATAATAGTTTCCAGGTCCATCCATGCTGTCTCAAAATTAAGAGATCCTCCTTTAAATGCTGTATATTATTCCATCATGTAAATACACCAAAGCTTTTTTTATCTACACATCTACTGATGGGCACATGGGTTGTTTCCAGATCTTAGCTATTATAAATAAATAATGATTTTATGAACATAGGGGTACATATATTCACTTTAATTGATATTTCAGTATTTTTAGGACATATTCCCAGAAGATGAATCACTGGGTCAAAAAGTAGTTCCATTTTTAATTTTTTTAAGGAAACTCCATACTGTTTCCACAATGACTGCACCAGTCTGCATTCCCACCAACAGTGTCTAAGGGTTCCTTTTTTTCCCCATCCTCACAAGCACTTGCTGTTTGTTGATTTATTAATGATAGCCATTTTGGCAGATGTCAGGTGATATCTCATTGTGGTTTTAATTTGAATCTTTTAATGAGCAAAATAGAATCAGAGGCATGAAATATGGAACAGACTTACAATTGTGAGAGGGGAGGGGTGACTGGCTGTTTGAAGGTGAAGGGATTAATAAAAGAATGTATGCATGATACACGGACATGTACAATGGTGTGGAGATTGCCTGAGGGAGTGCGGGCAGGGCTGGATGAAGGGAGGTAAAGGGGAGAAAATTGGGACAACTTTATAGTATAAACAATAAAATATTTTTAAAAAAGAAAGACTCAGACACAGACAACAGTTTGGTGATTGACAGAGGAAAAGGGGTGGGAGATAGAATAGGGTGAAGGGGGTAAATGGTGGTGGAAACAGACTTGACTTGAGGTAGTAAACATACAATGCAATATGCAAATGATGTATTGTAGAATTGTACACCTGAAGCCTGTATTTTTTAACCTATGTGACTCCAATAAATTCAATAAGAATAATGATATAAAACATGCAGTAAAAACAACAAAATTTTGTTGAAATCAATTACAGAATAGTTATATAAATAGAAAGCCACCAGATACTCATGGATTAGAAGAATTGTATTATTAACATGATACTGCTCACAAATTCATCTACAGATTCAATGGGATCCTGGTCAAAATTCCAAATTCTATTTTTTGAAGAAATGAGCAGATGCTAGAATTCACATGAATTGTAATGGGCCCCATAAACCAAAACAATCTTGAACAGAAGAACCAAGTTGGAGTATTTCCATTTCCTGATTTCACAACTTACTACAAAGCTAAAGTAATCAAAACAGTGCAGTACTGGCATAAGGATAGACATATAGATCAATAGAAAAATAATTGAGAGTCTAAAAAAGAACTTTTTATCTATAGTCAATTTATTTTTAAAGGGTTCTAAGAATGTTCAATGGGAAAATAATAGTCTTCAACAAATGGTACTGGGACAACTGGACAAAAAACAGAATTTGGACACCCAACTCATTCTATATATATAAACAATTCAAAATGATTAAAGACATAAATTAAGGACTAAAAATATAAAACTCACAGTAAAAAATATTAGTGTAAATCCACATAATCTTTGTTTTGTCAATGATTTCTTTAAAATGATACCATAATCAGAAGCAATAAAACTAAATTAGATTTCACCCAATTTAAAAATATTCGTGCATCAAAGAACACTATCAGAACATAAAAAGACAACCTGCAAAATGGGAGTAAATATTTGCTAATTATATATCTGAAAAGGGTCTTTTTTTCCAGAATTTACAACAATGACAGCAAACAAAGCAAGTAAAAACTTGCAAAGGGCATAAATAAGTACTTCTCCAAAAGAGATTTAAATGGTCAACATCACAACAAAAAGGTGGTCCACATAATTAGTTGGTAGGTAAATGCAAATCAAAACCACAGTGAGATACCACTTCAAATCCTCTACAATGCTTAAAATATTTTTTAAAATCATGAAAATTGGCATTTGTTGGCAAGTATGTGTAGAAACAGAAACCCTAATACATTATTCTTGGGAATGTAAAATGGTGCAGCTGCTGTGGAAAGGAGTTTAACAGTTGCTTAAAAAGTTAATGTAGCCATAACTGTAAGCCATAAATATTAAATATAGCCATATGACCCAGCAATTCAGGTTATAGTTACATACCCAAGAGAACTGAAAAATATATCTTCCCACAAAAACTTGCATATGAATATTCATAGCAGCATTATTTATAATAGCCACAACTGTTAACACCTCAAATGTCCATCAACTCATTAATGGATAAACAAAATGGCATATCCATACAATGGAATATTATTCAGTCATAAAAGGAGTTACTGATACATTTTACAGTAGGAATAAACCTTATAAACATTATACTAAATGAAAGAAGCCAGGCACAAAAGGCAACATATTTCATATGAAATGTGAGTGAACTGGAGCTCAAGTGACACTGACTCACACTGTGAGTGAATATATTTTCTTATATAAATATTCATTTTCTCTATACCATATAGACAATTTATAGAGAGCTTAAATGTCTGTTGTATTAAAATTTTTACCAATCATGATTTCTTCTCTCGAGAGCAGATCTGCAAAGCTTTTCACTCTACCATTCCAGAAGTGGATCACCCTATGTATATTTTTATATTCAATTTAAAGTTTAGGTTAAGAATGCCTTAAATAATTCACATGTTCTAACTTTGATTCATAGAGAAGTTTATATAGTCAAATAAATAGGAATATTTTCACATATCACAATACAAAACATATGCTTTATTAAAAATAGAATACTCTTTGTGTACTTATTAGAAGGGTAGCATAGACAACTAGTAAAATGTTAAAATATGTCTCAAATTTACTTTACATGGCATTTAATCACTCATTTGCAAAATGTTACATTGTGGCTGTTAATGACTAAAAATAGTTGTAAGTGAAACAAGCTTATATTTTCATTCTTCAAGTTTACCTCAAAAGAAGAAAGTCTGAGGATATGTAATAAATAAATAAATCTCCTTGCATGTACAGTTTCCAACTTTCATGTTTAATTTTATCAAGCTGCAACAATGATCTGATGTCTTTTTAATTTATGCTCAGAAGCAAACTCAGAACATGACATGTAACATTACTGTATAATGCAGAAAATAATAGTCATTGAAAGTTTTTCTTTACTAGTTGTGGTGTGTAACTAACTTCCTTGAGGATATCCAGAAAGTGTGTGGGAGAACAAGTATTAAAATCTCTGTTTGATCTCCAATCTAACCTTTCCCTCATAACATATACTGCTCCTAGAATGTTCCAAATAGTATAATGGGAAAATAATTTTATTTTTTAAAAGATTTTATGTATTTATTTTTAGAGAGAGGTGAAGGGAGGGAGAAAGAGAGGAAGAGAAACATCAATGGGTGGTTGCCTCTACTGCGCCCCCTACAGGGAACCTGGCCCGCAACCCAGGCATGTGCCCTGAATGGGAATCTGTTACTCTTTGGTTCACAGGCTGGCACTCAATCCACTGAGCCACACCAGCCAGGGCATAATTTTAAAAACAGTAGAACTACCATTTTTTTGATTTCTAATGTTTTTATCTCATACCAAATGGATTATAGAGAATATAATGTACATCTGAAACTTGTGTAATTGTGTATGTCAGCTACATTTTAATTTAAAAGGAATGTGATATCAGTGAACTACATAAATTCAATACTACTATTCATGATATCAAGTTCTTTAGGATCTGGCTTATGGTGAAGTTCACTTTCCATGCCCCTTGAAGTTATAAAGCCATATGACTTGCTGTGGCTAATCAAATGTGAACAGATATGACATGATGACACATGTCACTATTAAACTAAAGCTCAACTCTCCAGCCAAGCTCTTTCTTTACTGGAGCAATTTATTCATATGTATAATTCAAATGGATTGCTGCTCTTGCATTTCTCTACACACAGAGATTTATAATTTTCATATCTATAACTAGAATTATATAACTATAACTATATAGTTATACCTATATAACTACAAGTATGTAAAATACACACACACACACACTTCCCAATTGGGTTGAATATTACCACTTATAAGTTTCAAGATTATATATTACTTTCTCCAACTTAAGTTAGATACCTGTCTTACGTATCCTACTCTAGCATGTATATACTGTACACTGTATTTGTTTATATATCTCACAAACCATTGTTCTCAGACTATGAGTTAAATTAGAATTTTGACTTTGTCTGCCTGTTCAATATAGCATAATGACTTTCAATCCATGAATTTTGTATTTGTTATTAACATAGTTTTATTTTTTGTAGTTTTCCATTACCATTTATCTCCCTTATACCCTTCCCTCTTCCTTGCAATCATCACACTGTTGTCCATGCATGATTTTAATCCAAAAAATAATGTTTGTGGTAAATGTGTTGGAGAAATTGGGTAACCATCAATTGTAGGCATAGTTCCCATTAATAATTTACAAAATCTTACATAAAAACAGAGTAGAAAATCTAATTTTTGTAACACATATTTTAATTTGATTTCTGCTACAAATTTGACTGTTTTTGTCATGCATAATTCAGTATAAGCTCGTATAAAACAGAAGCTTTGACAAGCTTTGACACAAATGACATTATGTAGATACTTCCTGGAAGTATTTAAACCTGTGAATTATCCTCTTTTTGAATAATATAAAATTATATCCTTAATGTATTTTGAACTTTGTTTCCAGGATTTAGTAACACTTATACTATGAAGGATATCAGATGGCTTTCTATCATTTCTATCTGTCATTTCTATGACAGATGGTTTGATTAAGGTATCCACAGGCATAAAAGAGTACAGTGAAGTCAATTCCTTTAGCTGCATAGCAGTTCCAGACAGTAGACATTAATTAGGGAAAAATATCTGTGTGGATGTAAAATAAATTGCTTATTCAATTTCTCTCAAAAATACTTGACAGTTCTGCCATGGACAAAGTATTTTGAAATCCACACCCAGAAGAACTCTCCAAATACATCCATCCTACTTGTGGGTTGAAGAGGGAGAGAATTTGTTAATGAAGATCACATTATTAGCCATGTGCTAATTAAAGAGTCAGCCTAAAATATACAAGAATTTCTTTGGGTGATTTACTAGGTAAACATTTTGAAATGTTGCCAGGGGGCAGGGAGCACAGGAAGAGGGTTACATTTTCTGTTCACTTGAACTATATGACTCCAAATTATCTAGATAACAGTGAAAATTCAGTAAGTCACCCATGATGGGCTTTAACCAACAAAAACAATGTTCACTGTACATTTTCATTTCTCAATAAATCTATAAATTTAATGACAACCTTTATGGAAAACAGTATCAAAGTTGCTCAAAGAATTAAAAATAAAACTACTATTTGACCCAGCAATTATACTTCTGAGTATATATTTGGGAGGAAACAAAATCACTATTCCGAAGAGATATTATACACCGCTATGACCATTTCATCATTATTTACCATAGCAAATATATATATATATATATTTCAGCCATAATCAAAAGAAAGAAATCTTACCATTTGTGACGATATGCATGGACCTTGAAGGTATTATGCTAAGGGAAATGAGTCAGACAGAGTACCAATACTGTAGGATCTCATGTATGTGGAATCTAAAAATAATAAACTCATACAAACAGAAAGCAAATTGGTTATCAAAATTGAGTGGTGGGGTGGAGGAAATGAATAATTGTGGTTAAAAAGGACAATCTTCCAATCATAGATAAACAAGTCCTGTGAATATAATGTACAGCATATTGACTATAGTTAATAGTGGTTTGCATATTTAAAAGTTGCTAAGAGAGTTGATCTTAAAAATTCTCATAACAAGAAAAATATTGTAAGTAGGTGAGATGATGTATGTTAATTAAACATACTGTAATCATTTCACTATATACACAATTATTATCTTACATACCTTAAGGTTAAATCATATTATATGTTAAATATATCTCAATAAAGCTGAAAAACATACATGTAGATATATAAATTAAATTGATAAGCCTATACTTCTATACTAAATTATTTCATGTATAATTTTCTCAGATATTATATAGAACCATAGACTATAAGTGTAGGAAGGAATAAACCTTAAAGAGTTTATGGAATTTTCCATTCTTTTTTTGTTCACCCAACCCTTACTCATTCTTTTATTTTAACCTTTTAGCATGATTGTTTCTCCTGTGCATTCCCATATTATCTTGTTTTTCTTGTTTTTTCTTCATTAAAGTAGCTCTAATGATGGCTTTAAAATTTAGTCATATTTATTAGCTCAAAATATGTATTAAGGACTTAGTTTTCAGGTTTTATTGTTTAATTGTGATGGCTTATTTGATCGTCTCCCTGAAGAGCTTGTAAGAACCAGTAGAACAATGCCTTTGTCATGCATGCAGCCCTCATTAATTAGATTTGACTGTGTGTTAGCTTACTGGGGCTGCTGTAAAATAGTACCACAGACTCAGTGGCCTAAACAGCAGATGTTTCTTTTCTCACATTTCTGGAAGTTAGAAGTCTGACCTCAAGGTATCTGCAGTGTTGGTTTCATAGGCCTTTCTCCTTGGCTTGTGAATGGTCGCATCCCTGTGCCTTCATAAAGTCTTAACTCTGTATATGTCAGTATCTTAATCTCCTTTTCATATACGCAGTTATATTAGTTCAGGCTATACCCTAATGATCTCATCTTAACCAAATTACATCTTTAAAAATCCTATGGAGGTTAGGACTAAAACATACATTTTGGAGGAGGGGGAAAAATTCAGCTCATAACAAGCTGCATGAAAGTAAGAAAAAAAAAAGAAAGAAAGAAAATAGCAGCCAAAAATGGACTAAAAATGTGAGTAGTTAATTTTTCTTTTTCATAAGGCTGAGGTAGAGAGGCAAGGAAAGAGCCTTCCAGCTCTCTTTTCACCTGCTTTAGAATCTGTCCTGTGTCCTTCACTCTCATAGTGGTTGTCAGTGTACCAGCTATCATGTTCACATCATAGACAGAAATAAAAAGAAATCCCCAAAACAACAAATACCAACTAAATGTACTCCCTTGCAACAACTTCCATTCACAAATCTTTATTTAGCCAGGATTATGCCACATGGCCCAAATGTCTTTGCAATGGAAACTAGATACATTTTTTGTATGTTTGTTGCTGCCCTACAAAATATAAGGACTACATAACTATTAATTGTGGAAGAATGGGTATTAGGCAGGCAAGGAGGAATCTGGTTAAGACATTAGTTATTCAATAAAATTTATTATGTGACTAAGAAGAATGAATAAAGAAATGCATATATTTCCTTCAGTAACTTCTTTTTCTCTTTCTCCTCTTTTTAGTTGAACAGCTAGTTGTAAATATTGAGAAACTACTTCTTTTTTGGTAAAGCCCCTAGAATACCTTTGCTAGAGCCCTATCTAGGTGAATTTTTGGGGGGGAAACATAAACTTAGCTTATTCCATTCATTTTATAGATTAAAAAGAAAAATGAAAAAACAAGCATTGTCTTATTTGACTCTGAAAATAAAACAATGATGAAAACAAAAGAGATATTCTGGATGATAAAGAAATTGAAGTCCATTCCTGGCAGGGTTGCTCACTTGGTTGGAGCTTCATCCCAAAACACCAAAAAGGTGCAGTTTCCATTCCTGGTCAGGGCACATGCTTAGGTGGGTTCAATCCCTAGTCAGAGTTTCTCTCCCACATCAATGTTTTCTCTCTCCCTCTCTCCCTTTGTCTCTCTCTAAAATCAATAAGCATATCCTCAGGTGAGGATTAAAAAAATTGTGGTCCAGAGTGTGATATGACATCCACAGAAAAGTTTATATTGTAATATTTAGCAGTTTTATTTTCTATGCATTAAAATATTTCCACAATAGTAGAATGGCCATCTCAAATATAAAACTAAATTATGTAAATTACAGTTTATTTTTTCTTGTCTTAAAAAATAAGAAATGTGTACATCTTTTTAAGTTTAATTACATATTAACTTGAATTTTACCTTTACTTCAATGTAATGGTAGAACTCTGAGCAAAGACTCATAATTTTTATTAAGATATAATTGACATATAACATTATGTAAATTTAATGTATACATTTGTTTTATACATTTAATACATTTATGTTGCAATACGATCACCATTGTAACAGCTAACACCTTCATCACACATCACAAATACTAATTATTTTAATCAAGTGGTTTTCAAAGTATGATCCACAGACAAGCAACACAAACATTGTTACGGAATCAGAAATTTTGTTGGTGGGACTAGCAGTATGTGAATGAAGAAGTCCTTCAAAGGATTCTGATATTCATACATGGTAAAGTTTGAGTACCTGTCTTTTTAAAAAAAATATTGAATTTATTGGGTTGACATTGGCTAATAAATTTATAAAGGTTTCAGATGTACAGTTCTATAATACATCTTCTGTATATCATACAGTGTGTTCACCATTGCAAGTCATGTCTCTTTCCTTCACCATTATCCTCCCTGTATCCTCCTCTATCTCCCTCCACCCTCCTTTCCTTCTGGTAACCACCATACTGTTGTTTATGTTTGAGTTTCTTTCCTGTGCTTAATCCCCTCACCTTTTTCACCCAGCCCCTCAAAGCCCTCCCCTTTGACAGCTGTCAGTCTGTACTCTGTATCTATGAGTTTCTTTCTATATTTTTTGTTAATTTTGCTCATCAGATTCCACATATAAGTGAAATCATATGGTACTTGTCTTTTTCTGACTCGTTTATTTCACTTAGCCAGGTCCATCCATACTGTCACAAAGGGTAAAACTTTCTTTTTTAGGACTGAGTAGTACTGTATTGTGTAAATGTACCACAGCTTTTTTATCTATTCCTGTACGTACGGACACTTGGGCTGCTTCCAAGTCTTGGTCATTGTAATTAACATGGCAATGAACATAAGGGTTCATATAGTCTTTCAAATAGTCAGTAACCATGAGAGAAATGCAAATTGAAACCACAATGAGATATACTTCACACCTGTCAGAATGGCCATCATCGATAAATCATTAAACAATAAGTACTGGCGAGGTTGTAGAGAAAAGGGAACCTTAGTACACTGTTGGTGGGAATGCAGACTGGTGCAACCACTGTGGACAACAGTATGGAACTTCCTCAGAAAACTAAAAATGGAACTGCGTTTTGACCTGGCAATTCCACTATTGAGTATGTATCTGAAGAAACCCAGAACCTCTCTTTTAATGAAAAGGAATTTATTGTGATATTGTCTTTTTCTCTGAATAGAATAACCTCTCTCAAGATCTTTTCAAATCCCAACCATCCTTTAAAGACCAACTTGTATGGCATATGTATTTATATATTATATGGTACAATTTTTTCATATATTCTTTGTGGTCTTTTGGAACTGGCCTAAGCGTTTACCTCTACTTTGCTTCTCAGATCAAAAACTGAACATGTATAGCATTTACATACTCCTGGATACTCTGTTTAAACCTTGAAGGGCAGTAGCTCCTATCACTGCCCCATCTTACAAAGCACAGTCATCCTTTTGGTCAAATTTCTGGTTTCATAGGGTTTTGTATTCACTCTAGTATGTGGAAGTCCTAAGTATAAAATAAATCCATTCTCATTCTCTCTCTCTGGCTCTGTCTATCTGTCTGTCTCTTTCTCTCTTCCTTTTCTTCTCCCTCTTTCTTTCTCTCCCTCACTCTATCCTCTGTCCCCTTGTAGGTTCACTGAGGTGTGATATAAAACTGGCCTCCTTATGCAGAGGGCAGGGAGAGACCAGAGAAAAAGCAGACCACTCCAGATTAGCAGGTAGCAGTGTCTTTGTTTCATTTTATTTTGGCTTTGTTTTTTCATTTATTGAGGTAACATTGGTTAATAATTTATATATACATATGTATATATTTCAGATGTATATTGCAATTCAATATTTATATACTGTATTGTGCGTTCACCATCAACAGTTTGGTTTCCTTCCATTACCATATATTTGACCCTTTTTACCCAATTCACCATCCCCTCACTGCCCTTCTTCTCTGGCAATCACCATTCTGCTGTATCTATGAATTAGTTTTTGTATTGTTTTGTTAGTCCATTTGTTACTGTTTTTTGTTTTACATTTCACATATGAATGAAATCATTCAGCTTTTGTCATTTTTGTCTGTTTTAATAAGTAAGGGAACTTATGATGCTTGTCTTAGACAGCTGCAAGAGCAATAGTTTTCCACACCCAGCTACCAAATGTTAAAAGTTTACATAAGGTCTTAACTGGGTTTACTCATATGCACAGGGGATATCCACTGCATTCATTTATGTACACAAAAGGACTTAACTGTGTTTAGTCATGTAATCAGTCCAGATAGTCTCATCACCACATTACCATCTCAAGGCTGTAACCTAGGGACAGCTTCTGGGAGTGGGGACAACAAGCAGAGCACACATTCCAAAGATGGGGGTAGAGGCATGTGGTGGGGAGCCTCCAATTGCCTGGGTCCAGCTCCAGGGTCAAAATGGTAGTCATATCCTCTCAATAAACTTTCTCAACATTTCCACTTACTCCTTTCCCACCCCTCTCTCTCCCTACAGCTCTCAAGACAGTAAAACTTTCAGAAATGAAGGAGGATATTACAAACATCAATTTTTCCACTCTTTTCTTCTCATTCTTGAAGGTTTTACCTAGCAATTTGACAACAAATCTGCCTAATGCAGGCTCAATATCAATGTAAAGACTGAGTATATTTATAGAGGAAACAAGTTATGTGCAAATATGTATATTAGTAAGGTTCAAACTTGCAATTCTATGACAGGCAACAAAAATAATCCACTGCCTAAATGCTTTTGTAATTCTAAGAAAAAAAATTTATAAGA
This sequence comes from Trachops cirrhosus, assembly GCA_028533065.1. NCBI lineage: Eukaryota > Metazoa > Chordata > Mammalia > Chiroptera > Phyllostomidae > Trachops > Trachops cirrhosus. The sequence continues at coordinate 16,225,106 of CM052552.1, read as the reverse complement.
CATACTAAGACAGACTTTGTGAGAAAATGTTGCATATACACAATCCACACATGAAATCCATTAAAGAAATCCAAACACATCATGTCCTATTAACAGTCAACAACCACATAAAATAGATAAGAAGGAATCAATTTAAACAAATGAATTTTTAGTTGAAAACTAAATCGCAAACATGACCCGTATTTGTACTGTAATATAGATATTCTATAGTATAAGTACTGTTATATCATATTTGTTACCCTGCTTTATTTTTCTTTTTAGCAGTTTATATTTCTATAATGTATAATTTGTATATTATCTGTTTCTTTGCTAAAATATTAGCTATATGAGTGCAGGGGCACAAGAGAGGTTTTTCTTCACTGCCATATTCTTAACACCTAGAAAAATGCCTGACTTATAGTTTGCACTCAATAAAAATATGTTACATGAATGAAAGAGGAAGGAAAGAAAGAAGTCCTTGGAAGTTAATATATTATTCCTTCATAACTTTTAAAATACCCTTTTATATACTCCTTTATTTTCAAAATGCTGATTTGATTTAAGTGATAATTAAAACACAATATCTTTTTAATGACAGTGGCAAGCCACAGGATGGGTAATAAAACATCATGAATACCAATATGCCTGTTTCTGGTTCAACTTTTCTGTCATTTCACAGTAATTATTATGAATTAAAGTGTCTTAAAGTAAATCAGCATTAAATGAATTTATGAAATAATAACAAAAATTGAGAAATACAATTTTAATCATGTATTTTGAACTTCAGGACAGAAAAAAAGTAGTTTCAAAGGCAATTTTGTCTTTTTTGGAAAGCTTTTTAATTAAAAATTTTAGAGGTAGGCCAATGGCATGAAGCCAAGTTTTCATACTCGGTAATAACATTTATACTAAAAATATCCCACCATAGAGGTACATCTGTCCCAATGAAGTTGGAATTGTTGTTTGAAAATGTGTATGTACACTATTATATCTTTACATTTCTCTTCAAATCCTTATATGTAAAAATGATGTAATGTTTTGATTTCAGATATTTTAAAGATCAAAATCAGAAGTTTACATTCTATTTACTTTTAAAAGATTATGTAAATTGTGAGATTTTAAATGATCTTGTATAATATGCTATTAGACACTTCCAGCTGAGACAATGTTCACTTGAGACAATACCTGACATACCATTACATTGATAAAAATATAAAGAGCATATATTTTTATGCATTGAAAACTAGTGCATGACTCAGCTATGAGAAAATCAAAACAGATGAAATGAGTCCTACTATCATCCTGAATTTCTGTCTCGACTCATTTATTTGACCCTGGTTGAGAGAAGGGGAACCCAAGCAAAGGACATATGTCTCACTGAGCAAAAGAGAGGTAAAACTGGAGATCATGGAAACTAATACAGCTGTAATATGCAGGGCCAAGTAACAAACAGAATGCAAATATGCAGAAAAATCTATCTGCTTTCAAATCTTAATAGTCTGTATTGAGTGTCTGTATAAAAAAATTACCAATTCGTAGGGTATGTTTCCATTAGATCATGTAAAGAATGCTATTGGGCAAAAACAAAAATAATGATCATGGAATTCTAAGTAGAAAAAATTTATCCAAGCTTTGTTAGAGAGACTTCTAGTTCCATGACCCAGAATGAAGAGACATTATTCAATATCCAGATTATATAGTAACTATCAAAAAAGTTATACTTTCAGAAATAACCTTAGAGGTATTGTCACTGAAATTGGCAAATTAGGGAACTCCAAACCTCTGTACAGTCATTAAAGTGACAATTAAACTAGCAGAAACTTTCATAATCAAATTTTTTAAAACTCTGGTTTCTAGCTAAGAACTTGCAAAAATCAATAGAATGCTAAATGAAAAAAAGAAGCTACTAACTTTCTGTAAGAGTGAATTGTGACATTTTAGTTACCACTCCCCATTCCCTAGCTTGGTTGAGGTCATGGGGAGGGAGTACTGCATTCCTGGTATAGATTGCTAGCATAGAGAGGCTATACAAACCATGTTCAAAAAGAGCTGTAGATGTTTTTGATCTGTCTGTCAAATTTCTGAGAGGTTGGCAGAGAAGTTTGTCTTTGTTTCTCTGCTACCTTGGAACTTTCTTTGAAGCTGGAGCAATCTCTTAGATAGCATTTATTGAACATTTTCAAGGCAAATACACCAGACACAGTTACCTGAGACAAGGGATAACAAGGGGACCACAACCCACAGACTGAAAAAAAAAACTGAGAAGAGGGAGGCAGGGGAAGGAGATACATGGGGAAATAAGGGCTTTGTAGAGCTCCCACATTTACTAGAGAGTTTAGAGAGCCATGCACATGACTAAGACTGAACATATGCTCTGAAATTACCTGAGAAGATCATAAGCTTTCACTTCTGGATAAACTTCATGCTCTCTGAAAACAGAAAGTGAAGGTTAAGGCAGAGGCATAAGGGATCTGGGTAAGCATTTCTTTATCATTAGCTGACTAGTAAGTTAAAAACCATTCAAACTGAAGCACGAAAATGAATAAAAAATAAATTTAAAAACCTTCAGTAACTTTTGAGACAATATCAAGCAATGTGATATACATGAAATTGTAGTCCACAAAGCAAAATATGATGCTGACTATGATGATGGTGATGATGAAGATGATAGTTTGTGATATATGTAAAAGTAAAGTGATATGAAAATTGCACAAAGCATTAAAATATGAAAAATTAAGTGGTACTCATGTTTGAAGGTAGATTGTCATAAGCTCAAGAAAATTGTTGTAAAACCTAAACCAATAAATTATGAGATAAAAAATAAGACAATAGAAGAAATTAAATGAAATGCTTAAAACAATTGAAGATAAAACAGGAAAAGAAGGAAACCAAAAGGAAAGTGTGGGGAAAAATAAAACAAATTAAAGAGTAAGCTTAAACCTAACATTTTAATACTTAACTGTTGTTTTTGAGGTAAACTGTTCATAAATATATAGTCCTAAAGATATGCAATTTACAAGAAACACAGGCAAAGTTTTCTTAAAATAAAAGCATGGAAAAATATATAGCATGAAAATAGAAATTTACTAATCACAAGAGGGCAGAAATAGCTATGTGAATTAGACCTCATTATAATGGACATTAATAGGGACAAAGAGGAACATTACATAATGATAAATAGAGCAATTCATACATAACATATTTTAAAAAACTAAAAGAGAATGTACTTAATAACAGAATTTAAATTTCACAAAGAACAAGTTGATAGATCTAAAAGGAGAAATGGACAAGTCCACATTTATATTTAGAGATATAAATACTATGCTTAGGGTAACTGACAGAATAAATAAAAAATCAATTAAGATATAGAAGAATTATACAACAATATCAAACAACATGAGTTAATTTACATTTATGTAACATTCCTCCTAATAACATCACAGTAAACATTCTTTACAAGTGTGTATAGAATATTGATCAAGATAGACAATATCCTAAACCATAAATCCAGTTTCCATGAGTGTGAAAGGATTGAAAATATAGAGCGATTATTCACAAATTACAATGTAATTTATTAGAAATTAATAAAAAGATGGCCAAATCCCAAATATTTTGAAATTACATAACATGATTCTATATAACCACAGGTCAATGAAAATATCAAAAGGAACTTTAGAAATATTTGGCAATGAATAGTGAAAACACATTACCAACATTTGTGAGATGCAGCTAAAACAAGCCTTAGAGAAAATTTTAGCCTGAAATATTTTTATTAACTTAAATTTTATATTTCATTTATAGTTTACATTGATTATTTTGTGTTAGTCTTTCCTGCATTTTGTGGAGAGGTTCTTTTTAAAATGATTTTATTTATTTACTTTTAGAGAGAGTGTAAGGGAGAGAGAAAGAGAAAGAAACATCAATATGTGGGTGCCTCTTGCACACTCCCATCTGGGGACCTGGCCCGCAACCCAGGCATGTGCCCTGACTGGGAATCAAACCAGCAACTTTTGGATTCACAGACCGGCACTCAATCCACTGAGCCACACCATCCAGGGCCATGTAGAGGCTCTTTGTGAAATTTGTGCCACTCCTTCAACACTCAACTGTGAAGTCTACAACTCTGCCTCAGTATTTATTTTTTTTCTCATGCACAGCCTCAAGGTCAACCAGGTTTGAAAGCTTAGAGTATTCTCATGTCTTTCCTTAACATGTGAACAGCCCTGGACATGAACATTGTCCTCCAGACTCTCAGGAATATGTTAGATCTTTTTTAACCCTCTTATGTACATTTTATTCCCCAATATTTTCTTCTAAGTTTTTTGAAAAGAAATATTGGGGAATATTTTGAAGAATAACATTTTCTCAACTGGTATTCATTGCCTCATGCACCAGTGACTAAAATATCTGCCTGCAAATGTTTCAACAAAAAATCCCCCCACCTCAATAGTGGCTTTAAACACTGCATGAGTTCTGATGTGTACAAAATACAAATCATTTCAGGTTGTTTCAATTAGACACCAGATAGATTAAATAATAACAATTATGTGAAAATAAGGTCTATCTTGGTTCTGAGTTGGGGAGTGTAAGATTAGACTACAGAAAGATATAATTCCCCAAAACTCATTGTTACTATTGATATTTAGGCATGTTTCTTTAAAAAGTGGGTTGCTGTAAGTTGTTGGGTTTCTGCAAAGTTTTGGTTAACATTTAAAAAAAGATAATTCTCACTGTTTGTTTTCTTTTCTCATTAGTTTTAAGAATAAGAAGAATTCTACATTTCTCTACTTTGCCATTTTCTCTGACATCTCCATATAATGTTCTTCAAAATACAACCATATAAAAATGGAAACTGACTAGCAAGTGTTATGATATAGTAAAGGGAAGGTGCATGTGTTTGCTTATTAAAGGGCAACATCAGGGATCCTTGTGGTCAAAGAACTGTTCTTCTCAAGACCTATCCAGAAGGTACACAGCCATGTAATATGAAAAATAGAGACATTTATTGAAGAAGATACAAGATACAAGAAATATTGTACATAGGACAATGGTTCCTCAGTCCTTTTCAAACTAGGCACCTTGGGACCTTACACAGTTCTCCCAATTGCCATCAGCTGCCCTGTCATATTTTCCTGAATCTCACTGATGATCTGAAATCTCTTCCCTTTCAAAGGCTGTTTCAGTTTTGGAAAAAGCCAGAAGTCAAAAGGATGCCAAATCTGGGCTGTAGGGAACTGAGTCACCTGGGTGATCTGATGTTTTGCCAAAAAACTCTGCACAAGACATGATGCATGAGTGTGCACATTGTTGGGATGAAGCTGCCAATCAGCAGATGCTCATAGCTGTGGCTTTGTGAATCATTCAAAGAATTTCTGTGGAGGAATGTTCAAGCTTCATGCAAAATCTGATGCAGATGTGTTACTCTACTCACTCAGTCATTTTGAATGTGACTGCCATACAGTACACATGCTCACTCAATGGTGTCAACCATCCCCACTAACAAGTACAGCAAAATCATCAACATTCACACATGTGCATCCAGTCCAAGCTCCTTGGCTGCCAGGTTACATTAATGGCACAAAAACTGTTCTCATTTTCCTAACAATGGTTAGATTATTTTCTGGAGAGACCTTGTATATGGAGCCAAAAAAAAAAAAAAACTGAATAGTTTCAGCAATCTTGGGAAAGAAGAAAAAAGTTGGAGGTATCACACTACTTGATATCAAACTATATGACAAGACCATGGTAATCAAAACAGCATGGCATTGGGACAAGAACAGCCATGCAGACCAATGGAACAGAACAAAGAACACAAATATAAACTCACAACTTTATGGTCAATTAATATTTTACAAAGGAGGTAAAAACATACAATGGGATAAAGATAGTTTCTTCAATAAATTATATAGGGGAAAAATTGAAACTAGACCATCAAATTCCATCATATACAGAATAAACTCAAAATGGATTAAATAGTTAAATATAAGGTACAAAACCATAAAAATCCTTGAAGAAAACAGGTCATAAAATTTCAGACATTTCTTGTAGCAACATTTTTGCCCATGTATCTCCTTGTGCAAAACAAATTAAAAAAATAAACAGATGGAATTATATCAAACTAAAAGCTTTTGCACAGAAAAATAATCCATCCACAAAATGAAAGGGAACTATCTGGATGGGAGATTATATTTCCCAATGATATATATGATAAGGGGATTATTTTCAAACTATATGAAGAATTTATGAAACTGAACACCTAGAAGACAAACAACCCAATTGAAAAAAGGGCAAAGAGCCTGAATAGACACTTCTCCAAAGAGAACATACAGATAGCTAATAGACATATGAAAAAATGCTCAATGTCACTAAACATCAGAGTTTCAAATTAAAATGACAATAAGATGTCATCTCATGCCTGTCAGAATGGCTATCATTAATAAATCCACAAACAACAAGTGATAGTGAGGATATAGAGAAAAGGAAACTCTCATTCACTGTTGGTGAGAATGCAGACTTATGTAGCTACTGTGGAAAATAGTATGGATTTTTCTCAAAATCGTAAAAACGGTACAGTTTTATCAGAGGGAAAGAGGTGTGGGTGGAGCTAGAAGAGTGTATATGGGGGATAATTGATGAAAAAAGGAGACATGACTTGGGGTAGTGAGCACACAATACAATATACAGATGATGTATTGTAGAACTGTACACCTGAAACCTATATTTTATCAATCGATGCTACCCCAATTAATTCAATTAAATTAAAACATAAAATAAAAATGAAACTGTCTTTTGACCCAGTGATGCCACTTCTGGGAATTTATCTTAGGAAACCCAAAACAATAATTCAAAAGAATGTATGCTCCCATATGTTCATTTCAGTGTTATTTACAATAACCAGGGTATGGAAACAGCCCAAGTGCTCATCATTAGATGAGTGGATAAAATGTTGTGGTATATTTACATGATAAAATACTACTTGACCATGAAAAATAAGGAAATCTTACCTTTGGTATGGCATGGATGGACCTGGTGATTATCATGGTAAGTGAAATATGTCACTCAGAGAAACACAAATACCATATGATTTCACTTTTATGTAGAATCTAATAAACAAAGTAAACTGACAAATTAAATAGGAATAGAGTCATGGATACATGTAACAGACTGACAGCTATCAGAGGGGAGGCTGGATGAAAGAAGGTGAAGAGAGGAACACATAGACACAGACAAGAGTGTGGTGATATCCAGGGCAGAAGGAGGTGTGAGTAGGTGGATACTGGCCATAAGGACTGAAAAAGACTTTGCTTTGGGCAATGGGTGCATGATGCAGTGTGCACATAATGTTTTATTGAGTTGTACCCTTGAGACATATATGGTTTTCTGTACCATATGCCACCCCAGTAAATTCAATTAGAGAGAGACAGAGACAGAGACAGAGACAGAGAAAGACAGGGAGAGAAAGAACTTTGCTAAATCTATTGTGTGGAATTCTGGTGTCTTTTTTGAAATCTTATAATGCCATTTACTTGAGGAGCATGTTGGCAAATATAGTTTACAAGTATATATTTTAAAACAATATACATGCATTCCTTGAATAACACAGTGTTTTATTCCATTTGCAAGTGACTACTTAAGAACCTTAAGGCTAAGCCTATCCTAACTTCACACCAAACACTAATTTGAGGTCTCTCGACTAACTTAATCCTGAACTTAAATTTAATCCTGAGCTCAAACTAAACCCTAGATTAAACTGTAAGCATTGTCGCAATGCTAATTCTCACACTAACCAAAATAATACTCCTAATCTTAACTTCCACCGAAACCAAACCATGAAATAAGTGTAACATCAACACTAATGTTCCCATAAATAGTATAACCCTAAACAAATTCTAACACATGAAGGTAATTCTTTCTCTGTCCACAGGTTTAAACCTAACAATGATTCTAACTTTGTCATTCTCTAAACTAATCAGAATTTAAACTAAATCTAATCCTAACTCAATTCTTACACTCAAACATAAACTTGAACTATTATATTTTAAGAATATATTAGCAAACTACAATATTATGCTCAGCATAATATTCCTCAGTAAATGCAACTCTGATATTCTGTAATATATATAGTAAGTGTAGGAGCTATTTGTCATAAAAATATACTTGAGCATATAGTGGAAATATATATATTTCACAGTATATATATATATATATATATACATATATACTGGTTTTGATATTGTAGTATAGTTTTGTAAGATATTTTTGGAGGGAATTGGGTAAAGTATACATGTTTTATTGTGTACAACTGTATGTTAATATACTATGATCTAAAATTTTTAAAAGTTCAAATAAACTACTAAGGAGGTTGAGTGATAGGAAAGGTACAACAAAAAATAGAAGTGTTTGGAAGAAATTGGATTAATTGTTTCTGTTTTCAGAAAGGTTAAATAAGTACACTTTTTATATCTGTGCTGCCCAATACTTTGAATTATTGAATAGCAACACAATACATCCAGTGTATGATCTTTGTGAGTGGGAAATTGAAAATACATGGATAATTAACCCTTTCTGGTTTTGTTTATTCATTCACTTTACACAAAGCTTTTAATATGAAAAATGTAGAAGGAGAAGCAAAAAAAAAAAGAGAGAAAATACAAAATAGCTATTATCATAATTCTGTCTTGCAGATAATACCATCCTAAATTTGTCAACATGAAGAATAAGCACTAAATTAATATAATGCTTTACTTTGGTAATGTTTTCTTGAAATATTATTCTTTTCTTACTTGCCGTTTCCAATTTAGATTTGTTTTTTTTGTATTAGTATTTGTTCTAATGTTTCAACTGAAAAGTCCCACATAGGCATGTTGAGAAACAATGTTTAGTCCTGTGGTTCCTGCTTATAGCTTTACTATTATTTTACTGGATAATTTTCACTAGTCATTACAATTGTTCTTGCAAATTTCTTTGGGAAGCATGCTTTTAATAGTATGAAAGTCTCCTATCCCTTGCTGTGTGAAAAGGACTCTTGCTGTGATTAAATGTGGAGCAAAAAGTCACTCACCGCAGGTCTAGTAGCATTCAATACCCGTTCGTGCAGAGTAAATGGGGCTGGTAGGCTTTCTACTGAACATTATTTCTGGTACTACACAGAAAAAGGAAGACTGTGTGAACCTTACACAGATGGGCTCTTATGACTTTTCAGACAAGTGGGAAAGGCAATTATTTGTTCTTTGTTTGACAAAGTTGAATAGCTCCAGATTATTAACATTAGTCACTTTTACAGCTGTCTCAATTTCCTCTGCATGTACTCAAGCACAGATATTTGTTTGCTATGTTTTTCCTGTTATGCCTTACCAAAACAAGCAGAAAATTGATAGAAAGACTATTTTCAAGGAGAGGACAAAACCAAAAATGGATATTGGGTTAAAGAATGATAAAATCTAATGGTGTAAGAATCTCTCTCTCTCTCTCTCTCTCACACACACACACACATTCCCACACACATGTGTGTACACTTGCTCTGTGTGTCTTAAGTGTAATGCTATATGTTATTAGATGTTTAGTAGTTGTGTTTTAAAAATAAGAAGAAAATAGTGGCAGAGAGAAAAGTGAAAAAATTAATTCAGCAAATGTTAATGGATGACATAAGTCATATGTATCTTTTTATCTCAAATTATATACACTGTTTTAATGTAGTCTGTCATAATATAGCCAGCTGACAGCTGAGGAAGATTATATTATAGTCTTGGGCACATTTTATAAACGCAACCAAATGAAATATTCAAACAACATTTTTGTGTATTAATGGGATAATATGGTGTATCAACGATCTATTGCTTTAGACATAGTAACATCCATGTGTATTCAATCGATTGTTAACAAGGTTTCCAAAATTGCTATATCAGTTGACTGTTCTGAAACTGTTTCTAAATACACAAAATTTTATTTTCTAAGTAAAATAAATAAATAATATAAACTAAGAAAATTCTATCAATACTAAATGTGTGAAACAAGAGGTTACAGGTTAAAAATTGGTAGATTTAAGAAGGGTTAAATACATTTACCAATAATATTTTTGATAGTTACAAAACAAACATATCTGGTCTTTATTTTTATCTTTGAATGTAATGTTATAACTGGCAAACTTTCTGTTCTAAAAATAATTATTTTTCCATGTAAATGGGTAATAAGTAGGAGAAAATAAGTTTGTTTGTAAATAATTTTTGTTGTTTTGTTCCCTAGAATTTCTTCCATCCTTGTCCTTGCCATGTTTTTCTGCCCCACTGAATTTGCTCATGATCATGTGACATTTGCTGCATGTGAACAGAATTCAGTTCAGCTTTAAATTCAGTTGTGTGGTCTGTAGTCCGTTGCCTCTCAATCATTGAAAAGTATGGCCCTCAGTCATTATAAAAGGTAATGGATACATTCCTTCAGTTTAGATTTCTGAATGGGAAAATATGTGGAGACACAGTTAGCGAAACACAACTGAGTCTTGCTCATATACCAGTTCAGTAGAGTCCAGGGAAGCCAACATATGCCAGCAAAATTTAAGGGAATTCAACAGAGTTACAGGGGACCTTTAACCTTAAAGCAACATAAATTAGAAATAAATATTTAATTTTGAAACCTCTGACAATATATGGTTGTTTGTTAAACTATTGACATAGTAAAATCATATCAATATTATCCTTTAATAATACTTTGAAGTTCCAATTTCCATTTCATAGTCACAATTGGACTGTGACTTGTAAGGTCAATTCTGTCATATTGACTCACTGGTATAATCAACTGCTATATTGATCATAAAATTGCAAGAAAATCCATAATTGATGTCCTAGTAAAGAGTTTTATTACACTATGCTTAGAAAAACTACTAGAGCATTAATAAAAGGAAAATAATGACTGAGCTTTTGGTCTTAATTTTAATCAATAAACTTGATTACAAATAAAGTTTGATAGAAGTAATTAAAAAGCAAAATCTCTGAGTAAATCCTTTATTTGTTTTTAACTGTGAGATATAGATTAAGATACATGTTATCAATATACAATATATATTCCTCTTAAGGGGTTAGAGACCAAGTTAACTTCATTTCTAAATAAGGATTTGATAATTTTAGTCTGAGACAGATGATGATCATCACTAGAATTTTAGATACAATTTCTCAAGATTGATCTGCCATATATTCACAATTCACAAAATTGTTTGTTACAATGATGCACTCAACTTGTCTGAAAAAAGGCATTCTTAATTTAAAAATATATGACAATCATTACTATTTCTGTCTCTTTTCTTATGTTTTTCATACATTGCATGCAGAAATCCAGAAACCACTATAAATAAGTAACACTAAGAAACACACATTAGAGGAAACAAACAAATAAGGAAGTGAAAATGATAATAAAAAGGTCAATGTTTGTAAAGATTGCTAAACAGTATCTCCTTAGAAACTTGACAACTCAATGTGCCCAGAATCATAAAGCTAATCTCTAGCAGTGTGTTGCATTCAGTACTTCTAAAATTAGATAGAGATGAATGCAATCTCAGCAAGCAGTGGAAGGCCTATTGGGCTACCTGAAACCGACCAGTGCCATGTAACAATAACCTTTATTTTGGTACTCACTTTTTAAAATTATCCCATATTGCTTCCAATTGTTGGCTTTGCATTTATTTACTTTTTAAGAAACTGAATCCAACAGAGATTGCACCCAAAACCAACTGTTACAGATAATACTCCTTAAATGCACATCCACAAACTGAGAGATTTGCAAGTCTTATTATTGATGTTGGCCTACATACTGATGAACTTCTGTTTCAAAAGTATATTTAGAATGTTATTTACAGTGAAGGGAACTGTTATATTTTTAAGATAAATAAGTGGAGAAACTCATGCCAAATCACAAAATCACACAAACACTAAATCAAAAATCTTCCCCGTATTTCAGGTAATCCTTGGAGACTTATTTATTAATTCATTAAAAATAATAATTAAGGAGAGCCTACTGGGTATTATTCATTGTTTTAGGTGAAAGGAATACAAAGGTCAGGAAGACATACAGGTCCATGTTTTCATGGAATATTCTTCATATTCTAGTTGGAGAGACAGAAACAAAAGCAAATTAATTAACTAGTTTATATTTGATGGTCATAAGATATACTAAGCAAAACATGGTAATTTTCAAATTAAAGAAACTACATGAAGACCACTGTCCAATTTCTTTTGACATTTCATTTTCAGTCCATCATGGATTTTAGAACTCATCATTCCACTTTAGCAAAAAGTATGTAACTGAAAATCAACAACTCTTTTAAGATCTATTACAGAATTGAGCTCACTGGGCAAATCACTGCCCCCAAATTAGAGAAATGGCCAGTCATTTATATAGATCACACTTTTCTGAGCAGAGACCCATAAATAGAAATCTAAAAAGGAACAACTACCAGAACAGGAAAAATTAAAGTATAATTGGCAAATTGCTAGAGGCTCAACAAATCTGACAGTCACAACTTCCAGAAGGTATCAGCACTAAGGGGAGAATACACACACTTTTGTGACTTTTACCACCAGGTTCTCATAGTCAAGATTAGAGAAAAACCTCCTCATGATTCTGCCAAAGGGACAGGAAAAGTAGCCATTTTGAAATATAGCAGAGCATTCTGTTCTTCTTAAGGAGGGCTGCCCTCAAAATAAAATAATGTACTAAAGTCTAACCTATTGGAGTTTCATCAAAGCCTAACTGACCTGGTAAAATGAAATATCCAACTCTAGCTTCCACTAGCCAACATTTTGCCCCACCTAAATGGGTGTCAGAATGTAAGTACTTGGGAAATTTACAGTCCAGGGGCACAAGCTCACTAAAAGACTGAGACCTAATCACAGGATTGTAGAACAGGTTTACCCTATATCTCACTGTCATTTTACTAAAGGTTCATTTACCATATTTTTTACCCAGAACATTATGTCCAACTGTCAAAAGACTTAACATACTGAAAGGAAGCAACAGTTTCAGGAGACAGGGCAAAAATTAAAATAAGAGTCATATATGGCCAGGATATTAGAATTATCAGACAAGCAATTCAAAATAATTATGATTGGTATACTAAGGAAGGTCTCTAATAAAAATTAGAAAACATGCAAAATAGTTGAGAAATAGCAAGAATAATTGTGAGAAAAGAGAACAAAGGTGAAGCTACCACACTCCTTGAGTTCAAATTATACTGCATAGTGACAATAATCAAAACAGCATTGTATTGGGAGAAAAACAGACATACAGGCCAATGAAACAAAACCAAGAACCCAAAAATAAACAGACATGTCATTTTTCTTATTTTTAATGAATCTAATAGATAACACTGTTCAAAATAATAACAGCAATAACGTA
>CM052552.1:16179868-16203348 GCA_028533065.1 Trachops cirrhosus | reverse complement strand
TAAACCCTTGTCTGAGGTATCATTGGCAAATATGTTTTCCCATACAATTGGTTCTCATTTTATTTTAATACTGTTTTCTTTAGATGTGCAGAAACTTTTTATTTTGATGAAATCCCATTTGTTTATTCTTTCCTTTATGTCCCTTATTCTAGGGGACATATCAGTGAAAATGTTGCTGGGTGAACTATCTGATATTTTCCTACCAGTGTTCTCCTCTAGAACTTTAATGGTATCATAACTTATATTTAAATCTTTTATCCACCTTGAATTTATTTTTGTGTATGGTGTAAGTTGGTGCCCGAGTTTCATTTTTTTTATTTGCATGTAGCTGTCCAGTTCTCCCAACACCATTTGTTGAAGAGGCTATTTGTACTCCATTTTATGTTGCTGCTCCCTTTGTTGAATATTAATTGACTGTAGAGACTTGGGTTTATTTCTGGGCTCTCTGTTCTGTTCCATTTATCTAGCTGTCTGTTTTTATGCCAGTACCAGGCTGTTTTGATTATAGTGTCCTTGTAATACAGTTTGGTGTCAGGTATTGTAACCCCTCTTACTTTGGTCTTCTTTCTCAAAATTACAGCAGCTATTCAGGGTTTTTTATGGTTTCATACAAATTTTTGAAGTGTTTGTTCTATGTCTGTGAAATATGCCATTGGTACTTTAATAAGTATTGCATTGAATTTGTAAATGGCTTTGAGTAGTATGGACATTTTGATGATGTTAAATCTTCTCACCCATGAACACAGTATATGTTTCTATTTGTTTGTGTCTTCCTTAATTTCTTTCTTCAGTGTTGTGTAGTTTTCTGAATACAGGTCTTTTATCTATTTGGTTAGGTTTATTCCCTGGTACTTTATTTTCCTTGTTGCTATATCAAATGTGATTTTTTCCCTTGATTTCTGCTTCTGCTGTTTCATTGTTGGTATTCAAAAATGCCTTTGATTTCTGGATATTGACTTTGTATCTCACTGTTTTGCCAAATTCATTTATGAGGTCAAACAGTTTTTTGGCAGAGTCTATAGGATTTTCTGTGTACACTGTCATGTCATCTACAAACTATTACATTTTTGTTGAAGGCATTACATTTATATCTGTAAATTTAGATTTTCTTAAACAAGGAATATTAACATCAAGTTCTGAATATATCATGGAATTGTAGCTCAGATATCAAGGGTATCTAGTCAAAACCTAGATTAAAAGAGTGATTTTTAAAGACTATTCTATTGTGTCACCCAATAGCATGGTTAAAATATTTTGAAATATATCTATATCCCGCAATTTTTTGACAGTACATAGAAGGTGGTTATTTGTATGAAATAATGTTACAATTACTTGATATTGGAAGATCCCCTATATAATCAGTGACACATTGTTTATACAAAATACCAATAATTTCTGAGTGGAAATTAATGAAAGGTAGTAGGAAACCTTTTGTAAATAATAGTCAATTATTGAAAGTTAGACTAGTTGGAAATGTGTTGTAAATAATCAGATTAGTATACCACAGAAATTTTGGAACTATCATCATCAATGATTTCAAGATGTTCATTTAGGCCAGTTTTCAATAACAGAGGTTATATAATACACTTCTACTAGAAAAAAAATGACTTGCAAGGACTGTTTTGTACATAACCAACATTTTTTCTTATCAAAGTACTTTTGCTGCTGTGTTTACAAGCTAAACTAAATGTGAAAGGTGCAAGCATCATAGATTATATTCAACAAAGATCTTTCATTTTTATGTTTACTGCAAGGCAAATGGTTCTACTTAGAGGTTATAACTTATCAAGCTGGCAAAATGAGAAGTTTCATTGTTTTAAAAAAATTTATTGTTAATATTCCATTCTAAACAGTTAATATGGAAGAGAAGTCTGAGCAAGCAATTTCAACATGATCTTATCAATATTGTAATCATTAATGACATTGATCCAGGAAATAGAGATCATTTGGGTGCCTGGAACATGGACCATATCTCTCGTAAAAGATTTACCTGCCTCAACTGCCATGAAGGTTTCCTGAGTTTGAGGAAAAGATGTAGTGTAACAAAGTGAGATTTCCATATATAACATTTTCATCAAAGTTGCTTCAAAATGAACACAGAGCAAAGATATAGGAGAATAAAACATTAATTATTAAAATTATACAATAATACCTTCAACTTCCAGCTAATGTATCTCATAAGCAGGTTAAGACAATGATCTGTTTTAAGGTAGAACATGGATACATCCATAAGTGGTTTCCAAATTACAATTTTTCAACATGCATATTTGTTTTATGCAATATGGATGTGAAGATAATCACTCTGCCAGAAATAGCTTCCAGTAGACTTAGCAGTGGTCTTGAGATGCTGGCTACCAGATTCAGTGTATCAATATTGGAAAAAGTAGCCAAATATTAGAAAGAGGTCTTTGTACAAATAATTAATAAGTGACCAAAGCATGGGGGGAAAGAAATTCACAATATTATGTTATTGTGCTAGATGTCACATCTCTGTGACTAATTTAAAACACATAATTAACTTTTTTAAGTATTTTAGCATACTTTCTAACTGTTACTACAAATGTGAGGGATATGTTTATTTATCTATGCTGGGTAAAGAATCATGTGAGAACTGGAAATGGAGTGGATTGTGTTGTTCTTTATCAATCCTATACTTTATATCTGAATTTAGATGACTAAAATACTTGAGCAAGGGCTTCAATATTAATATTTCATCAAAGGCAAGATGGCTCAGATCATTAATTTGATCTTCAAAGTTATTCACTCACAAGTAAAATATGCATAATGTCCCCACAGCATGTGAGCATGCACACATGCACACAACTGCTCCAGAAATAAAATAACTTCATATTGTCTTTGTTTACCTACAAAATTATTTGTCTTTAATTATCCTTGTCTCTTTCATTTTATTTTAGATAAATGGACACTGTACCCTCCTTTGTTTTTGTAAAGATAACTCTCTAATTATAACAGTAACAACAATAACAATGGCTTACTATATACCAGGAATTATATCATGTTTTTTTTCTTAGTTTCTCATTTTATCTTAGTAATCTCCCTATGATGTAGTTGTTATTATTGTTTCTATTCTGCAAATGAAGAAGCTGAGGTTTCAAAGTTTATTAGCTTTCTAAATTCATACAAATATTAATTTGAAAGTCAAAACACCAGCTCAGGTCTTCCAGTTTCCAGAGCCTGGAGTGCTAAATGCTAAATCATATTGTTATCAATGTATATCGTGTCTAAAGTTCCTGTGACCCTGAACCGTGAATTATAAGTTTCCCCCACCATTCTCACTATTTTCAATGTCCCTACAGTTGTACTTTTCATTCAGTGTATAATTATGCTCAAGTATTCACATTAAAAAAAGAAAAAACAAATAAGAAGGTGAAAGAGGAGAAACAGGTGAGGGAAGAGGAGGAGAAATCTCTCACCTGTGTTTCTCTTTCACTCATGGATTTGTTTCTTTCCTTACACAAACTTCTTTAGAAAGTACCCTTCTCAACCTGTTTCTTTTTTAAGTATATTTTATTGATTATGTTATTTTCACTTGTCCCATTTTTTTCCTCCCTTTTGTGGCCTTCCACCTGGCACCCCTCTTCTCTGCAGCAATCCCCATGTTAGTTAATGTCCATCCTACTACATATAAGTTCTTTGGCTTCTCCATTTTCCATACCATTATTAACCTCCCCCTGTCTATTTTGTACCTAGCAATTATGCTTCTTATTCCATGTACCTTTTCCCCTATTCTCCTCACTTGCCTTCCCCACTGATAAGCCTCCATGTGATCTCCATTTCTCTGGTTCTGTTCCTGTTCTAGTGATTTGCTTAGTTGTTTTTGATTTTTTAGGTTCAGTTGTTGCTAGTTGTGAGTTTGTTGTCATTTTACTGTTGATATCTTTGATCTTCTTCTTTTTCTTAGATAAGTCCCTTTAACATGTCATATAATAAGGGCTTGGTAATGATGAACTCCTTTAACTTGACCTAATCTGGGAATCACTTTATCTGCCCTTTCATTCTAAATGATAGCTTTGCCAGATGGAGTAATCTTGGTGTAAGTTCTTGCCTTTCATAAATTTGAACTCTTCTTTCCAGCCTCTTCTTGCCTTCAAGGTTTCCTTTGAGAAATCAGCTGATAGTATTATGAGAACTCTTTTGTGGGCAACTGTCTTCTTTTCTCTTGCTGCTTTTAAGATTCTCTCTTTATCTGTAATCTTGGGAATTTTAATTATGATGTATCTTGGTGTGGCCCTCTGTGGATCCAACTTCTTTGGGAATCTCTGAAGAAACATTCATCCAGACTGGTAGGAGGGTGTGCAATTGGCAACTGGGGCAAAGAGGACATGCAGCACAATGGCAGCTGGTAGACTTGGTGGTCCTACATTCATGAGTGTATAAAAACCAGAAAGAACAACTGGGGAGAGAGCAAGCACAACCCTGGACAGACTGTGCAACCCAGGGTTCCAGAATGGAAAATTAAAGCTTCATAAGCACTGGCTGTAAAAACCTATGTGGGCTGTGGCAGAGGAATAAACTGCCAGTCTATCAGGAGAATCTGTTTGATGGGCCCCCAGGGCCCTAGGCCATACAGAAGCCCACCCACTCTGGGAATTAGCATGAGGGAAGCAACTGGAAGAGCACCAGTCACTTGTGGGAAGCAGGGGAAGTGGCTAAAAGTGGGGTGAAAGCCAATGCAAGAAGCATTGTTCCCTTTCTGACCCTTCCCCCAAATACAATGTCACAACACAGTAAAGAGGGTTGCCCTGCCCTGGCAAATACGTAAGGCTCCACCCCTTACAATGTAACAGGTGCACTGAGACAGAGAAATATGACCCAAATGAAGGAACAGAGAAAAATTCTAGAAAAATAACTAAGGGACAAGGAGATAAGCAACCTATCAGATGCAGAGTTCAAAACACTGATAATCAGGATTCTCAGAGAAATAATTGAATATGGCCACAAAATAAAGGAAGAAGTGAAGGGTATTCAACATGAAATAAAGAAAAATATAGAGGGAACCAACAGTGAAGGGAAGGAAACTGGGACACAAATCAATTATTTGGAACAGAAGAAAGAAACATTCAACTGGAATTGAATTGAGAAGCAAGAATTTTTAAAAAATGAGGAGAGTGTTAGGAACCTCTGGGACAACTTAAACATACCAACATCCAAGTCAGGGGTGCCAGAAGGACAAGAGAAAAAGCAAGAAATTGAAAACTTCATTGAAAAAAATAATGAAAGAAAGCTCAATCTAGCAAAGGACATAGACATACCAGTCCAGGAGTCTCAGAGAGTCTCAACCTGTTTCTAAACCTTCAGCTACTAATCATTTTTTAACCCACTCCAAATTAATTTTGGATTTTAATTCTTTAAACCATTTGCCAGGAAGTCAGTCAACAACTTCCTAATTGTGAAATCCAACAGTACTTTATCAGACTTAATGTTGCTGTATGTGTCTTTCACATTTGACATTGTTGACATTTTCATGGAAATCTTTTTTCTCTTGGCTTTTTAAACAGTCATTTCATTCTACCTTTTCCCCTTGCATCTTTGAGCACTATGACTCAACAATATTCTTTATTCTCTTCATTCTTTATCATTTTACTTCTCTACATTTTTATATGCTGATGCTCTTCTTCAAAGTCCAATATTTATCCTCTGATTGATTTCAGGGAAAATTGTTCAATTCTGGTCCATATTTTATTTATATCTCAGTTTTATTTAAAACTTTAGGAATACAGATCTTCCTGAAGCTTGATTTCATCTGTTCTTTCTCACAATCTGATAATTGTGTCTCTTTTAGTCTTTCATCCAGACGATTTAAAATCATTTTTACATACAATTTCATATTCATGAAACAACTTCTATGCTATCATCTAAAATAGCCTTCTAAAATGCAAATGTACTATTATCACTCATCTGCACAAACCTTCAGTGTTCCCTGCTACATACACTCTAAAATCTAAACATTTTGGTATGGTACCTTCCATTGGCAGTCTGGCCTCTTCTATCCTTCTGGCTCAAACTATCAGAACAATCATCCATGCATTCCAAATTACTATCATATTACATTATTTTCCAATTGTGAAATGCTCTATCCTCTATGTCTCCAAGCTTTTAAAAATGTCTCATTCTGATTAACTTTCCATTTGCCTCTTAAATATTTTCATCCTTCAAGGGTGATGTTACTTCTATAAACTTTAAATGATTTTCTTGGTGAAATATCCTTGATCCTTCCTCTGAACTCTCATTACACATTGTACTAACATCTCTTATAGCACACCTTATTTCTATCAAAATTGTTTTACATGTCAGTATCCTGTGCCATACTGAGACTATCAAAGAGAGGGGATATGTGTTACTCATGCCTATAATCCTAAACCCCAGTAAATATTAAGCATTCAAAATGTATCTGTTGAAAAAAAATGTATCTGTTAAAAGAATAAAATGAACAAATAAGTGCCAACTGTTTAGCCAGTATCTATAGAGCAGCGAGAAAGATGTTTCTATGATGCCTTCCTATGAACAGGTCTGAACAATACACACTTCTTTTTTTTTTTTGACATACCGATCTGAATCACATGGGGTTGTGAAGGGACTCATAATAAGTTAGAAGTACATAACACCTTCCCCACTTTACAATCTTTAAGTACTTCGAAAATAATTTAAGGGATCTTGACTATATAAAGGGTTAGCCAATAATATAACTGTTATCTATTAATCACCTTATCATTGCTTAAAGCTCCCAGGATATTTATTTACTTAGAGTCCACAGAATGAAAAGGTGCTGGGATATACAAATGAATCACCATAGTTCTTGCTTTCAAGTAGCTAAAAATAATGACTGAGGATGCAAGAACAGTGGAAATAAATATATTGTATAAATTGAAGATAAAACTACCATATAACTCAGCAATTCTATTCTGGGTATTTATCTGAAGAAAACAAAAACACAAAGTTAAAAATGTATATGCATCTTTATGGTCATTGCAGCATTGTTTATAGTAGCCAAGTTATGAGAGCTATGTAGGTGTCCATTGAAAGATGACTGGATAAAGAAGATGTGATACACACACACACACACACACACACACACACACACACAATGGAATATTATTCAGTCATAAAAAATAAGTAAATGTTGTGAGTTACAATAACGTAACTAGATGGACCTAGAGGATATTATACTAAGTGAAATAAGTCAAACACAAATATTTTTATTTCATATATATGTGTAATCTAATAAAAACAAAATAATAAAACAAAACAGAAACAGACTCATAGATACAGATACTGATGGTTGCCAGAGGAAAGGGGATGGGGAATGAGTGAAAAGGGTAAATGTGAATAAGAGGTATATGGGCTAAATAAGTCACAGCATGTAATGTACAACACAGGGAAAATAGTGAATATTATTGTAATAACTTTGTGTGGTGACAGATGATTACTTGACTTATTGTGGTGATCACACTGTAAAGAATATAAATATTGACTCACTATGTTGTACATCTGAAACTAGTATACACTGTATATCAACTGTAATTTAAAATATGAAGCCATAGATGCTTGGGGTTTTTATGTTTTATGTTTTGATTAAATAATCTTTGCCACATTATATCCATTCTTTCCTTTTTCACTTTGCTTAAGGAAATTATTCTTTTGCCAATGAATGGAAAAGAAGTAGTTGCCAACACTCTCCCAGCTTTCTTGTCACGTAAAAACAGATGGGAGGCCATAGAACCTGGGATATATGCAATATAAAAACAAGAGCTGGAGCTAATGCTATACCCCAGAAGTAGTAGAAGTTTTACTTTAATTCTAAGACAAATATTTTGAGTTGATATGTCCATAAAAGTAGAACTTTAAATTATTTGCATATAGTTTACAATCTGATTCAAAATATTTTTCAGAATTGAATAATTTTCCTTATACAATATTTAACTCTAAACAAATATACAAAATGTTTTAACATATTTCCCTTTGTAGATTTAAAAGCAAAGCCAAATACTTTTGCAACAAATCTGTGAAAGAAGAATAAATTCTGTCTCATAAATACAAGATTATTCTTACTTTAAAAGTTGATCCTATATAAGGCAAAATTTTTCCATTATGAAACCCAAAATTTTATTCTAATGACTCTTGCTTTGTATCTGTGCAGGTTTACAGCCTGAACAATTACAGTCACCTATAGACAGATTTATTTATGAATCCCTTTTCTCTCTTTTTACACTGTTGCCAGAATAGCACTTCCCTACATAAAATTCTCCTTCGGCTCATCAGAGACTCCAGAATGAAGTCTTTAATGCTTTTCTGGTCATAATTGTTCCCAGTCTGTCTTTCCATCACTCGATTCCCATTCCTCTTCCTCATATGTGCTATTGTTGCACAAAACTATCGGCTTTTCTTGACACTTAACACTCTTTCACACTACTTAACCTTTGCTCATGTTTGCCTCTCTGAATGGAACTTCTCAGTTTCTAGTATCAGTTTAACTTATTAACATTCTCATTTTGAAGCTTTCTCCAATTTCCCCAGGCAAAATTACTAAATAGTCTTAGCTTCCAAAAGCAGTGCAAATATCTCAAGTGTAACACTTATCACACAACATTACATGGTTTACTGTTTGATATCCTTCCAAGACTGTGAATTCTATGTGTGTAGGAATCATGACTTCTATACAACTCTCTGTCATCAAGCCCCCAGTGTATTTTTTGGCACATGATAAACACTCCCTAAATTTATATTGATTGGATGAGCATGTTGTACTATGTTTATTTATAGATTCATTCATTTCACATGTATTTATTAAAATCTATATCTTTTCATAATTCAAAAGCAATCAAAAATAAAATCACTTATTGCTTTGGTGATTTAAAAGGATGTTATGAAATATTTAATAAAATAAAGTTTTTTATGTACAAGTAAATTTTTCAAAAAGACATTTTCAGTAAAAAATTCTGACATCATAAGCATAATCTATTCAGGTGGTATTAATAGATGTTTCTTTTCTGTCCATGTGTATTTTACCCACACTCTTCTGTTTTTGTTTCATTTATTTTAATTTTTATATGGTTAAACAATCATATAATAGCCCTGGCTGATGTGGCTCAGTGGATTGAGTGCTGGCCTATGAAATGAATGGTTGCCGGTTTGATTCCTGGTCAGGACACAAGCCTGGATTATGGGCCAGGTCCCCGGTTAGGGACATGTGAGAGGCAACCAATGAATGTTTCTCTTACACATCAATGTTTCTTACCCTTTTTTCTCCCTCCCTTCCTGTCTCTCTAAAAAGAAATAAATAAAATGTTTTTAAAATATCAAATATGCAAAAAAATGAAACTCAACCACCAACTTACTGCATATACAAAAATAAAGTTAAGGTTGATAAAACACTTAAATATAAGTTGCAACACCATAAAAGTCCTAGAGGAGAACATAGGCAGGAAAATCTCAGATATTCCACTCAACAATATTTTCACCGATACATCCCATAGAGCAAGGGACATAAAGGAAAGATTAAACAAATGGGACTTCATCAAAATAAAAAGCTTCTGTGAAGCTAAAGAAAACATCAGCAAAATGAAAAGGGAACCAACCATATGGGAAAATATATTTGCAAATGATAGCTTGGACAAGGATTTGATCTCCAAAATATAAAAAGAACTCACATCACTCCACACCAGGAAGACAAACAATCGAATTAAAAAATGGGCAAAGGGCTCTTGCTGGTGTGGCCCAGTGGATTGAGCACTGGCCTGTGAACCAAAGGCCTCCAGTTCAATTCCCAGTCTGGGCACATGCTTGGGTTGTAGTTCAGGTCCCCAGTAGGGGGCATGCGGGAGGCAACAACACATTGATGTTTCTCTCTCTTTCTCTTCCCCCTCTTCTCTGTCTAAAAATACATAAATAAAATATTTTAGAAAAATGAGCAAAGGACCTGAACAGATACTTGTCCAAGGAGGAGTAAAAGTTAATGTAAAATAAATAAGGTTATCAAATTAGTTTAAATAAGAATTTATTTTTAAATCAACAAACAACAAGTGCCGACAAGGATGTGGTGAAAGGGAAACCCTTTTGAACTATTGGTGGGAATGCAGACTGGTGTAGCTACTGTGGAAAGCACTATGGAGTTACCTCAAAAAGTTAAAAAATAGAACTAACATGTGATCCAGCAATCCTACTTCTGGGTATATATCCAAAGAAAATAAAATTGGTATCTCAAAGAGGTGTCTGCACTCCGATGCTTACTTCAGCATTGTTCACAATAGCCAAGATATGGAAACAACCTAAATATCAATGGATGAAAAGTTAAATAGAATGGAATATTATTCAGCATTAAAAAGAGGAAATCCTGCCATTTGTAACAATGTGATTAAACCTGGAGGATATTATGCTAACTGAAAAAAGCCAGAGGAAGAAAGACAAAAACTGCATGATCTCACTTATGAGTATATGTACAATCTAAAACACTTAAAGTCATAGGAAGCAGAGAGTAGAATGGTGGTTGCCAAGAGCTAAAGGAGGGAGAGAAGGAAATTAGCAGATATTGGTGGAGGGATATTAAGTTTGAATTTATCACAATGAATAATCTATGGAGAGCTAATGTACAACAATGTACATTATACTAATATGTTATACTGTATATTGAAATTTACTGAGATGTTAGATCATAAGCATTCTCAACACATACACAAAGAAAATAACTATGTGAGGTGATGGGTATATGAATTAGCTCAATTCTGCAGATTATTTCTCAATGT
The DNA here is from genome assembly GCA_028533065.1 of Trachops cirrhosus. NCBI lineage: Eukaryota > Metazoa > Chordata > Mammalia > Chiroptera > Phyllostomidae > Trachops > Trachops cirrhosus. The sequence goes on along the minus strand of CM052552.1, from coordinate 16,192,588 downwards.
GTTTTTATATAGATATTTATCAATGCATTAAATTGCACACTTTAAAAATATACGATTTTTAATTTTCAATTATACCTCAATAACGCGAGAAAAAAATACGTAATGGAATCAGAGAAAGAGGTTTTTACCTGAAAGGTTGGAAAAGGCTTCATAGAAGAGGCCCACAAAAAAAAAAGGTTGGCAAAACAGAAAGGGAAGATAAGTGTATTTCTGGTAGAAAGAATAGCATAGACAAAAATAAAAAAGCATGAATAATGTATCATATAAAAGATAAGTCAAGTGATCTGATATGGATTCAGGGCATGATAGATTCGGACAGTTGTGAATAATGAAGCTCAAAAGAGAGGTTGAGATGCCAAAAATAAGGGAGATAGTCATTATTCTAAGATAACACAATGCTATATTCTTAAATCATTGGATGGAAGATAGATGATTTCATTGAGAAAGAGAGATTCATAATTTCATAATAGTATTTACAGGGTTGGGCAAAACTAGGTTTATAGTTGTGAGTATGAAAAATACTGAGTTTATTCTTATAATATTATTTATTAATTATTGTATTTTTCCATACAAACAACTGTAAGTCCACTTTTGCCCCACCCTGTATATATCCTACTGGTTCTTTTTTTCCTCTGGAGAACTTCAATACAAGAGATCCTACTAACAAGACAGAGGGCTAAACTCCATGAATAAAACTGAGCAGTGAAATAAATATCTGGTTGTGGAGTTGATTAAAGTTTTCAAGAGCAGGTATATCATTCTAAAATTTTACACACAGAGAAATGCCTTGTATTAGAGATTTGAAGGATAACAATGGAAAATAACTTTTGTGTAATGAATAAGATGATACAAAATAAAAGATCACAAGAGTAGCCATAGATATTAGAATTCAGAAAGTGCAGAGTTCTGGAATGATACGTAAGTGAAAGAAAATAACTTTTTGAAATTTCTAAGTGCTGTAGTGAGAGAACTTTATTTCACATATGATGTGACCAAACCTTGTGGCTATTACTTCATTCACTTCCCGCTTCCTCCAAATTCATATTCAAACTCCTTTAACTACTTATATTTTTGTTCTGTTTTGTTCCATTTTTTTGTTTTTTTTAATTTTTGTTTTTCAATTACAGTTTACATTCAATATTATTTTGCATTGGTTTCAGGTGTACAGCATAGTGGTTAGACAATCATATACTTTATGAAGTGTTCTCTCTGATATTTCCAGTACTCACCTGGCACCACACACAGTTATTACAGTATTACTTACTATATTTTCTATAGTGTACTTTACATCCCCATAGCTATTTTGTAGTTACCAATTTGTACTTCCTGATCCCTTCCCTTGTTTCACCCAGTCCCACAAACCCTCTTACATTTATTTGCTGCATATTTTAGCCTAGTGTCTTGCACCGAGTAGATGGAGATTGTACATTATTTCAGTATCCTATAGAATCTAATTAGGGGATTAGCAGAAATATTCCTATAATATCAAGTCAAAAATTAAAGGTTATACAATAAACCATATAAAGTACTATAAGGATTTAAAGAAGATGAATCTTTTATCTTGTGAGGAAGCACAGGAAAGTCCTCACAAAATACTTTGCATTTAATACTGATTTGAAATAAGGTTGTATAAATGCTCATAAAGGTTGTTATTGTGAATCAGAGAATAGTAAGTTTCATGTGAAGGAAAAACAGAAGAGAACGCACAGTTGCAGGAATGCAAAAGATACAGGGGTCAGGTGTTCAAGAATCAGACAGTAATTCTACTTAGAGAAAATATATTATGTTTATTGTATCTCTTCAAAGGTCAGACATATAGCACAAATGTGAGAACAAGCTGGCAAAGGGGAAGATAATAGGAACTGATTGCATCTACCCTGAAACAAAGGAAAGGGCATGCTACACTGGAAAGCATTCAAACTCACAAAGTTGTGAAACACTGTATGAGCCAAACAAAATGCATCTTCCAGATGGTCTTACCCAATAGATTTTTAATATTGGAACAAATGAGTACAACTGAACATATGGCTGGTAAGGTAATTTTTTGTCCATATTGACTGCAGATTAAGGCCTATACTGTTAATTTATTAGGTAAGAATGGTCACTAAGAGTTATTGAACAAAAAATCATAAGCAACACTGCTTCAGGAAAAGTGTACAAAACAAAATAGAATAGGCTGGAATTGACTAATTAGGAGGCTAAAAGACTGATATGTGGTCCAGATAAGAAATAGTGGAGGCATGAATTAGAGCAGGTGGTGGCAGTAGATCTGAAGGAAGGTATAAATGTGAGAGGTACTGTAAAGCTAAGATTTTTCACTTGTATACTTCCATGTCTGTCATTTGTGCAATTGGTTAAATAGTTATAGGTATATCTATAAACAGAATATTATTCAGCCATTAAAATGTGTCATTCTTATTTTTATGCATTGATATGAAAATATCTCCACAACAGATTGCTGAGGAAAATTTCAGGCTAAAAAACTTTGATAGTATTATCTAATTTATATAAAATATTGTCAATATGGGTTTGAGTGAATGTGTGCATATGCATGGACAATTGTTGATAGATTTCTGAAAGAATGCCAAACAGAATTGTTCTCCCTCTCCAAATTACTTAAATTTTCTGCAGTAGCATATCTTATCTCTGTAATAAAAACTCAAGTCATTATTTTTGAAGAGAGAACACCTGTAATTATGATACAGTGTGAAAAGTGGTGTGCTGGTTGTAAGCACATATTAATGGAGTATTGCTGGGTGGAAACTTTCTACCTGAATTGATCCTAGAAGATTGAATAAGAGATCACGAAGCAGAAAGATTGCGGAACATGCTCCAGATAGAATGCTTGGCAAAAAGAAGGCTAAAGGGAACACAACATTCCCCAGGAAACTGAAGTAATTAAAAATGTTTCAGACTTTGAATATGATGGGTGGGGAGGCACTCTGTTAAATACTAGTTCTGAAAAACCATATAAAATATTGCCTTTTCATAATGCATACATATCTTGAGGTAATTATCTAAGTTTAAGTTAACTCAATTTATACTTGAATCTTTTGGGAATTATTCAATTAAAGCTTTTAAAGACTGTACCAGCTCCATTAAAACATGTCAAATAGAACATATTTTATAAAATATTGATTTGTACAAGAACAAAAGTGTAGTATAAATCAAGGTTCACTTGTGGTAGAATTAAATGTCAAGGTTTTTAGAAGGATATTTTCAGCATTTTAGATGGTAAGAAAAATCCTAGTTCCATTTTCCAGAATTGTCATTTCTATCCACATTAAGAAACATGTCTCATAGCATTGGTGTAAAAAATGTTACATCGTTAGTATATCATCAAACTGAAGGTTTTGAAAGGAATGGTAGAAACTGCTAAATGTTTGTGATAAGTAGACCAAGTAATGCCTACTTAAAGTATTTTCTCACACCACATGCCAAATCCAGAAACTAATTAACTAATAATTACAAAATTTAGCTAATGAAAGATAAAGAGAAAGGAATAAGGAGAAAGGGAGTATTCCAGTGGTTGGCAAGCTCAGAATTATTCAATAAAGAATACATGGAGTATATACGGTGCTAGTGATATAATACTGGTAGTTATGCTGATTTTGAAAATGTAGGAAAATGAGAAAAGCCACTGGAGTTAACTCATTAAACCACAGTAAAACATCTATTAACAAAAAGTATGAGCTTTAAACAATTTATAAAATGAATCCCTTTGTTTATGCATTTATGTATTATGTATATATATTTTATTCACTTCTTATCGGTAAGTCATGGCTTCGGTTATTTCTCTGTCAAACATAATATATGTATTGGGGGTTTTATTTTCACATGTATTTTAATATTGTGCTATAAACTATAGATATTTTTCAATTAATTATTGATTTATCCTGAACACTTAGTATAAATGGCTTGAAACAGGCATACAGGTACAAAACAATAAAATCTTTCCTACTTCCCACTCCCTCCTATGGTCAGTGATGAATTCTTCAACAGTCCTAGTCAAAGTCAAAATCAAGCTTGATTAGAAATGCATCCCCATAAACATGGAATTGCCCATGTCAACATCCGCAGAGATTTTAAAGTCAGAAAACATGTACATTCTGTAACACTTCAACCTCTATTTAATTAATACTTTTATTGTAATTATAATTACTTAAAAATTTTAAACCACACTCTGATTCTCCTGCCCTTATCATGATTGAATTTAAATAATTATACTTCTTCTTTTTACTTCCTGCTACTCTGTAAGTTTTAGGAGTTTGGGAACCCTGTCCATTTTTGTCTATTACATAACAGGTACTTGGCAGATGAATAAATAATATATTATTATCTACCTCAATAATATCCTAGTATCAATCATTATACTAAATACTGCTAGACTAAAACTTAGGATATATAATACCTAACTAGAATAATTTACACACATAATAAAATGAAATGAATACTAGAAAAGTTTCTGATTTGCTAAGAGTAAACCATTTTTTAAATATATTTCCTGATTCCATATATGTGGCAAACAAGGTTCATTCAGATATTTTAAGGCTTGTCATAAAATTTGTCCAAATCAAATTTACAAAGAAAAATAAATTAGGAAAAAGATATTGTGCAGCTCTGTGTTTTAAGTGAATGCTACATTTTCCTAAACTCTCCAAAAGTTTTATGAATGCTTTCTCTGGCTCATGGAAAAGATGCAATCCTGAGAGTGTACTGTGCAATATTCTGCATTTTAAAAAAATATTTTATTTATTTATTTTTAGAGAGAAAGGAAGGGAAGGAGAAGGAGAGAGAGAAACATCAATGTAAGAGAGAAACATCGATCAGCCGCCTGTCATAAGAGTCACATACGCACCCTGATAGGGCCGACCAAACCTATAATCCAGGCATGTGCCCTCATTGGGCATTGAACCTGAGACCTCTCACTTTGCAGGATGATGCCCAACCCTCTGAGACACATTGTTCAGGGTATATTCTGCATTTTTTTAAAGAAGTGTCATGAAATCAAGCACATAGGGTACCACAACTCCAATGATTGTGGAACTTCATGAATGAGCTTGTGTCTTATTCATATCCCAACAAGTGCTTGAAGATTAAACAGGTGAGAAAGTGTGATGACAGATAAAATTGAATAACATGTTTCTTTAATTTTATTTTCTTAAATTGATTTTCATTTGGGTTTTCCATTTAAAATTGCCACAGTAGCCTTTATGTTTGCACTTGACTGTAGAAGTGTTTCAGGGTGCAGCCAAGAAGGGGGCCCCAAAAAGGGATTTGGAATGGGGTCCAGAACTCAAGGGGTCCAGGAAATATTAGGAATTCCTCACCCCTTCCCCTACAGGTGTGAGCTGGGGGAAGAAACAAAAGGAGCAGGGCCATTGAGAGCTGTTTTGCATAACAACAGCTTTGCAGCTAACCTCTGGCGTGGTCATTTAACATATCTATAACCTTTAACTGGTTGCATAGATATGTTAAATAGCTGTGGCCAAGCTCTGAGCCCGGGGGATGGAAGTAACTTCCCCCCCAAGATGTAACTGGGAGGCAACTCCCCCTAGTTACAGCACCTGTGTTGAGATCTTGGAGATGATTGGTTCCATGCCATGTCTGCCTAGACCCACTATGGCAGCCCAGTAAAGCTGGAAGGATTCAGGAATGCTGGTGGGTGTAGCCAATTGTGGGAGGAGTCGGACCTGGGGCTGTAGAGGAAGATTGGCTTGAGGATTTAAACCCAGACTTGGCAGCCATTGAGGAGGGAGAACCATGCGGCTTTGCCAGAGTGGGGACCCCCGCAGCTTTGGTAGGGCGAACCACCACCTCACTTTAGCTGGAGATCCAGCAACACAGCTGATGGTGCCGGGAACCGAGGGAGGCCTACCAGCCTAGACAGATTAATGGGAAGAATGGGGGTGCTGCCTGAGCCACAGACTTCTATTTCTTTTCTTGAGATATGGTACTCCAGACTGGGCAAAGGGGTGAAGGAAGGACTGGGTGTGTTTGTGGGTGTTTTAAGGGACTTTGGGATTTTTATGAAGACATTAGTTCACTACTTTAAGTCTGTATAGCATTAAATAAACATTTCTTTTCCTTTTCACGAATCTCTGGCGTTGAGAGATGTCTTTCCTATAAAGTGGCGGACAATCGAGCCCGGGAGGGGGTCTTTTCGATAATAGTATACTGCCCTTGGCTCCCTCTCCGTCTGTTCGGTAACAGAAGCAGGCACTGAGAAATTAATTTTATTCTAAGTGATCATTTCCCAAGACTATGGAGTATTAGAAAAGAGATGCCAAGCTAATTTTTTTTTAAATATTTGGATTCGGTGTTTTCTCAATCAAGCTTTTTTCTTTTAGGTGATAGCTCTTAGAAGGTTGTTACTTTAAGCCATTAATTAATAAATGGCTATTTTATTTTAAAAAAACCCTTAAAATCAGGAAGTACCAAAGTGTCCTAACTTCGATAAGATTTTGAATTAGTTGAATGAGTACTATGAGTAAATAAAATATTATTTAATGTTGACATAATAGAATTATCTTGTCACAATCTGTATATTTACAAAATTATTTGGAACCACTGCAGGTGAGCAAAACTAGTTTAAGTCCTTTCAAAACAATGAAATTAACTTGGTACTTCATATGGATGTATTCAGTCCCCTTTAAAGTAGTATACATCTTTTCAATAGCTCCTATTTAACCTATAGTTACTTATTATAAGGCAAAAATATCGAATGGCACATTGGAAGAGTTTACAAACAGGCTTTGGGTGAAGAGCAAGGAAGTACAAAGATTTACAGAGATAATAGTGCAAGAAAGTATGGATAGCTGGTAGAGAGAAATAACAATTTGGACACTGATGGGTAGTAATAGCAATGAAACATCTTTCATTTGCATTATGTTATGTTTACTGGATAAAACTGTGATTATAAACAGAAAATCAGTAGATGAAGAGGTCAAGCAATTCAAAAGCCAAGGCCAAACACATGAATACTGAAGTTACCCAGGATGGTCTGGAAACTTCAAAGACTAAGAGGCTTACTAAAGCCTTCAATAGGTAACAGTGCAGGGCATGCCTAGGATAATGATTAAGTGGTATACAACATTTCATGACTGATGAAGAATATAAAGAAAATGTTTAACACATTTGAGGAATTTTTTAATTTGTAATGAAGTATGGTTTCTTAGACATCTTGCCACATATATGTTGGTTCCTTTCCCCCATGGTAATTTTCAACTCTGTGCTTATTTGTGTATTACTTCACTCATTGTGATCCTTTGTAAAAATCTCTCTGCCCTGGCTGGTCTGGCTAAGTTGGTTGGAGCATTATCCCATAAATGAAAGGGTCACAGGTTCAGTTCCCAGCCAGGGCACATGCCTGTGTTGTGGGTTCAGTCCCAGTTGGGGTACATGTGAGAGGCAACCAATCAATGCTTCCCTCACATTGATGTTTTTCTCCATCTTGCTCTCCCTCCCTTCCCCTCTCTCTATAATCAACAGGCATGTCCTCAGATGATATATTTTAATGGTAGATAGTAAGAACTCAACTTAATCTTTTAAAAATGCTATTGAATGTTTTTGTATGTCAGTTTTCTTATCAGTCTCAATTTGGTTATTGTTAAGGACATTAAAAGGCACTGACAGGAAAAGCACAGCAGTATGGGAAATAGGAGGAAACAAAGAAAGTGGTTCTTCAAAACCACAGGGTCCTTTAATAGAATAAATTCAATGTAAGAGTCAAAACTGTAACCTGGTAGGCCAGAGCAGAGGTCTCTGGAAAACAGGGGAGATCCTCAGGCCAGGGGGACTCACCAAAAGCAAAAAAGATAGGGGGCCAGGAGGCTCAGTGTTTAAGACATATTGAGGCACATTACATTACAAAGGCAGATTAATGCAGCCTGTGTCTTCCCGAAGAGAGGGGCTGCAGAAGAAGGCTGCTGAAGAGAAAACTGTAAACAACAACTTGGCTATGTAAACATGCACTGGGCAGAGTCACTTGTGATATAGCTGGACGGGAAGCTCATGTAGTGCCTACATGAGCAGTGGGAGCAGGACGTGCCCTGCCTTGGACGAGCAGATGCCTGTGTAGCTGTGTGTGACTGGGAAATTTTTGCCCTAAAGATGGAAACCAAAAGAAGGTCACAAACAGTGAGGAGCTGACAAAAATGGCAGACACTGAAGCACCACAGGAAAAGCTGGCAATCCTATGCACATGGGATACTGGAGAGGCCTTTTTAAAGCAAAGGTGTGGCAAGGCTCTCTTGGTTTGGCACTTGGTATAGAGAAGTCGCTCTCTTGGTATTGGGGCTTTAGGAGCTTGGTGCAAGCTCTCTCTGTCTCTGGGCTTTTGGCATTTGGATGCTCTGGGTCTCTGGGCCTGCTCTCCACATGGACAGGACTGCTCATGGGACCAGGAAGATGCCAGGCCCACCAGGGTCTTAGACCTTGTATGGATGGAAGCCACTCCTGGAAGCAGGGTTTCACGCTGGGACATGTGTCTCCCTGGGCTCTAGCCTATGGGACACTATGACCCAGTGCAGCATGGCACATGGGTCCTAGACTGCTACATGAAGACTGGGAGCAGTGCACCCTAGATTCTGAAGGAGACAGTTGCTGCCAGAAGATGTGACTCTGAAGCCCACACGTGCACATTCCTGAGAGCATAGAGATCTGTTTGCACGACTGGTTTCAGCACAGATAAGGAAATGGGGAATTTCTGGGCATGGTTTCAGCTTGTAGCCTTTTGGGGAGCAAAAGTTCTGAGTCTCATGGGAGAGAAAGGCTCAGAGAAGGAGTACTGTCACCACCCCCCATATCGGAACCCTGTTGATAAAAACCTGTTTCTTTCAACACAAATTGTTGAGTCATATATAAAGGTGACAACCAGCTGAATCCCAGTATGCACAGTTACAAAACTATAACATTTCCCCCATCTTATGTTTTTAACAAGTCCCTTGATAGATAACAGATACCTTATGTATGTCAGTCCATGGCACACACACACACAAATCTAAAATCTATTCTTTCACTTTGCAACATAAAATAATTCTTCTGTAGTCAAAGGGAAACTATGAAAGAACTGTCCCCTGACAATTGTCCCCTTTAGAGAACAAAACTAAAGGTGACTGAGTGAGAGAGAGAGAGAAAGAGAGAGAGATATTCTGTGTGTGTGTTCAGGGGTGAGGGAGTGTGTGTGCTGTGTGCATGTCTTGATAGTGTTACAGAACAGAGCCAAGGGGGGGGGTATGATATACTATTACTGTAAGGACCCCACCCCACCACTAGTTTTGATATGACCACTGCCAGAGGAAAGACGTCTCTCAATGCCAGAGATTTGTGAAAAGAGAAGGAAATGTTTATTTAAAGCTATACAGACTTAAAGTAGTGACCCCATGTCTTCATTAAAATATCAAAGTGTTTTAGGATACCCACAAATGCACACAGTCCTTCCTTCTCCCCCTGCCCTAGTCTGGGGTACTGTATTTCAGGAAAAGATTTGGATGTCCATGATTCAGGCTGCTGGCACCATCAGCTGTATCGACACTAGGATCTCCAGTTAATCAAAAGCCATGTGGCACCTTCTCATGGCCCATCAGCAAGAGTCCTTTCACCCCTTTTCTTCCAGGCAAAGTCTCTCCTGCTTCCTAAGCCATGTGGCAAAAGGGGGCACCCCAAAGCCACGTGTTCCCCACTCTGCCAAAGCCTGGCATTTCTCTCCCACCAAAACTGCCACATCTGGGTTTAAATCCCCAAACCAATCTTCCTCTGCAGCCCCATTTCCAACTCCTCCCACAATTGGCTATACCCGCCAGCATTCCTGTATCCTCCCAGTTTTACCAGGCTGCTACAGTGAGTCTGGGCAGGCATGGCCCCATGGCATGGAGCCAATCATCTCCAAGCTCTCACACAGGTGCTGTAACCAGGGGGAGTTGACACCCAGTTATATCTTGAGGGGAAGTCACTTCCATCCCCCTGGTTCATTGCCACAGCTATATAACATACTTATGAAACCAGTTAAAAGTTATAGATATGTTAAATGACCATGCCAGAGGTTAGCTTCAAAGCTGTTGCTCTGCAAAACAGCTCTCAATGGCCCTTCTCCCTGTGTCCCTTCCCCCAACTCAAATCTGTAGTGGGGAAGGGGTGAGAACATCCTATATATTTTCCTAATATTTCCTGGACACCTTGGGTTCTGGACCTCATTCCAAATCCTTATTTGGGGCCCCTCTCTGAGCTGTACCCTGTTACAATAGGACACAGGAAGAAAGAAAGATTAAAAAATTAAAAGTTTAGTTATAACAGAAACAATTAAGGGAACAAAACAATGCTCAAGATGAAGTGGCAGAATTTTTAGGAGAATATATGTCATAGATAGAAATTAAAAATACAAATTTAAAAAAGGAAGGAAGAAAGAGAGGGTGGAACTGAGTTAATAAAAGTGATAAGGGACTCAAGAGTTAGAAAATTTTAGTTTAAAGTAAATAGTTATAAGCCTACTAAGTAATGCATATGTTAAAGTTTTTGTTTCAGAAACTACAGATAAGGCCCATCCTTATCTGTAAGGATGGGAAAACAGCCAACCTCCTGAGGCACTGCTAAAGATTGCCGCCTGGGGACAACTGGAGGCATCCAGGCCATTGTGTTCCAGGTAGACACTGATGACTGCCCTTCCCTGGGAACAGCTAACCAGCCAGGGCAAGAATACTGCAGTTTTTAGTCTAATTTTTCCTGAATTTCAAAACTCCTCACCACACTTTGTTCTCTGTTATAAAAAGGCTGGCTTGGACAGAAAATGTAAGACAGTCTGTTAGGGTGTGAACTCACCATCTTCTCATATTGCCTGCCATCTGAATAAAGTGCTTATAAAGATTCAATCCCTGTCTCTGCTTATTGGGTTCAGTATATGACGGTCAGCATGAATGCAGGTGCCTGTTCCAGTTTCAAAATGACCTCAGGTTTTGATTTAAAAGGGCTTTAGTTGAGGATATATGTGCTTCGCTCTCCTTACATCTAACCAAAATGTCCTATTTTGGAAGAAAACATACAACTATGGAGTTTCAAGTTGTTAGTGAGGACAAGTCCCTGTTAGCATTTTGATTTCATGTGCCTATTTCAGAAAACTTTTCATTACTACTAGATAGATAAATCTGGAGTTTCATATTTAGGCTATGATGAGAAAAATGTAGGAAAAGATGAATTGGAGTGGCCGAATATGTAATAATGCCCTGAAAACAAGTGGACAGAAGTAAATACTGGACACCCAATTAAACATGAATTTCAGATAAACAACAAATACCATTGCATACAACATACTAATACTAAAATATTATTAACTTTTTATCTGAAATTCAGATTTAACTGTGTGTTCTGTATTTTTATTTGCTAAATTTAGCAATCCTACCATAGGATGAGGTAAATAAGGAAATTGAATTGATAAAACATGTGACAGAGCAGGACTGATTTCTAGTATGGGATGATCACAGTTGAAGAAAATTAGCATGTGCAGAATCATTTTCATCCACATAAAGATCAGTTAAAATGGACAGAGACTCACATTTAATAGTATAATTTTACATTTATTCATGCAATTACATAATACATTTACTCTGGCAATGATACAGTTCATTCATACAATCATATGGTACATCATGCAATATTCATGACCTTAATGGTTATTTTTATCAAAAATTAATTCTGTAATAAAGTTTAGTTTTGAGAGTGAAGATATTATGTGAGACTAAATGAAAGTTGGCAGCCTCTAATTACATCATAGAGTTTGGATGATATTATAGATTTTTTGAATCAATGCATTCTCTTTGCTAAATTTCATGCTATTAATTGCCTCCAGTACTATGCTAAAATACCTTGTATATCCAGCCAAGATTACTCTCTTCTCAGGCAATCTCAATTGGACAGTGCTTTCCTAAGACTGTCAAACATATAACTTATAAAAAATTTTCTTTTACCTTTATTTCAGCCTTCATATTTCCTACTTTAACACTCATTTTAATAAAAAAATTCCCACATAACTTTCTTGTTAAAATTATTCATTCATTCACTCATTTACTCATTCAATCATTCACTTATTTAGAGGGTAAGGGAAAAATAAAAAGAGGCAAACATTGATGAGAGGGAGAAACATCAATAGGTTGCCTCTTGTAACTGCCCCAATTGGAGACCAAACTTGCAACCCAGGCATGTGCGATGACCAGGAATTGCACTTGCGGTCTTTTGATTTGCTGGATGGTGCCCAACCAACTAAGCCATATTTACTGGTGTTCTTTTCTAAAATTTTAATGCTTAGTGTACACCCTGGCTTTCATTCTTTATTTTGCATTTATTTATTTTATTTTTTCTTTTTAAAAATTTTTCAAAGTTTTATTTAGTTTTATTTTCATTATTTTTAGAAGAAAATTTATTTTTATTTTTATTTTTTAAATATATTTTATTGATTATTCTATTACAGTTGTCCTATTATCCCCCCTTCATTCCCCTCCACCCTGCACACCCTCTCCCACCCACATTCCCCCCTTTAGTTCATGTCCATGTGTCATAAGCTCTTTAGCTTCTACATTTCCCATACTATTCTTGCCCTCCCCCTGTCTATTTTCTACCTACCATCCATGCTACTTATTCTTAGTACCTTCCCCCCTCCTCTCCTCCTCCCACTCCCCTGTTGCTAACCCTCCATGTGATCTCCATTTCTGTGGTTCTGTTCCTGTTCCTAGT